>UESW01004308.1:421109-840702 GCA_900491605.1 Calamus simplicifolius
GAAGAAGATTCTTCGCTATTACTCTAAGTCGCCACATAAGCCTTCTTTTTCTTTTTGTAGGCTTTCTTTAATTTAGGACATTCATTCCTAAAGTGCCCCGGTTTATTACACTCATAGCAAGTCAAGGGATCTTTCTCTTTTCCTTTGTCCTTGTCCTTGTTCTTATCCTTTTCTCCTTCCCACTTTGCTCCAAATTTCTTCTTGTGGAAGGGTTTCTATCTCCTCATGAATCTTTTAAACTTTTAGCTAAGAGAGCAGTCTCTTCATCATCATCATCATCATCATCGCTGCTGCTCTCTTCTTCTTTTGCAGCTTTGAGGGCAATCACTTTCTTCTTCTTTGTGTCCTCCTCTACGTGCTGCTTCATTGTCAACTCATGGGTCATAAGTGATCCTAGAAGCTCCTCTAAGGGCAGAGTGTTGAGGTCCTTTGCTTCTTGGATTGCTGTCATTTTGGCTTCCCATGATCTTGGTAGTGACCTAAGAATTTTTGAACAAGTTCTGAGTTAGTATATATCTTACCAAGACTTTTTAAACCATTTACAATATCTGTAAATCTAGTATACATGCATGCAATGGTTTTAGATTGTTCCATGCTAAACAACTCATATTTATGAACAAGAATATTAATTTTAGATTCTTTTACTTGGTTGGTACCCTCATGGGTAACCTCTAATCTATCTCAAATCTCCTTTGCGGAATTACATGTGGAGTTTCTATTAAATTCATTTGCATCTAAAGAACAATATAAAACATTCATGGCTTTAGCGTTAAACTGTGCCATCTTCCTATCATTATCATTCTAGTCCCTTTTGGGCTTAGGAACAATAGTGCCATCAATAATAAGTGTGGGTGTACTAGGTCCATTAATTATAACACCCCATAGTTCATAGTCAGAAGCTTGAATGAATATCCTCATTCTAGCTTTCCAATATGAATAATTTGAACCATTAAACAGTGGAGGTCTATTCGTAGAATGACCTTCAGCAAATGATCCAACTTGAGCTGCCATTTGGATCTTTAGCTCTTGATCGTGTGATCAAAATCTAATGAGCACTAGCTCTAATACCAATTGTTGGCCCAGATGACAACCCAAGAGGGGGGATGAATTGGGTTCTTTAAAAAAAAATTTAAACCTTTTGAAATATTTGTTTGCTTAGTGTGAGTGAAAGTGAATGCAGATGCAAAAACAAAATACAATCAATAAGATAGAGATAGAGATAGAGATAAAGGAGACACGGCAAACACAAAGATTTTATAGTGGTTCGGTGTATCCAACACCTACGTCCACTCCCAAGATTCACTTGGGTCCACACTATAATCTTCCTTGATTACAGCCGAGTTATTTTACAAGCTCACAACTCAAACTTATTGTTTTCCCGGGATCACAATGAACCCAGCCGGTTTTCCGGGCTCACCAGCACAAAAAACCTAACACAAGCTATACCAAGCTTGTACCGAGGTAAGACTACCTCCACTAGTTCAATCCCCCAGATTGAACTAGACACAAACAAAAGAAATATTATTTTTTAAGTACACAGCTCCTCAATGAGCAAATAATCAAGTAAATGAACAAGGTTTAGAAAAGCCTGATTTGTAGTTGGTTGGCTTTTGAGCTTTTCTTCTTTTTCTTCTTTTCTTCTTCTCCTTGCTTGATTGAATCAAGCCTCAGCTCCGATTCTTCATAGTTGAAGCAGTTGAGAAGGATTGAAAAGCAAGAAACTGATCCTCTTTCTCCAATTTGAGAAATCCACCAAAACTTTGATTTGAATGCCTTGGATTCCTCTTGAGCTTTTTGGAGTGGAGTGGATTTGAGCTAGAAGGTTTTTTCTCTTGAGATTCAGGCTCTCTCTTTTTCGGATTTTTGAATTGGAATTTCTCTATTTTCGTTTTTCTTCTTTGTTTTTTTGTTATTGTTTTTGAATGATAGTCTTCCCTTTTTATAGATTTCTTTCAAACCATTTTTGGAAGAAAACTATCCGTTGGAGTATACCTTGCAACAAAATATATCCGTTAGAAATAAAGTAAAATAGAAATATTACCGTTAGAGCTGATCTGGCAATTTGATTTTTCATTCCAGGTGGGTTGGAGTCGACTCTAACTTTTCTGGAGTCGGCTCAAACTCGAAACACTTTAATCCGTTAATTCTGAAGTCGTCTCTGACTTTTCTGGGGTCGACAAGAAACTTTTCTGGAGTCGACTCTAACATACCCGGAGTCGACTCTAAGTCGGGGCCAGAAAAATCAACGTTCTGTCTTTTCTGTTGGAGTCGGCTCTAACAGTCTCGGAGTCGACTCTAACTTCCGTGCCAGATACTGGAGTCGGCTCTGTGATTCTCGGAGTCGACTCTAATGTCTGCAATCTTACCTAGACATTAGATTCGATCCAGAATAAGATTTAACTCCTGATTTTGATCATTCAATCGACTTATAATCTGAAAAACTTAATCAAAATCATTAGAGCCTTCAATTGTTATACTCAAATAGTTTTGTTAATCATCAAAATCATCAATTGGGTCAACATTATCAAACTCAGTCTTCAGTTCATCCTTCTGAGCAGCAAGCAATCCTTTGAGTTGCTCCATTTGAAGGTCTAAAAATCCAACTGATGAAGAGGATGGCTGAACATGAGTTTGAGCAGGTGCAGGGGCAGGAACTGGACTCCTTGGTTGTGGTGAGGGAACCCTCATAGACGGACCAGCCTCACAAGGTGCAGAATGTCTAGGCTCAGGGGCTCTCTCATCCAAGTTACCTTTCCTTTCCCATTGCCCGTTCACCTTTACAAATCCCATCCTATGCAAAGTGGCCAAACTGTAATAATCAGTGTGTCTCAGGTTCTTGGAGGGTTCATTGTCCAAAATTACAACCCCTTGGCTTCTAAATACCATAGTTAAAACCATGCCATAGGGTAGTGACGATCTTCTCTTCCCTCCGGCCTCTTCCATATAGAATATCATCATAGCAGCTAAATTAATAGGTTGACTGGTTAAAATACTGTCCATCACAACAATGTCCCGCTCGGAGACATACTCAAAACGTCCGGTCTTTGGGAACAAAATTCTACTGCAAATGTTGTGTAGCAATCTTAATTCCAAGGGCAACTGGTTAGCCCTAATTTTCTCAAATTCTTCAACATCTCTCCCTAACATCCATGATAGGGCTGCTGATCTATCACTGTGCATATCCGCAACTAATCCGATAATGGGGATGCTCAGGAGATTTCCTAATTTTTGAAATGTAAGATGAATACATTTGCCTTTAACAGAGCTCACTAAACCGCCATCACCTCTCGACAAATTAAAGTAAAATTCTTTCACTAAAGCTGGGTAAGTAGGAACATCAAGAGAACAAACTCTATCCCATCCAAGCTCCTTGAGTTGATTACCAATCAAAAAACCCTCAGATTGAAAGAACTCAAAGTCAACTTTCCTACCCATTGTGATTACCCTCCCTGCTAGGGTATCTACCTGAGGTGAAGTGGTGTTGGGATTGTCTAAATCGGTGGAGAAATCCTCGCTTGGAGACAGCTCATGGATGGGTCGCCTCACGGAGCGTTTTCCGATCACCACAGGCACTCCAATCACCGAACCTCTCCTCTTAGGTGCCATTGGATCCTTAGGAAAGCTTGGATAGAGTGGAATTAGAGATGGGGAGGCTTTGAGAGAGTTTTGGAGAAATTTGGTGGAGGATTCAAAAAGTTATGAAATGACGAGGTGTCGACTCTGCCCTAATAAATCGATTTTGGATTCCCAGGTGTCGACTCCCGCAAAGTCGGGTGTCGACTCCAAATCGCTAACACAGTCAGCACTCGAACTGGAGTCGGCTCCACTTATACAGGTGTCGGCTCCAAGGTCAGGGACCGAGAGCGACACAGACAAAGGTGTCGACTCCTCATTCTGAGGTGTCGACTCCAATGACAGTTTCAGAGAAAAATAATTGAGATTCAAACAACTAAAACTTGTCAAAATAAATTTGATAAAATCTTGATAAAATTTTGGAGTATGAAGAATCAAGTTACTCAATGACTAGATAATTTGTCCTTAAAATTATGAAAGGAATATCAAGAAATTAATATAGATCTAGAAAGTCATTCCTTAAAGTATCAAAATCAATCCAAAGGGTCACATATCCCTAATTCACCTCTAAGATAACAAAATCTCTCTTCACTCAAAGGTTTTGTAAATATATCAGCTAATTGTTCTTTAGTATTAACATATTCAAGACAAATTTCATTATTAGCTACATGTTCTCTTATAAAGAGATATCTAATTTCAATGTGTTTTGTTATTGAATGTTGAATTGGATTTTTAGTTAGATTTATTGCACTTGTGTTATCACATCTAATTGGAGTTTTATCAAGTGTTATGTCGTAATCTTCAAGTTGTCTCTTAATCCAAAGGATTTGAGCACGGCAACTTCCAGCTGCAACATATTCTGCTTCAGCAGTAGATAATGCAACCGAATTTTTTTTTTGCTAAACCAAGAGATTAAGTTACTACCTAAAAATTAACATGCTCCACTTGTGCTTTTTCTATCTAATTTACATCCAACATAGTCAGAGTCAGAATATGCAATCAAGTTTAATGTTGAGTCTCTAGAATACCATAAACCTACATTTTTAGTTTCACTTAAATATCTTAAGATTCTTTTTACAGCAATTAAGTGAGATTCTTTAGGTTCATATTGAAATCTAGCGCATAGACATACAACAAACATTATATCTGGTCTACTAGCTGTTAAGTAAAGAAGAGATCCGATCATACCTCTGTAACATTTTTGATCTACTTTCTTACCATCTTCATCTTTGTCCAGCTTGCATGAAGGACTCATAGGAGTTCCAAGTGGTTTGATTGACTCCATTCCAAACTTTTTGAGCAGTTCTTTGTGTATTTGGCTTGATTGATGAAAATTTCTTCTTTGCTTTGCTTGATTTGAAGTCCTAGGAAGAAATTGAGTTCTCCCATCATGCTCATTTCAAACTCACCCTGCATCAACTTAGCAAAGTCTTGACATAACAAATTGTTAGTAGCACCGAATACAATATCATCAACATATATTTGTACTACTAATAAATCCTTGTCTTTTCTTTTCAAAAATAGTGTTTTATCAATATATCCTTTTATAAAATCATTTCAATCAGAAATTTACTTAATCTTTCATACCAAGCTCTAGGTGCTTATTTTAAACCATATAGTGCTTTGTGCAATTTAAAAACATGATTTGGAAATTCATGATCTTCAAAACCAGGTGGTTGTTCAACAAAAACTTCCTTATTTATAAATCCATTTAAAAATGCACTTTTAACATCCATTTAAAATAAATTGATATGCATATGACATACAAATGCAAGTAATAATCTAATTGCTTTTAGTCTAGCTACAGGTGCAAAAGTTTCATCAAAATCAATTCCTTCTTCTTGATTATATCCTTTTGCAACTAATCTAGCTTTGTCTCTAATTACTATTCCATTTTCATATAATTTATTTCTAAATACCCATTTTGATCCTATAATAGAGTGATCTTTAGGTCTATCTATAAGAGTCCAAACATTATTTCTTGTAAATTAATTTAATTCTTCTTGCATAGCTAACATCCAATTATTATCTTTTTCTGCTTCTTCAATAGTTTTAGGTTCAATTTGAGATACAAATGTAAGATGATTATTGATGTTTCTCATTGATGATCTAGTTCTTACTCCTTGAGATGGATCACCTATAATTAATTCTTTAGGATGACCATAGGCATATCTCCAGTCTCTAGGAAGATCTACATCATTATGATTTGCATCAACAACATTAACATTAGGAGAATCATTAACCCGGTTCAGATGAACCAGGTTTGGTTCAGATGAACCAGGCTTGGTTCAGATGAACCAAGCTCCAGTCTGTTGGGTTCCCCGGGCTGACGCTTTGCTCCAGGTGAAGCATTTAGTCTTTCGGAAAACCCCCGATCCGAGGCGCTGCACAGGTGATTAAATAGGAAGGAGGAGGACTCCTTCCTTCACGCTGGCGCGCTTCATCCTCAGGTACGTTCCCCTGCCATAGAGAGAGAGAGAGAGTGTGTGTGTGAGAGACACAGAGAGCGTGAGACAGAGAGAGCGTGAGACAGAGAGAGTGCGAGATGAAAGAGAGGGAGATGGCCGATCCCTTGGTTCAGGCCCGGCGGCGTGCTCGCCACCTCGCCGGGCCTGAGCTTCGGCCGACGACCCTGCCGGCACCGGGGGAGGTGTCCGGTGGGGTGGTGGTGGAGAGAGAGAGGAGAGAGAGGGCCAATCGGCCCTTCTCTCGCGCGGTGGCGGAAGTTGGTCGGCTTCCGCCGGTTGGTTCGGGCCCGACGGCATGCTCGCCGCCTCACCGGGCCTGAGCTTCGGCCTGTCGCCTCCACCGGCACCGGGCGTGCGTCCGATGGAGGTCCGGTCGGCCAAGGTGGCCAGCCGTGCCACCGGCACAGTGATGTGCCGCACGGATGTGAGAGAGAAAAGAGTGAAATTGAGGGAGAGAGGAGGAGATTGGTGGCCAGCCACGACGGCGATCGGCTCTGGCCCAGCCACTGGTGGCCGGGCCGCCCTCAATTTGGCCGACGGCGGCCCTGGCCGCCGGCTAGGTCCCCTTCCCCTGTTCGGTGAAACAGGGGATCGGGATGGCTTGGCTGAACTGGGCCGGCTGGGCCGGCCGGTTCAGGGCCTTTTGGGCTGTGCAGCGATGAGTTTTGGGCTGGTTTTTGGGCCCCGTAACGGCCGGGATTAACAAAAAAATTATATGACTAGAATTTGGGTGAATTCTAGTTTCTTGGGGTATTTTTACTTCCCCAATTGGGTGTGTATAGTGGGAGATATTCGAGCCCAAAGTTGGGCCCGTGAACTAGTCTGGGTAGAAATTCTAAGGGTCATTTTAATATTCTTTCTAATAAATTAATTGTGTAAATGATCCTGTAGGTGCTCAGACATCTGACTAGCTAATATATACCTGTTGGATTGCGTACTGAGGTAAGTAAGCCAGTTATCAGTATTTAATAAATTATTCATTATATGAATGTTTAAATTATGAATTATATTGTGACATGAAGAATTGTTATTGGCTAAATTGTAAGTAGATGAATATTATGAATACATGGTTGTTTATGTGCTATGATTTCATATGTGGATGCTATGTATGAGAGATGCAGTTATTATATTGATGTGATATTACATGCAATTATTGAGTAAGTATAATCCACTGTTTATGCAATATAGAGATGTTATTGATATGTTTGTGCATGATGTGAGGTACTGTTATGTGTCGCCGCGGTTCTCCTTTATCATGTCATACCACACACACATCTAGAGGATGTGTTCTGATAATTTATGCCACATACACGTCTAGAGGATGTGTTCTGCTTGTTTATGCCACCTACACGTCTAGAGGATGTGTTCTGCTTGTTTATGCTATTCACACGTCTAGAGGATGTGTTCTGCTTGGGTTCGAGATGGCATCACGCATCTAGAGGATGTGTTCTGAGTTACTATGAGGTGGCATCACACATCTAGAGGATGTGTTCTGCTTGATTCGAGGTGGCATCACACATATAGAGTATGTGTTCTAGTGGATTATGATATGGCATGACCCTGGTATCTGGACCCTTTCAGTAGGGGATGCTTGTTGGTATACTATTGAGATATTGCAGGGCCGTGGGTCACATTTACAGCTACCATTGAGAGTATAAACAGTGGGTTTACTTACATTGCATGTTTGAGTATTTGTGGAATGTTTAAGCATGCAAATCATTTATGTGCTTATTGATTGTTATGCTATGATTTAACTGTATAACGTGGCTTACTTATTGAGTGTAAGCTCATAAAAATCTTACAATGTTTTTGTCAGAGCCACGAGATTGAAGATGGATGGTTGGGGTGATGGATCTTCTATTAAATAAATCAAGACCCATTATTTTGTTGTAACCCTAGTATTGCTTATGTGTAGGGCTTGATGCCCAAACTTTATTATTGTGGTGTGTAAGGGTTTTAACCCAAAACTTTTAGTATTCAGTGATGTATTTGGCTTGATTATATATAATAGTGTTATGTGTGAAAAATTTTGTGACGCCTTGCGTGCCCGGCACGCGGCGGGTTGTCACCCTAGCCCGATATTTGGGTCTGGGCGTGACAGCTTTAGTGGTATCAGAGCTCGGTTATGACCCTAGGGACATAGACATATTGACATGATAACATGTAGAGAACATATTTTGATGACATTATACTTAGAGATACCTGACACTTTAGCTTATGATGATATTAACCACATCTAATTTAATAGGAAATAGTTATGGCTCGCCATACTAGGAGCCAACTGTATGAGGAGGACTCTCTGGCCGGTAATGCTGATCAGCCGGTGGGTCAAGGAACTACTGGAGGTTCGGCCCTGCCAACCCAGTAGGAACTGAGCACCAGCGATTCCAGTCCGAGATGCTTCAAGCTCTCTCGGGTATGGCGCAGTCTATGCGGGACATGCAGCATCAGATCCAGCAGGCTTTGACTGCTCAGTCTGCACCCCCTTCTGCTCCGACTCAGCCTGCCCTTCCTGTCCCGCAGTTGCAGCCAACCTTACCCACTCAATCAGCACCGCCGACCCAGTCTGCTTTATCTCAATCCTGGGTGGGGAACGGCCGCAGCTTTGCAGATTTCAAGAAGTTTGCCCCTGCTCCTTTCTCTGGTTCAAGCAACCCTATTGATGCTGAGAGATGGGTGCGAGATATGGAGAAGGCTTTATGGCCCATGGTAGTCAGGAGATGGAGAGGATCAGATTTGCTACTTATCTTCTCCAAGGGGAGGCTTATGACTGGTGGTTAGTAGAGGAGCAGCGTCGGGGTGGTCAGACTATTTCTTGGGAACAGTTTAAGGAGGCATTCTTCGACAAGTACTTTCCCAGGAGTATGCAGAGGAGGATGGAATCAGAATTTCTTAAGTTGGAGCAAAGGAATCTTTCGGTGGCCCAATATGAAGCTGAATTCACCAGGTTGGCCCGTTTTGCTCCAAGTATAGTATCTAATGAAATGGCCAAGATCACCCGATTCACGGAGGGACTTCGACCCAAACTGATGCAGGCGGTCAATGCATTCGAGCTTCACACTTATAGTGCCGTGGTGAATAAGGCCTTAGTAATTGAGAGAGATATGAATACGGTTCAGAGGGATTGGGAGCAGCAGAAGAAGAGGAAAGGGCATAATTCTAGCAAGCCCCCAGCTCATGCCAAGAAGAGAGGTGCACCTCAGGCCCCAGGAGGACAACCAAATAGAGAGGCTCGCTACTATCGCTGTGGGAATTTCCACCCAGGGGACCTTGCCGTGGAGTGTCTGGTGCCTGTTTCTCCTGTGGAAAGACTGGCCATAAGATAGCCACATGTCCCCTTCGACAGAACCAGCAGCCATCTTCCAGTCAAGGGGCGAATCAGCAGCAGCAGCAGCCACCGAGGACTCAGGGAAGGGTCTTCGCCTCACTCAGCAGGATGCTGCCGCTTCTAATTCTGTGGTGACAGGTATATCAATATTTCACATCTAGCATTACATTCTTATCCTGTGCAATGCATTAATAATTAGTTAGACATTATATTCTTATTGTTAAAATGAAATTTCATTTACGTCCAGGAATGATTATGATAGGCAATGATTATGCTCAGACTCTAATTGATCCGGGTGCCACGCATTCGTTTATATCTGACACCTACCTTGGCAAGAATGCATCATTGACACCTGAATCTCTAGACCATGAATTACACATTGCCTTTCCAAATGGTGATACTATGAAAGTTGATACTGTATGCAAATCCTGCTTGATTATCATTGAGGATAGGAAGCTGAATGCCAATCTTATTGTCCTTCCACTGAAATTCTTTGATGTTATCCTTGGCATGGATTGGTTAGCTTCCTATCATGCTTCTGTAGATTGTTTCAGGAAGATCGTCAACTTCAAAATTCCTTGTCAGTCCGAATTTAGTTTTACTGGTGGCCAGAAACTTCTAGCCTCAGTGTTTATTTCGGCTCTACAGGCTGAAAAGTATCTGAGGAGTGGTGGCCAAGGATTTCTTGCTGTTATTAATGATCTTCAAAAGAAAGAGGCCAAGTTGGAGGATATTCCTATAGCTAGAGAATTCCCTGATGTCTTTCCAGATGAATTATCGGAGTTGCCCCCTGACCGGAAGGTTGAGTTCTCCATTGATTTGATTCCTGGAACTGGACCTATATCCAAGGCCCCTTATCGTATGGCCCCGGCTGAGCTAAAAGAGTTGAAGGACCAATTGCAGGAACTCCTAGATCGGGGATTTATCAGGCCTAGTGCTTCTCCTTGGGGTGCTCCAGTTCTATTTGTTAAGAAGAAGGATGGCAGTCTTCGGCTATGCATTGATTACCGGAAATCAACAAGGTGACAGTGCGAAATAAGTACCCTTTGCCGAGGATTGATGACTTATTTGACCAACTTCAAGGAGCCCGGGTATTCTCTAAGATTGATCTCAGGTCAGGTTATCATCAGCTTAAAGTCAAGGATGGGGATGTGCCTAAGACAGCTTTCAGAACTAGATATGGCCATTATGAGTTTTTGGTGATGCCATTTGGTTTGACCAATGCCCCGGCAGCGTTCATGGATTTGATGAACAGAATATTTAGGCCATACTTGGATCAGTTTGTGGTTGTATTTATCGATGATATTTTGATCTATTCTAAGAGTCTCAGGGAGCATGAGGATCACTTGAGGATTGTGCTTCAGACTCTTCGGGAGAAGAAGCTTTATGCCAAGCTGCAGAAGTGTGAGTTTTGGTTGGACCAAGTAGCTTTCTTGGGTCACGTAATTTCTGCGGATGGTATTTCTGTGGACCCGAAGAAGATTGAAGCTATTATTAGCTGGAGCCGACCTTCCAATGTGGCTGAAGTCAGAAGCTTCTTGGGGCTAGCCGGGTATTATCGAAAATTTGTGGAAGACTTCTCTCGCATCGCTCTACCCCTAACTCGTTTAACCCAGAAACGAGTGAAGTTTGACTGGTCAGAGGAGTGTGAGGAAAGTTTTCAGGAGTTAAAGCAGCGTTTGGTGTCAGCTCCCATCCTTGTTCTTCCGACAGGATCTGAGGGTTTCACACTTTATACTGATGCCTCTCGAAAAGGATTGGGATGTGTTCTAATGCAGAATGGAAAGGTGATAGCCTATGCTTCCAGACAGCTGAAGCCTTATGAGCAGAACTATCCTACTCATGATCTGGAATTAGCTGCGGTGGTTTTTGCTTTAAAGATTTGGCGGCATTATCTCTATGGGGTGTCGTGTGATGTGTATACAGACCATAAGAGTCTAAAATATATCTTCACACAGAAGGAGCTCAATTTGAGGCAGAGGAGGTGGTTGGAACTTCTGAAGGACTATGATCTGAATCTACATTATCATCCAGGGAAGGCTAATGTTGTGGCTGATGCTTTGAGTAGGAAGACCTCTTCTGAGTTAGCTGCTATGCTTACCTCCAGCCTCACATTCTGAAGGACCTCGAGAGGTGGGAGATTGGACTGAGAGTACAGCAGTCTGATGGACTTGTTGCTGCACTTATTCTTCAGCCGACTCTTGTTGACAGAATTAAGTCCTCCCAGATGGAAGATCCAGATCTTCAAAGAATTAAGGTTGCTGTTCAGTCAGGAGATCAGAGTGGATTTATGTAATGGATGATGGATCCCTGAGATTTGAAGGCAGACTTTGTGTGCCTAGCAATGAGGAGTTGAAAGCGAGATTTTGAGGGAGGCTCACTACTCTCCCTATACTGTGCATCCTGGTGGTACTAAAATGTATAGAGACTTAAAGGAGAATTTTTGGTGGAAAGGGATGAAGAGGGATATTGCTCAGTTTGTGGCCAAGTGCTTAGTATGTCAGCGGGTGAAGGCCGAGCATCAAAAACCTGCGGGACCTCTTCAATCTTTGATGATTCCTCAGTGGAAATGGGAAAAGATTACTATGGATTTTGTGACTGGTCTGCCCAAAACTCCCAGGAGTAATGATGCAGTTTGGGTTATTGTGGACAGACTGACAAAGTCAGCTCATTTCCTACCTTTCAGAGTTGGAGTCTCGAGTGACAGATTGGCTAGCTTGTATTTGGAGCAGATTGTGAGACTCATGGTGTTCCTGTCTCTATTGTATCTGACCGGGATACCAGATTTGTATCACAGTTTTGGAAGAGCCTTCATAAAGCCTTGGGGACCAAATTGAACTTCAGTACGGCTTATCATCCCCAGTCTGATGGGCAGTCAGAGAGGACCATACAGATTCTAGAAGATATGTTGCGTGCCTGTGTAATGGACTTGGGTGGGGCTTGGGATAACCACTTATCTTTGGTGGAGTTTGCTTATAACAATAGTTATCAAGCCAGTATCCAGATGGCCCCATTTGAGGCTTTGTACGGTAGGAGGTGCAGATCTCCTTTATGTTGGGATGATGGGGAAAAGAAATTGCTAGGCCCTGAGCTGATCCAGCAGACAGTTGACAAGGTGCATTTGATCAGGGAGCGTCTTCGTACAGCTCAGAGCAGGCAGAAGAGTTATGCTGACGTCAGAAGGAGAGAGTTAGAATTTCAGGTTGGGGATCATGTTTTCTTAAGGGTATCACCAACCAAGGATGTGATGAGATTCGGGGTTAGAGGAAAGCTTAGTCCACGCTATATTGGACCTTTTGAGATCTTGAGCAGAGTTGGGGAGGTTGCATACAGCTTAGCACTGCCTCCGATTTTATCTGGTGTTCATAATGTATTCCATGTATCTATGCTGAGGAAATATGTTTCAGACCCCAGTCATGTTATAGCTTATGAGCCTATTCAGTTGAGGAAGGATTTATCATATGAGGAACATCCTGTGCGTATCGTGGACCGCAAGGATCAGATTCTGAGGCGGTGTACCATCCCTTATGTCAAAGTTCAGTGGAATAATCACTTGTGAGAGGAGGCTACTTGGGAGCTGGAGGAAGAAATTAAAATGAAGTATCCACAATTATTTGAAGGTAATTTATCTATCTTAGATTGTTGACTTTTGAGATTTACAGTATACCAATTTCGAGGCCGAAATTTTTATAAGGAGGGGAGGATATTGTAACCCGGTTCAGACGAACCAGGTTTGGTTCAGATGAACTAGGTTTGGTTCAGATGAACCAGGCTTGGTTCAGATGAACCAAGCTCCAGTCTGTTGGGTTCCCCGGGCTGACGCTTTGCTCTAGGTGAAGCATTTAGTCTTCTGGGAAACCCCCGATCCGAGGCGCTACACAGGTGATTAAATAGGAAGGAGGAGGACTCCTTCCTTCATGCTGGCGCGCTTCATCCTCAGGTACATTCCCCTGCCAGAGAGAGAGAGAGAGAGAGAGCGTGAGAGACACAGAGAGCGTGAGACAAAGAGAGAGTGTGAGACAGAGAGAGCGCGAGATGAAAGAGAGGGAGACGGCCGATCCCTTGGTTCAGGCCCGGCGGTATGCTCGCCGCCTCGCTAGGCCTGAGCTTCGGCTTGTCGCCTCCACCGACGCCGGGCATGCATCTGGTGGAGGTCCGGCCGGCCAAGGTGGCTGGCCGTGCTGCCGGCACAGTGATGTGCCGCGCGGATGTGAGAGAGAAAAAGTGAAATTGAGGGAGAGAGGAGGAGATTGGTGCCGCGGCCGGCTCTGGCTCGGCCACCGACGGCCGGGCTGCCCTCAATTTGGCCGACGGTGGCCCTGGCCACCGGCTAGGTCCCCGTCCCCTGTTCGGTGAAACAGGGGATCGGGATGGCTTGGCTGAACTGGGCCGGCCGGTTCAGGGCCTTTTGGGCAGTGCAGCGATGAGTTTTGAGGCTGGTTTTTGGGCCCCGTAACGGGCTGGGATTAATAAAAAAATTATATGGCTAGAATCTTGGTGAATTCTTGTTTCTTGGGGTATTTTTACTTTCCGAATTGGGTGTGTATAGTGGGAGATATTCGAGCCCAAAGTTGGGCCCGTGAACTAGTCTGGGTAGAAATTCTAAGGGTCATTTTAATATTCTTTGCTAATAAATTAATTGTGTAAATGATCCTGTCGGTGCTCAGACATCTGACTAGCTGATATATACCTGTTGGATTGCGTACTGAGGTAAGTAAGCCAGTTATCAGTATTTAATAAATTATTCATTATATGAATGTTTAAATTGTGAATTATATTGTGACATGAAGAATTGTTATTGGCTAAATTGTAAGTAGATGAATATTATGAATACATGGTTGTTTATGTGCTATGATTTTATATGTGGATGCTATGCATGAGAGATGCAGTTATTATTACATTGATGTGATATATTACATGCAATTGTTGAGTAAGTATAATCCACTGTTTATGCAATATAGAGATGTTATTGATATGTTTGTGCATGATGTGAGGTACTGTTATGTGTTGCCGCGGTTCTCCTTTATCATGTCATACCACACACATCTAGAGGATGTGTTCTGATGATTTATGCCACCTACACATCTAGAGGATGTGTTCTGCTTGTTTATGCCACCTACACGTCTAGAGGATGTGTTCTGCTTGTTTATACCATTCACACGTCTAGAGGATGTGTTCTGCTTGTTTATGCCATTCACACGTCTAGAGGATGTGTTCTGCTTGGGTTCGAGATGGCATCACGCATCTAGAGGATGTGTTCTGAGTTACTATGAGGTAGCATCACACATCTAGAGGATGTATTCTGCTTGGTTCGAGGTGGCATCATACATATAGAGTATGTGTTCTGGTGGATTATGATATGGCGTGACCCTGGTATCTGGACCCTTTCAGTAGGGGGATGCTTGTTGGTACACAATTGAGATATTGCAGGGCCGTGGGTCACATTTACAGCTACCATTGAGAGCATAAACACTGGGTTTACTTACATTGCATGTTTGAGTATTTGTGGAATGTTTAAGCATGCAAATCATTTATGTGCTTATTGATTGCTATGCTATGATTTAACTGTATAACGTGGCTTACTTATTGAGTGTAAGCTCATAAAAATCTTACAATGTTTTTGTCAGAGCCACGAGATTGAAGATGGATGGTTGGGGTGATGGATCTTCTATTAAATAAATCAAGACCCATTATTTTGTTGTAACCCTAGTATTGCTTATCTGTAGAGCTTGAAGCCCAAATTTATTATTGTGGTGTGTAAGGGTTTTGTAACCCAAAACTTTTAGTATTCAGTGATGTATTTGGCTTGATTATATATATAATAGTGTTATGTGTGAAAAATTTTGACGTCTTGCATGCCCAGCACGCGGCGGGTTGTCACCCTAGCCCGATATTTGGGTCTGGGGCGTGACAGTCTAAACATTATTTCTTGTAAATTAATTTAATTCTTCTTGCATAGCTAACATCCAATTATTATCTTTTTCTGCTTCTTCAATAGTTTTAGGTTCAATTTGAGATACAAATGTAAGATGATTATTGATGTTTCTCATTGATGATCTAGTTCTTACTCCTTGAGATGGATCACCTATAATTAATTCTTTAGGATGACCATAGGCATATCTCCAGTCTTTAGGAAGATCTACATCATTATGATTTGCATCAACAACATTAACATTAGGAGAATCATTATCCTTAGCTTCTTGTTTATGATCCGAAGATACATCTATATTTAATTTTTTAATATCTCTTTCTAGAATATTTGTATCTTCCTCATCATCAATCTTTTCAGAACTCGATGCTAAAGATTCATCAAAAATTACATAAATAGATTCTTCTACAATTAAGTTTCTCTTGTTAAACACTCTATAGGCTTTACTAGATGTTGAATATCATAAGAAAATGCCTTCATCAGATTTTGCATCAAATTTTCCTAGATTATCTTTGCCATTATTATGAATGAAACATTTACAACCAAATGCATGAAAGTAATTTATGTTTGGTTTTCTATTATTCCATAGTTTATAGGGAGTTTTCTTAATGATTGGCTTAATTAAAGCTCTATTAAGAATGTAACATGCTGTGTTTATAGCTTCCGTCCAAAAGTATTTTTGTAAGTTGCTTTCACATAGCATGGTACGGGCCATATCTTCTAAAGTTCTATTTTTTCTTTCAACTACTCCATTTTGTTATGGTGTTCTAGGTGCTGAAAAATTATAATGAATTTCATTTTCTATGCAAAAGTTTTCAAAAAAGTGATTTTCAAATTTAGTGCCATTATCACTTCTTAGAGACACTATGGTGTTGTTTTTCTCATTTGTGACCTTCTTGAAGAATTTCAAAAATAATGGAAATGTCTCATCCTTATGAGCTAAAAACAATACCCAAGTATATCTAGAGTAATCATCTACAATCACAAGACCATATTTCTTTCCTCCTAGACTTGTGGTTCTAGTAGGTCCAAAAGATCCATGTGAAGTAGTTCAAGTGGCCTAGAAGTGAAAATAATATTTTTAGTTTTGAAAGAATTTCTAGTTTGTTTTCCAAATTGACATGTGTCTCAAATTTTGTTATTTTCAAAATCTAGCTGTGGAAGTCCTTTTACTAAATCCATTTTAATTAATTTTGAAATAAGGTGTGTGCTTGCATGACCTAATCTACGATGCCATAACCAACTAATCTCATTTATATTAGCATTATTAGCAACTAAGCAATGATTACTAGTAGACAAATTGTCTAGATCAATCAAGTATACATTGCCATTTCTATTTCCAATAAAAACAATGCTATTATCAATGGGATTAGAAACAGTGCAGATTGATGCTTCAAATGATACTTTAAAACCTTTATCACATAATTGGCTAATACTTATTAGATTATGTTTCAAACCATTGACATATAAACATTTTCAAAATATGTGGAGGGAGTTATTTGATTTTACCAAACCCCATGATTTGGCCTTTGCCATTGTCACCAAATGTAACAACTCCTCATCTTTTGCTTTCAAGGGTGATGAATTGATCCTTATCACCCATCATGTGTCTTGAGCAGCCGCTATCGAGATACCACTTTCGCTTTGATCTTTTGGCCGCATGACACTCCTGCAAAAATAGTTAAGTCTTATATTTAGGTACCCAAGCCTTCTTGGGTCCTTCATGGTTAGTAGCATAAAAGATCGTTCCTTTGGGAACCCATATTTTCTTGCCTTTATTATTTGAATTTTTGTTACTATTTCTTGCATCACATTCATAGGATTTATGGCCTTTCTTGTTACAATAATGACATGTAACATTATCTCTATTTTGTTCTTTTCTAAAAAAGTTTTTGACAAATTTTGTTTTAGGTTAGGTCTATATCCTAAACCAGCTTTACCATATATAGCTCTTTGATTGCTTAACAATAAATTAAGTTTTTCAGAACTATAAGTAAATTTATCAACAATATTCTTATATTTATCAACTTCCTTCTTTAGCTTATCATTTTCATTGGAAATTGATTCTCTTTCTTTTGTCATATTTTCTTTTTCAGATTTTAGCATTTTAATTTCATTAGTAAGATCATCTTTTTCTTTAATAAGAGTTGAGTTATCATTTTTCAAAGATTTGTATTTCTTTTTCAAAACTTTAAAATCATCTACTAGTTCATTGAAAGCTTCAAATAATTCATCAAATGCTAACTCATCACTAGGGTTTTCGAAACTTACCTCGCTGTCGTCGTTTGCCATAAAGCAAATGTTTGCAACTTCTTTTTGTTCTTCCTCTGAAGAGGATTCATCGCTGTCACTCCAGGTTGCAACATAGGATTTCTTCTTCTTCTTCTTGTAAGTCTTCTTCAGTTGTGGACAATCGTATCTAAAGTGCCCCGATTTCTTACACTCATAGCAAATCAAGGGGTCTTTCTCTTTGTCCTTGTCCTTTTCCTTTTCTTTTTCTCCTTCCATCTTAATTCCAGATTTCTTCTTATGGAAGGATCTCTTTCTTCTCATGAATTTTTTGAATTTTCTTGCTAGAAGAGCTGTCTCATTATCATCATCATCATTATCACTGCAGCTCTCCTCACTTTCAGCAGCCTTAAGAGCTATAGTCTTTTTCTTCTTCACATCTTCTTCTATGTGCTGCTTCATAGTTAATTTATGGGTCATAAGGGATCCAAGTAGCTCCTCCAAGGGTAAGGTGTTGAGGTCCTTGGCTTCTTGGATTGCTGTTACTTTTGCTTCCTAAGTCCTTGGTAGTGACCTAAGAATTTTGCAAACAAGTTCAGAATTAGTATAGGTCTTGCCTAGACTTTTCAAACCATTTATAATATCGGTGAATCTAGTATACATGCATGCAATAGTTTCAGTTTGCTCCATGCTAATTAATTCATATTTAAGAACAAGAATATTTATTTAGATTCCTTTACTTGATTAGTACCCTCATGGGTAACCACTAATCTATCCCATATTTCTTTTACATAATTACATGTAGAAATGCGATTAAATTCGTTTGCATCTAATGAACAATACAAGACATTCATGACCTTAGCATTGAGCTGAGCCATTTCCTATCATTATCATTCCAATCCCTTTCGGGCTTAGGAACAATAGAGCCATCAACAATGTGTGTGGGTGTGCTAGGTCAATTAATTATAACACTCCACAATTCATAATCAGAAGCTTGAATGAATATCCTCATTCTTGCTTTCCAATATGAATAGTTGGAACCATTAAATAAGGGAGGTCTATTTGTAGAATGACCTTCAGCAAATGAAGATCCAACTTGAGCTGCCATTTGGATCTTTAGCTCTTGATCGTGTGATCAGATTCAAATGAGCGCTTGCTCTGATACCAATTGTTGGCCCAGATGGCAACCCAAGAGGGGGGGGGGTGAATTGGGTTCTTTAAAAAATTAACCTTTTAAAAACTATTGGCTTTAAGATAAATAAAATTAAATGCAATGCAAATATAAAGCACAAACAAGGAAATAGAGATAAAGATAATAGAAGCACGGCAAACACAAAGATTTTATAGTGGTTCGGTGTATCCAACACCTATGTCCACTCCCAAGATTCACTTGGGTCCACACTATAATCAACTTGATTACAGTCGAGTTGTTTTCCAAGATCATAACTCACAACTTATTGTTTTATCCGGGATCACAATGAACCCAGCCGGTTTTTTGGGCTCACCAGCATAAAACCCTAAACTCAAGCTAAACTAGCTTGACCCGAGGTATACAACCTCCACTAGTTCAATCCCCCTGATTGAACCAGCAAAAACAAGAAAGAATAATGTTTAAGATACAAGACAGCTTCTTAAATGAGCAAATATTCAAATAAATGAACAAGGTTTAGAAAAGCCTGTTTGAAGTGGATTGGATTTGAGCTTTTCTTCTTTTCTTCTTTTCCTCTTCTCTTTGGAGATGTTGAATCAGGCCTCAGCTTTGATTCGTTGCAAATGTTGCAGATGAGAAGTTGGAAAATCTTCAAAACAGAGCTTCTTCCCCTTTTTGTGAATCCTTTGATTTTTCAAACTTGAACGCCTTGTATTCTTCTTTGAGCTTTGTGGAGTGGAAGGATTTGAGTTTGAATGCTTTTCTCTTGGATTTCAGGCTCAAGACTTTTCGGATTTTTGATTTGAATATTCTCCCTCTTTTTCTTTTTTTTTCGTTCTTATTTTCAAAATGGGTGTTCTTCCCCTTCTTATAGATTTCTTTTAATTCATTTTTGGAATAAAACTAGCCATTGGAATGTACCTGGAAACAAAATATATCCGTTAGAAGTTAGGTAAAAAGGAAATATTACCGTTAGAGCTGATCTGGCATTTTAAAAAATCATCCCAGACTGGTTGGAGTCAGCTCCAACTTTTCAGGTGTTGGCTCTAAGTCGTTTATCCAAAAATAGAAAGTTCTAAGTTCATCGAGGAGTCGGCTCCAAAAAGTTAGGTGTTGGCTCGCCATCGTCAGGTGTCGGCTCCAGAATACTGTGTGTGTCGGCTCCAAGATGCTTAAAAAAATAAGCATTCTGTCCCCGCATCGGAGTTGGCTCCAGACACTGTAAGTGTCGACTCCGAAACTCTGGGTGTCGGCTCCGAAACTCTAGGTGTCGACATCAGGTTCTGACACTTTGAAACTTATGATTTGCAATTGATTCAAAACTCATTTCTTAATACCTTTAAATCAATAAAATATTTTTAAGCGCTGAAACACTTGTCAAATCCATTAGTAATCAAATAAATATACTCAATTCCTTTATTAATCATCAAAATCAATAGATGGGTCAACACATAATATCACGTGGATGATTGGAGATGGTTCATTGGTGAATGTTGTCGAGGACACTTTGCTTTCAGAGCTTCCTCTCTCACGTTGGCCTACTTTTATCAGTATTGAAGTCCCTTGCCATATGAGAGTGTCTGATATGATCTTTTAGGATCTCTGCTCCTGGCATATACCCACGGTGCATCAATTTTTTGGTAAGGAGCTAGCTCGTTGGATTCTTTTATTCCACTTGTTGATGGTCATGTTGAGAATACCAGATTATAGAGGAGATCATGTCTTTCTAGGGCTCCAACCAGGGATCTTGTGAAGATTTATAGGCCGCAGCCCCAAGACACGAGGGATGCTGCTTGGACATGGAAGCTTCCTATCCATTCCAGGCTTCAGCTCTTTATTTGGAAGCTTGAGTGGAACTATCTTCCTACTTGCTCCTTGCTCTCATGTAGGGGATTGTCCATCCAGGCTACTTGCCCTTTGTGTGGCTAGGAGGATGAGGCTACTGACCATATCATCTTTGATTGCCCAAGAGCGAAACAGATTTGGCATTTTATGGGATATCAGATTAGGGAGGGGGTACGAGCTCATGGCGGACCTCCTTTCTAAGAGATATAAGGAGTGATAACCAGCAGCAGGGTGCCATTTGGGCTGCCATAGTGTACTAGATATGGTTATCTTGGAATTAGCTGAGTCTCCCCATAGCGGACTGCTCGGAAAGCTATATCCTTCTCTGTTCATTACACACTCTATTGCTCTGATATTGATTTTAACAGCTCTGGTCACTGGGGTTCCCCTGCTACTTCAGTAGCGAACCGACAAACTATTTTTATCTCTTGGGAGCCTCCCCCAGGATATGTTAAAATCAACTTTGATGGAAATGTGCGGGGTAAATTAGCTGGCTCTGCTTTTATTATCAGAGGGATGAATGGAGATATGCTGACAGTAGGGGGATTTGGTTTCCTTGACTCCTTTGTTCCTATGGTGGAGTTGTATAAATAATGTGTAGGTATTTCCTATGCTACACGAATCCTTCATGCCCAGAGTCTCTTTATTGAGGGAGACTCTCTCACTGTCATATGTTGGCTCTCGTAGGATTGCTACATATGGTCACTCTCCAATTAACCTTCTTCTCCTGAATGCTTGGTCTACTCTGCGGGAGGTCTCTAGATCCTAGATCCGACATATATACCGAGAGGCCAACTCGACGGTCGACTGAGTTGCGGGTACAATGGCCCATTTATTGGATTTTTGGTTGTGAAAATAGGGTGACCCTTGTCCTATTGTACCAAAATAGCTTCTATTTTTTGATCTATCCGGACTGACTCGTACTAAGCTGGTGTGATCATCCATCTTATTTTTTTTTAAAAAAAAGTCACTTACAAAAAGGATTTAATCTTGTATAAAATAATTAATGAGATGCAGATGAATTGATATAAATGATGAGGTACAAAATTTAATGACTTAATTTTTTTTAGTTGAATTGTGCCTAACTTCTGTACGAAGGTCTGGTTTGCTTAAAACTCTTCTTCCTTTCTTCTCACCTCAGCGGTAAATGATGTTAGGGCTGATGGCTGGGCTGCCCTGATTCTGGATGCACTGAAAGCTGTAAACCAGAAATAATAACCACATGAATAGAATTGAAATGAGCCGTGATGGGGCCAGTTGATTCCATGGGCAATAAAGATAACAATTTTTGGATGGCATCCTCTCAAGATAGCGATTTCCAGACAATTTTCCTAAGCGGCCGCGGTGGCCTTCTTGAACGGCTTAATTCTTAGGCGGCCTCAATGTTCTACTCGGTTTTCTTCTCGAAGGGCACGATGGGCATTAAACATTTTCTCTATGGCATTGCTCCGTCATGATGAAGAAAGAGAACAAAAAGGAAAAAGGAGGCCATGTTACCTGCATGGGTTCATCTAAGGGTTGGAGCATTTAATGGTGCAGAAACGGTCTTGGACAGCATTTAATGGGGTAGAGCACGGGCACGTAGTGCAAGGAGAGGAAGAACCCCTCTCATTCAAATCAGCCCCGCCTCATTTAAGCCGGCCCTCTCATTCAAGCCGACCCCGCTTCGGCATCGCCCCGTTCTGGCCTCTTCCAAGTTGGCCCCGCCTCATTCAAGTCGGCCCGCCTCATGTAAGTCGGCCTCGCCTCATTTAAGTCGGTCCTCTCATTCAAGTCGGCCCCGCCTCTCATTCAAGTCGGCCTTAAGTCGGTCCTCTCATTCAAGTCGGCCCCGCCTCTCATTCAAGTCGGCCCCGCCTTGGTTCGGCCTCATTCAAGTCGGTCCTGCCTCTCATTCAAGTCGGCCCGTCTTGGCATCGTCCCGTCCAGGCCTCTTCCAAGTCGGCCCCACCTCATTCAAGCCGGCCCTCTCATTCAAGCCGGCCCTCTCATTCGGCATCGTCCCCGCCTCGGCATCGTCTCGTCCCGGCCTCTTCCAAGTTGGCCCCGCCTCATTTAAGTCGGCATCGTCCCCGCCCCCGTCCCGGCCTCTTCCAAGTTGGCCCCGCCTCATTTAAGTCGGCCCTTGGCCCCGCCTCGGCATCGTCCCATCCTGGTCTCTTCCAAGTCGGCCCCGCCTCATTTAAGTCGGCCCTCTCATTCAAGTTGGCCCCACCTCATTCAAGTCCGCCCCGCCTCGGCATCGTCTTCCAAGTCGCCCCGCCTCATTCAAGTCAGCCCTCTCATTCAAGTTGGCCCTGCCTCTTCCAAGTCGGCCCCGCCTCGGCACTCAAGCCCCGTCTCTTCCAAGTCGGACCGCCTCAACACATTTAGTGGAATGGAGCATCACGGACGTGAAGAGAGGGAGAAAGTCCAAGTCGGCCTCCTCCCACTCTTTTCCGAATCGGCTTCCTCCCGCTCTCCTCCAAATCGGCCTACCCCTGCATCGTCCCACTCGGCCTCAGCCACGTTATGTCTTTTGCACAAAGGCATTTATGAGATCTACGTTCTCTAAGGTATTTAATTCTTTATTTCCTTCCATGCATTAAGGCATTTATGGTTGGCCCTTTGGCTCCCTTCTATGAAAAAGGATGGCGTAACGAAGCCGAGACAAGGAGTTCTTGACTCCACGTCTTGCAGAAGTCCTCGACGGCCTCCAACTGCCTCCGGTTGACTTTCCCGACCACCTGGCTTCTTCCCGGCCTTCGAGCACCATGCAGGATAGCCTCTCTGACTTTGCTCACGGCCATGGACGGCTTCGTCCGTGGCTCTGCTCCAAGCTCTCTATCCCAGCTTTGACTAGACGATGAACAGCATCATGGTAGGACGACAAGGGACAGCTGGCTTCAACTCCCAACTCTTCCATCCCAGATGGATGTATGGCTTGTGATGGTGATGAGACTCCACCACCTTTTATCTCTCTTCCCTAGAGTGGTCAAATCAAGTTGCCACCCACTCTTACGGAACTTGACCCACCAACCAGCTGCAGCCACCCACTTTGATGGGATTTAACCTGCAGCCCTGACATGTCAAAGAAGGAAGCAAACTCTGCCATTGCTGCCATCACCTTAAATGCTCTTACAAGTGGTAGCATCCCAAGCCTCACAGACATCAACTCTAACACTTCACCCACCAAAGTCATCATTATGAGGCCTCAACCACTCAAATCAGATAGACTCCATACACCTATAAAATGGGTAAGAGGGACCCCCGACCAGGTAACTAAGAACTGATAACTCTGATAACGCACTCATTACACTTCAAAATGCTCATTCTTGCTCATATAGAGCTCTCCTCTGAGCCTCTCTCTCTCTTTCAAGCTTCCTCAAGCTTACGGCTGTTGCCCAGAGCACTGACTTGAGCGTCGGAGGGTCCTCGCTGGAATCTTCGGCCCCCGAGACTTTTTGCAGGCTCCCAGACGTGAGAAGCTCACCGGAAGATCTCGGGCTTGCTAGAGAAGGCAACCGAACGCTCGCGAACATTCGAGGGGGATGATCTGGTAGCATCAGATTGGCGCACCAAGAAGGGGGAGAGAACAGAGTTCTACGACACTAAGCTACAAGCTCTCATTCCCTCTACTACAACAATAAAAGCTTTCACCAGTTATGCTGGGGGGGCACCCTCAACGGGCTGTGCAGTAGGAGGCCAGCTCTCTGCTCCACCATCATCACCACTTCAAGCCAAAAAGCATGCCACCCTCATCCTTTGAAATCTTAGCATTAGCAGCAGCTATCCAAAACCTACGGAAGCGATATTTCATAGCCACACAGCGGCAAACAATAGCTTATGTTGCTCCTTTGGTTGCCTCTCAAGCCAACTATCATCCATCCGGTGGAAGATCTTCTTAGCAAGAGACTCGCCACCATCATGCCTCTCCAAGGCTCATCAGCAAGAGCAGGCTCAAGGTATCAGTAAAGAGCCCCTCCAAGCTCACCAACAAATGCCACAAACGTGGAGCCCCCAAATGAAGCAGAAGGAGATAAATTTCTTCGATAAAAAAGCTAAGTACACTACACTTTGAGAAAAAGTTTCTTTTCATTAGTGTCTGAATGCATTACAGGAAAACCACAAAACAAACCATTCAAAAGGCTCTCGTCGGTCCTGCGATCAGAAGGTCACCCCCGGGCTAGCCACGAAACCCCCATGGTGGTTCAAGATCTATGATTTCAGCAACCTCGAGTCACCCTTTGAGCCAACCACAAAACCCTCGAGGCAGTTCTGGAGGAGCTCGGCGGCATCGCGGCTAATGGGACACCATGCAGTTTGGCTAGCATACGCTCCTAAGTCGGTTCAAGTCCCTAACAGCCCGTACCCGCTCGAGTTGCCTCTCAAACCAGCACATAAATCCCCGAGGCAGTTCCAAAGGAGCTCAGCGGCATCACGGCTAATGGGACACCACTCGGTCTGGCTAGCATACGCCTCCGAGTCGGTTCAAGTCCCTAACAGCCCGTACCCGCTCGAGTTGCCTCTCGAACTAGCACACAAACACCCAAGGCAGTTCCAGAGGAGCTCGACGACATCATGGCTAATGGGACACCACTCGGTTTGGCTAGCATATGCCTCTGAGTCGGTTCAAGTCCCTAACAGCCTGTACCCGCTCGAGTCACCTCCCAAACCAGCACACAAACACCCAAGGCAATTTTAAAGGAGCTCAACGGCATCATGGCTAACGGGACACCACTCGGTCTGGCTAGCATACGCCTCCGAGTTGGTTCAAGTCCCTAACAGCCCGTACCTGCTTGAGTCACCTCCCGAACAGCACACAGACAGTCGAGGCAATTTTATTTCAGCCCCCGCGGCTCTATCTCTGCTTTGAAAATTTATCTCTGCCTCAATAGCATCATTGCAGCCTCAGCGACATTATTTCAGCCTCAACGGCTTTATCTCTACCTCAGCGGCACTATTGCAGCCTCAATGGCTTTCTCTCTACCTCAGTGGTATTATTTTAGTCTCATGGCTTTATCTCTACCTCAGTGGCACTATTGCAGTCTCAACAGCTTTCTTTCTGCCTCAGTGGCATTATTGCAACCTCCACGGCTTTCTCTCTGCCTCAGCGGTATTATTTCAGCCTCAACGGCTTTCTCTCTGCCGCAGTAGCACTATTGCAGCCTCAACGGCTTTATCTCTGCCTCAACAACATCATCTCTGCCTCAGCAGTATTATTGCAGCATCATCGGCAATTTTATCTTAGCCTCAATGGCTTTATCTCAGCCTCAATGACATTATTGCCGCCTCAACGGCTTTATCTCAGCCTCAGTGGCGTCATTGCAACCTCCACGGCTCTATTTCTGCGTTGGCAATTTTATCTCAGCCTTGGCGGCATCATTATAGCCTCCACGGCTCTATTTCTGCTTCGGCAATTTTATCTCAACCTCAGTGGCATTATTACAGCCTCAATAGCTTTATCTCAGCCTCAGCGGCATCATTGCAGCCTCCACGGCTCTATTTCTACTTCGGCAATTTTATCTCAGCCTCAGCAGTATCATTGCAGCCTCCATGGCTCTATTTCTGCTTCTACAATTTTATCTCAGCCTCAGCCTTATTATTGCAGCCTCAATGGCTTTATCTTTGGCTCAATGGCTGATTGACGAGTATACCCCCAGAAATTGGCATACGCTGCTTTGAGTGGTGGGCATAAGGTAATTGATTTACCTCCAAATTTTTTTAAAGTTCTACACTCATTTCGCTTAGCTGATGCGCGGCACACAAGCTCAAGGAGTGTGGGGGGCATTTGATGGGGCCAGTTGACTCCATGGGCAATAAATACAATAATTTTTAGATGGCATCCTCTTAAGATAGCAATTTCCAGAAAATTTTCTTAGGCGGCCGCGACGGCCTTCTTAGACGGCTTAATTCCTAGGCGACCTCACTGTTCTACTCGGTTTTCTTTTCGAAGGGCATGATGGGCATTAAACATTTTCTCCACGGCATTGCTCCGTCATGATGAAGAAAGAGAACAAAAAGAAAAAAGGGGGCCAAGTTACGTGTGTGGGTTCGTCCAAGGGCCTTCTGCAATTAATGGCCAGCAGTCAAGTCAAAAGGGTTGGAGCATTTAATTGTTCATAATGACTTGGCAAGCATTTAATGGGGTGGAGCGTCACGGGTGCGTAATTCAAAGAGAGGAAGAAGTCCGAGTCGGCCCTCTCATTCAAATAAGCCCCGCCTCATTCAAGTCGGCCCGCCTCATTTAAGCCGGCCCCGCCTCGGCATCGTCCCATTCCGACCTCTTCCAAGTTGGCCCCGCCTCATTCAAGTCGGCCCCGCCTCTCATTCGAGTAGGCCCCATCTCGGCATCATCTCGTCCCAGCCTCATTCAAGTCGGCCCCGTCTCGGCCTCTTCCAAGTCGGCCCCGCCTCATTTAAGCCGGCCCTCTCATTCAAGCCAGCCCTCTCATTCAAGTCGGCCCCGCCTCGGCATCGTCCCGTCCCGGCCTCTTCCAAGTTGGCCCCGCCTCATTTAAGTCCGCCCTCTCATTCAAGTCGGCCCCATCTCGGCATCGACCTCTTTCAAGTTGGCCCCGCTTCATTTAAGTCGGCCCTCTCATTCAAGTCGGCCTCGCCTCATTCAAGTCAGCCTTCTCATTCAAGTCGGCCCCGCCTCAGCATCGTCCCATCCTGGCCTCTTCCAAGTCGGCCCCGCCTCAGCCCTATCATTCAAGTCGGCCCCACCTCGGCACTCAAGCCCCGTCTCTTCCAAGTCGGCCCCGCCTCGGCACATTTAATGGCCTCTTCCAAATCGGCCCCACCTCGGCACTCAAGCCCCCGTCTATTCCAAGTCAGCCCTGCCTTGGCACATTTAGTGGAATGGAGCATCACGGACGTGAAGAGAGGGAGAAAGTCCAAGTCGGCCTCCTCCCGCTCTATTCCAAGTCGGCCTACCCCGGCATCATCCTGCTCGGCCTCTGCCACGTTATGTCTTTTGCACAAAGGCATTTATGGCCTCATAAAGGCCACGTGTATCTACCTTCTCTAAGGTATTTAATTCTTTATTTCCATCCATGCATTAAGGCATTTATGGTTGCCACGTTGGCCCCTTTGGCATCCTTGCATAAGAAAAGATGGCGTAATGAAGCAGAGACAAAGAGTTCTTGACTCCATGCCTCACATAAGTCCTCGACGGCCTCCAGCTGCCTTTGGTTGACTTTCCTGGCCACCCGGCTTCTTCCCGACCTTCCATCACCATGCAGGACAGCCTCTCTAACTCTGCTCATGGCCATGGATGGCTTTGTCCATAGCTCTGCTCCAAGCTCTCTATCCCGGCTTCGACTAGATGATGGATAGCATCATGGTAGGACGACAAGGGATAGCTGGCTTCAACTCCCAACTCTTCCATCCCAAACGGATGTGTGGCTCGTGATGGTGATGAGACTCCACCACCTTTTATCTCTCTTCTCTGCAATGGTCAAATCAAGTGGCCACCCACTCTGATGGAATTTGACCCACCAACCAGCTACAGCCACCCATTTTGATGGGATTTAACCTGCAGCCCTGACATGCCAAAGAAGGAAGCAAGCTCTGCCATTGCTGCCATCACCTTAAATGCTCTTACAAGTGGTAGCACCCCAAGCCTCACAGACATTAACTTTGACACTTCACCCACCAAAGTCATCATTATGAGGCCTCAACCACTCAAATCAGATAGACTCCATACACCTATAAAATGGGTAAGAGGGACCCCTGACCAGGTAACTAAGAACTGATAACTCCTGTAACACACTTATTACACTCCAAAATGCTCATTCTTGCTCATAGAGGGCTCTCCTCTGAGCCTCTCTCTCTTTCGAGCTTCCTCAAGCTCACAGCTATTTCCCAGAGTACTGACTTGAGCGTTAGAGGGTTTTCACTGGAATCTCCGACCCTCGGGACTTTTTGCAGGCTCCCAGATGCAAGAAGCTCTCCAAAAGATCCCGGGCTTGCTGGAGAAGGCAACCGAACGCTCGCAGACATTCGAGAGGGGGTGATCTGGCAGCATCAAGACGAGACCCATGGCACTCGTTCAATCCGTTGGAGGAGGGAAGAATTTAAAATGGGTGTAACACTGGGGGAACGAGGATCCCTGCTCCCTCTCCAATTCCCTTGTCGCCATTGCCTGGATCAATGAAAGACCTAGCAGCTGGCATCCTTGTCTCTTGTTATAAGAAGGACAGAGAGAGATAGCGACACTGAAGCAGCCATTTGTCAATTTATTTATTCATTTTCTCTTGCTCTGCTTTCTAAGGACGTTCAAAAATATTTGAAAGCTTGAATGATGAGGGACTGGATTGTCTCATTGGTGCAAGAGATGGATATCCATTTCTTCATGCATGCTTATCGGCCATCAGATTATTCGCCCTTCTACCTTACGATCTATGCAGCATTAAATGGTTGATGGTGATACAGCTGATCATCTCCTCTGGGCGGTGTTATAACACCCTGCGCAATTTTCGGAATCAATGATGTGATATATCATTTTCGGGATGTTGGAATTCTTGTCCCCGCCCTTGGCTCCGACCTCTGATTCCGGCCTTAGCTCTGGCCTCCAGCATTGGCTCCGGCCTTTGGCTACGGCCTCCAGCGTCGGCTCGGCCTTTGGCTACGGTCTCCAGCGTCGGCTCCAGCCTCCGGCTCCGGCCTCCAGCGTCGGCTCCAGCCTCCGGCTCTGGCCTCCAGCGTCGGCTCCGGCCTTTGGCTATGGGCTACAGCGTTGGCTCTGGCCTCCAGCTCCGGCCTTCAGCATCAGCTCCGACCTTTGGCTATGGGCTCCAGCGTTGGCTCCAGCCTCCGGCTCTGGCCTCTAGCGTTGGCTCCGGCCCTTGGCTCTAGCCTCCAGCGTCGGCTCTGGCCTTTGGCTACGGGCTCCAGCGTTGGCTCTGGCCTCCAGCTCTGGCCTCCAGCGTTGGCTCCGGCCCTTGGCTCCGGCCTCTAGCGTCGGCTCCGGCCTTTGGCTACAGCCTCTAGCGTCGGCTCCGACCTTTGGCTATGAGCTCCAGCATTGGCTCCGGCCTTCGGCTCCAGCCTCCAGCGTCAGCTCCGACCTTTGGCTACGGCCTCCAGCGTCGGCTCCAGCCTTTGGCTACGGACTCCAGCGTCAGCTCCGACCTTTGGCTACGGCCTCCAGCATCGGCTTCAGCCTTTGGCTACGGTCTCCAGCGTCGGCTTTGGCCCTCACCTCCGACCTACAGCTCCGGCCTCTAGCTCTGGCTCCGACTCTAACTTGGTGCCTTATTTTCCTAAGTACATTAAAACCCACTTCAGGTAACGGACTCTGAGATTTGAGACATATGTTACCGTGTATCTCGCTCGCTGAAATGATGGGTAGGTACTAGCATGCCCCACGGTTACTGGCATGCACGGCGCCCATTCAGCAATGGCTCACCCACTTGTCGTTCGGCGGAGCTCATCCTAGCAAAGCAGATTGAATGGTTCTAATGGAGCAAGGTAAACGTGACCCCTCAAATAGGTATAAGAAGAGAACCCGAGCTCAACACAAAGGAGGAGGCTCTCTTCTCTTTCAAGTTCTACTCATATGCAACATTCCTATTCTACAACCCACTAACTTGGGCATCGGAGGGTCCCCACCAGAACCACCGGTCCATGACTTTTTGTAGGCTCTCAAAGGAAGACGGTGACCTCTCTGCATTCTCGAAAGCCTACGAAGATCTCAACTCACCCGATGCTCATCGCAAGTGGTTTGGTAGCAACAGATTGGTGCGCCAGAAAGGGGTGCGACACACGTGGAAGGCGAAAGTTCTTCCTATGACCCCACTGATTCTGCAAGAAATATGATGGTGACAACATGAGCCCAGGAAGCTTCCACCAGCCATGCCGCGGAATGCCTCCCGCGGGCTGAGCAATCGGAGGCCAACCTCCATGTTCTGTCCCCTACACAGATGAGCCAGCTTGACCGGCTTGAGGTTCTAGCTCATCAAGTATAGAACTTGATGATGATGGTGCGGGGATTGCAGGAATACTGCTTTGCTGTTGTACCTCCGCCCCCTCCACCTCACGAAGGGGGGCACGGGGCAATTCAATCTCATCAAGGTGGGACTCCGCCTAAGACCTCCCATCACTCGCCTCCTGAACCTCATCGCTGGGAGGCTTCAATATGACGGCGGTCTCTCTCCCATCATTCTGATCGTTCCCACCGACGGTCGGGTGAGAAGGAGCCAAGACGGGTGCACTCCTTGCACCGGCGGTCTTCATCGGCTTCATCTTCTGACTCCTCTAAAGACGACACCAACAGGAAGACCACTCGTCGAGCTGAACAACGGCTCAATGAGTATCATCAATGGTTGAAGGAACTTAGTCGCCGGATCACCAACCCTCACGGGATGGACTACGATCACCATCCCCCGCTCTCTCTATGCATCATGGAGGAACCGGTCTTGCCCCATTTTTGTCTTCCCCAGTTGGACCCATATGACGGCACGGCGGACCCTTTGGACCACCTGGAGAGCTACAAGGTCCTCATGCAGGTCTAGGGAGCAACGGACTCCCTCCTATGCATTTCCTTTCCTGCCACCCTTCGTAAGGCGGTGCATGCATGGTATTCTCACCTGCCACCGTGCAGCATCAATTCCTTCCGACAGCTCGAGCGATCTTTTCTGACCCACTTTGATGCGTGCCGAAAGATCCCATGAGTGGCCGATAGCTTATTTGCTGTTCAACAAAGGGGTGGTGAAACCCTGAAGGACTTCGTTGCTCAATTCAAGGAGGCAGCGCTGGAGGTGTATAATTTGGATGATTCTGTAGCCACTTTGGCATTAAAGTGAGGACTTCACCCTTCTAGGTTTGCCTATTCCCTGGATAAGAAGCCTCCAAGCCCTTAAGCCGAGCTTCTAAGTCGGGCGCAGAAGTACATTCGCACCGACGAGGTGGACTCTTCCAGGAGGGAAGCTGATAAGAGTTCCAACAAGAAACTGACATCCATGGAGCCTACCGAAGCACAGTCCCGGAAGCCTGAGCTTCCCCACCGCTCAGACCACCGACCTCAGACGCTCATTCCCAAGGAGCAGTTCACCCCCCTCTTGGCTCCGATATCTTACATTCTACTAGAAATTGAGGAGGAGCCCTACTTTTGACGCCCACCTTCCATGAAGTCAGGGACCCCCCATAGCACAGAGCTTTATTGCCGGTATCACCAAGACTACGGTCATGACACTGAGGATTGCTGCCACTTGAAGAAGGACATTGAAGAGCTTGTCCAGCAGGGTTGCTTGGGCAAGTTCATTCGAAGGGGAAACCTTCCCGCTCTAGGTCCATCGGTGCCTCCGGCACCTCCGACAGGCGTCGACAATACCCCTACGGAAAAAACTATAGCCATGATTTCCTGGGGGGCAGGCGGCAGCTCAAAAAGATAGCGAGAGGGGGTAGACTCTGTAATTCCTTTCTTTGGAAAGGATTTAGAAGGGGTAGTTAATAAGCATAACGATAGCATCGTCGTGTCCATGACCATAGCCAAACACCCTGTAAAAGGAATTTTGGTTGATAGTGGAAGTTCGGTGGATGTTTTGAGTTACGAGGCATTTGTTTGGATGAACTTGTCAAATTCCTCCCTTGGACCCATCACCATGCCTTTAATGGGCTTTACTGGGGACTCTGTGAGCATTGAAGGGGAGATCGCCCTCCTTGTCACGGCTAAAACTCCTTCACGTTAAAGTACGGTAGTCATAAATTTCCTGATGGTTCGGGGCCCGTTGGCTTACAATGCTATCCTGGGAAGGCCAGGCTTGAATTTGCTGGATGTCGTCATCTCCACCAAGAGATTGTTGGTAAGGTTTCCCATCGATGAAGGAGTCGGAGAAATGAAGGGAGAGCAAAGCCCACCACCACTTTGCTGCCACTTATCTTCCAGTCCACTGGAGGTGGCGTCGGTGATAGCCTCTGAGCCGCTTGACCCCCGAGAATTGGGAAGGAGGGGAGAGCCAGCCGAGCACGTCCTAACCCTCCCATTGGGGGAGGACCTGACAAGGACCATCCAGATTGGAGCACTGCTTCCGAAGGAGGCGCGCGATCGACTCCTCACCTTCCTGCATGCCAACGCTGACATCTTTGCATGGTCGTCATCAGACATGCCAGGCATCCCTGAGGAGGTGATCATCCATCGGCTTAACCTCAGGCCAGAGTGTTGGCCAGTCCGACAGAAGAAGAGGAGCTTTGCTTCGGATAGACAGAAAGCTATCGATGAGGAAGTCTGTAAGCTGGTGACTGCGTGGTACATTCGGCAAGTTCATTATCCCGAATGGTTAGCCAATGTGGTAATGGTCCGTAAGACTAATGGAAGCTGGAGGATGTGCGTAGACTTCACCGACCTCAACAAAACATGCCCCAAGGACAGCTTCCCTTTTTCTCGGATTGATCAACTGGTGGATGCCACGTCCGGCCATGAGACCCTTAGTTTCATGGATGCCTTCTCCGGGTACAACCAAATCAGAATGAACCCGGTGGATGAAGAAGCTACCACCTTCATAACCGAGAAGGGGCTGTACTGCTACAAGGTAATGCCATTCGAGCTAAGAAACATGGGGGCCACTTACCAAAGGCTAATGAACAAAGTCTTCGAAGACCAGATAGGACGCCACATGGAGGTGTACATGGATGACATGCTGACAAAAAGTGTCTATGCCACCAGCCATATCTCCGACCTAACGGAGACCTTCAACAACCTTCATCGATACCAGATGAGGTTGAACCCTCACAAATGTGCCTTCGGGGTAACGGTCGGAAAGTTCTTGGGTTTCATGGTAATCCGGTGAGGAATCGAAGCAAACCCTGATAAAGTTCAAGCCATGTTGGACATGAGGTCTCTCACCAACAAGAAGGAAGTGCAACGCCTGACGGGGAGGGTGGCGGCCTTGAGCCATTTTCTGTCCAAGTCCGCTGAGAGGTGCCTGCCTTTCTTCAAGGTGCTTCGCAGGGCCAATGGATTCGAATGGACGAAAGAGTGTCAGAAGACCTTCGAGGAGCTGAAGGAATTCCTATCCACCCTGCCACGACTGTCCAAGCCAATGGGTAAAGAAGAACTCCTTCTATACCTCACGGCTTCTCCCAAGGCTGTTAGTTCTGTGCTGGTCTACATGGACACCAACGACACGCAAAAGCCGGTGTATTACACAAGCAAGGTGCTCCATGATGCGAAGACCAGGTACTCAAAGATTGAGAAGATCATCTTCACGTTGATCGTGTCTGCCCAGCGCCTCCGATCATATTTTCAAGCCCATCCGATCGTGGTGGTCATGGACCAACCTCTAAAGACGATTCTTGCTCGCCCGGACACTTCGGGCCGATTGGCAAAGTGAGCACTCAAGCTGGGGGAATTTGATCTATCTTTTCTCCCTCGATCAGCCATGAAATCCCAGGTCCTGGCAGATTTTTTGGTCGAGTGTACCTGGGGTGAGGAGCAACCCGAAGAGACCTCTGCAAACCCTTCGATTCCTAGAATCGGAGATGATGAATGGATCCTTCATATGGACAGGGCATCAAATTCTCAAGGGAGTGGAGCGGGCCTCATCCTGGCCAACTCAGACGGAGTTGTAACCGAGTGTGCGCTCCGCTTCCTCTTTCCAGCCATCAATAATCAGACGGAGTATGAAGCCCTACTGTCTGGGATAAGATTAGCCCAAGAACTTGGGGTGAAGCACCTTAGAGCATTCACTGACTCCCAGCTGGTCACTGGCCAAATCATAGGGGAATATGAAGCGAGGGATCCTATCATGTCCCGCTACTTGAGTATGGTGCAGTCGCAAGCTTCTCTCTTAACTTATTTCAATGTTAGCTATATTCCTCGAGGGGAAAATGCTAGAACAGACGCCTTGTCCCATCTTTCCACCTTAGCTGACGGGATGTTAGAAAGAGCTTATATAGAGCACCTAGAAGCCCCAAGTATCGAAATAATGAGAGAAGCCCTACCAGTTGAGCAGGAGCCTTCCTAGATGGATGCTTATATCCAGTACCTTACCAACGATACCCTTCCTGAAGACCCTGCCGAGGCCAGGCAACTCAAAAGACGGACCCCAAAGTTTTTTATAATGGAAGGAAAACTCTATCGAAGGTCGTTCTCATACCCAGTTCTCAGGTGTATTGGCCCCACAGAAGCAGATTATATCCTACGGGAGATACATGAAGGCATATGTGGAAGTCATCTGGGGGGTAGAGCTTTAGCGTACAAAGCCTTACGATAGGGATATTACTGGCTGGCAATAAAGGAGGATACGTCCAAGCTTGTCAAGAAGTGTGACAGTTGCCAACACCACGCTAATATCCAACACCAACCGATGTCCCAGCTGACCCCCCTAACTGCACTTTGGCCCTTTGCCCAGTGGGGTATGGACATCCTGGGGCAATTCCCTCCAGCCTATGGACAATGCAAATTCTTATTGGTAGTTGTTGACCATTTCACCAAGTGGATCGAAGCTGAGGCTCTTGCCAAGATCACCGAGGGCAAAGTAAGATCCTTCTTCTGGAAGTTTGTTGTGTGCTGGTTCGGACTGCCACACACCCTCGTCACTGATAATGGCCGACAGTTTGACAACGTGGCCTTCCGAGAATTCTACACTGGGCTGGGCATTCGCCAATGATTCACCTCTATGGGGCACCCCTAGACCAATGGTGCAGCCGAAGTGACCAATCGCATTATCCTCCAAGGACTCAGGGCCCGGCTAGATGGCTGTAAAGGACGTTGGGTGGAAGAGCTCCCCAGTGTATTGTGGGCCTACCACACGACGCTACGAGCACCCACCGAAGAAACTCCTTTCAGCCTGGTTTTTGGGACCGAGGCCGTCATTTCGGTGGAGATAGGTGCCCCCAATCCCCGGATAGAGTTATACCGCGAAGAGAGCAACCCAAGTCAGCTACGGGCCAATCTGGACCTAGTGGAAGAATTGTGAGACCAAGCGCGACTCCGCATGGCGATATTTCGTCAGCGAGTGGCCCGATACTACAATGCTCGAGTACGGCCCAAGACATTTTGCCCTGGAGACCTCGTCCTGCAACGAGCTGAAGTATCAAAGCTGATGGAAGGAGGCAAGCTAGCACCCAAATGGGAAGGACCATATCGTGTCACGGAGGTGCTTCATTACGGGGTATACAAAGTTGAAGAGCTAGACGGAAAACCTCTCCCTCGCACTTGGAATGCAGACAATCTACGTCGGTATTATCAGTAGTGTGCTAACTCCATTAATTTGAACCTGCTTGCCAGAGTGCTATTCAAAGTATTCTCATTGCTTCATTTTCGGATGACTGTACTTCTCACCAAAGCCCGGCTCCACGTCGGCACTCAAAGCCCAGCTCCACATTGGCACTTAGGCCCGGCTCCGCGTCGGCACTCAAAGCCCGGCTCCGCGTCGGCACTTAAGCCTGGCTCCGCGTCGGCACTCAAAGCCCGGCTTCGCGTCGGCACTCAAGCCCGGCTCCGCATCGGCACTCAAAGCTCGGCTCCGCGTCAGCACTTAATCCTGGTTCCGCGTCGGCACTCAAAGCCCGGCTCCGCGTCGGCACTCAAGCCCGGCTCCGCATCGGCACTCAAAGCCTGGCTCCGCGTCGGCACTTAAGCTCGGCTCCGCATCGGCACTCAAAGCCCGGCTCCGCGTTGGCACTCAAAGCCCGGCTCCGCGTCAGCACTCAAAGCATGGCTTCACGTCGGCACTCAAGCACAGCTCCGCATCGGCACTCAAAGCCCGGCTCCGCGTCTGCACTCAAAGCCCGGCTCCGCATCGGCACTTAAGCCCGGCTCCATGTCGGCACTCAAAGCTCAGCTCTGAGTCGGCACTCAAAGCCCGGCTCCGTGTCGGCACTCAAAGCTCGGCTCCGCGTCAGCACTCAAGCATGGCTCTGCATTGGCACTCAAAGCTCGGCTCCGCGTCGGCACTTAAGCCTGGCTCCGCATCGGTACTCAAGCTCAGCTATGCATCGGCACTCAAAGCCCGGCTCCGTGTCGGCACTCAAAGCCCGGCTCCGCATCGGCACTCAAAGTCCGGCTCCGCATCGGCACTCAAAGCCTGGCTCCGCATCGGCACCAAAGCCCGGCTCTGCATCGACACTCAAGCCCTGCTCTGCATCAGCACTCAAGCCCGGCTCCGCATCGGCACTTAAGCCCTACTCCGTATCGGCACTTAAGCCTGGCTCCGCATCGGCACTTAAAGCTAGGCTCCGCATCGGCATTCTTTTTCAACCTCGTGTTGGCATTTAACAACTTTGCATCAGCACAAACGTAGTCCCACACTACTTATTGCTCTGACCTTCGTGTCTGCAACTAAGACTGATCCCGCATCAGTTCTCTAATTGATTTCCTAATGTCCCTCAAAAAGAAATCGTGTTGCAATTTTTCAGCCATAGGTTTTTGGTTCGCGTTAATTCACACACTAGCAGACCCAATTATGACCCAATTATGATCCAAGATATAAGCGTTACGGATCAAAAGATTCATTAATAGCCAAAGTTTACAAAATCACCAATTTAAATCAGACCTGAAGCATTACAAACAAAGTGAAAGAGACTAAGGATCACTTGGAGCTAAGTTGTCATCTTTAGGGGCGTCGTCTGGCTCCAACCCTTCGATCCCCTCGAGGCCATAGAGTTTTTGGATCTTTTCCTTGCAGTCCTAGAAGCCGCCCTCATATGCAAAGGCCGTCGACTCGGCCAATTCCTTGCTAAAGGCGCTAGACTTCCTGAAGTTCTCTACGGCCATAGTGGCTCTCTTCTCTGCTTCAGAAGCTTTCTGCTCGGCCTCCGCCGCCTTCTTCTCGGCATCCATAATCTTTTGCTCAACCTCAGCAGCCTTCTTTTCAGCTTCGATCACCGCCACCTTAAGGTCGACAATCTTGGCATCAGATTGATGGGCGATCTCCTCTGCATTCTCAGCCCTCTCTTCGGCCACACCTATTTCAATGGTGGCGGAGTGTAATCGGTTCTTCAAAATGTACACTTTCGACTCTGCAACCTCCAATTTTTCCTCCACCATCCTTTGCTTTTTTTCAGCCACCTGAGCATTATCTAGCTCGTTGGTCGCCTGACGTTGGGCGATTTCCAGTGCCTCTTCTGCTTTCTCGGCTCTTAGCCGGATGGCTTCGGCTTCGCCCTTTAACGTTGCTCGGGTATCCTCCAGGGCCATCTCTGCCCTCTCTGCCCTAGCTTGGAGTGCTTGCATCTCCTCTCATGCTTGATCGAGAGCAGCATCGCCCAGGGCCCAAATGTCCCTCATGGCAATCATAGAATTCAGCGCCTGGGTAGAGTGTCTAGGTTAGACGAAGAAAACAGTCCAAAAAAAAACAAACAATGATGAAGAGGTTGATAATAGAGCAAAGCTCACCCAGAGGTGTGCCGCAAATTCCTCTCGAAAGAAGGTGGCCCTCCCCTAATGTTGGAGAAACTCCTGCAACTCGGACACGGATGCTCGTTCAACGCTCACTCAGCCCAGTGACTGTAGTTCGCCAAAATCGATTGGAAGGAAGGATCGATGCCAGTCCCTTCCGCTGACGTGAGGGCCGCATGGGAGGACTCCGCCTCCGACTTTGCCACCTCCGGCACCTTTGCTGGTGGAGGCACCTCGGTTGTTACCCCTTTGGGAGGTATGACGGCTACTGGAGTCAGCTTTGTAGTTGATTGGGCCGGCTCCGTTTCGACGGCTTCGGGCGGGGGTGATGGCACTTTTGCAACTTGCTCCAGAGAAGGATCGAGCAGAATAATAGAAGGGGGAGCCGGTACTGGTGAAGGCAAATCACTTCCTCCCACCTTGCTCTACCCAAATTCCTCGCTGGCCTCGGCCCTTACCGCGTCATTCCTTACGGGCTCGTCGGCTGGAGCTCCTACCGCCTCATCCCCGCACAAGGGCTCCATGACCTTAGCCCTTCTGGCATCGGCCCTTCCAGCGTCGGCCCTCCTGGGAATCTTGGCGATGGCCCTCCTCTCCGCGGGGGCCCCATTCGCCTTCCTCTTCTTGGTAGCAGCTTGCCTGATCTCACGAAGTGATGGCATCATCCCTATATCAAAAAATAGGAAAGGAGTTTAAAAAAAAATGAGGAAGAGAAAAAGAGGGGAAAGAGGTGAGTAATCAAGTGCTCACCACTAGATGGAATAAGGCCGACGAGATGGAGGTTTTTGTTGGTCAGAAGCTGATTGCACCGAGGGATATCGGTAGTCAGAAGCTGCCCAAATGCCATTCTATCTCTCGAGAGGATGGAAGAATCCCTATTGGCGTCAGTATTTGGTGTTCCCTAGCTTCCGCTCACCCCGTCGACATTGGCAAAGAAGAACTTATCTTTTCACCCTTTGATAGAGGTGGGAAGATACAATTTGAGGATCCTAGTGGGTCTAGGAGTAAAGGACCACCAACCCGCTTGCTTGCGGAGGGTGTAGAAATTACGAAATAAGGAGATGCTAGCCTCTATACCTTGCAGGTGACATAGAATCAGAAAGCCAACGATAGTTCGGATGGAGTTAGGAACTAATTGGGAGGGTGTTAAAGAATACATATCTAGAAGGTTGAGGATGAAAGGGTGAATGGGTAATCAAAGTTCTGCCTTAAAGAAGGCTTCGTACAAGGCAACCCTTCCGGGACGGGAAGAGGTTACCCTGTCATTAGGAGCAGGGTAGGATAGACGCATATTTGGAGGGAAATTATATTTGGCTCCTAGGTTCACTATGTCTTGAGCAAACATAGCGGAGGCAGTCCACTCGGGGGACTCCTTGACAACACCGGACGGACCAGTGGCTGTCAGACAGAGCCGGGGGGACGTCCATCCGACGGCCGGATGACTCCCGGTTACGGGGCGTCCATCCGACCGCCGCCGCTTCGACGAGGTAGGGTCAGAAGATGGGGTGGTCCATTGAGTCGGTAAGGAGGCAGAAGGTTGAGAAGGAATGGGGAACGACCCTCAGAATCAGAAATAGAACAAGAAGGTGATGAAGCCATGGGAATTAACCTGGAAAACTCAAACCGAGATTGAAGGAGCATGAGGAGGGGGACAGAAATGGGAGGTAAACGGACGCTTGCGGATTCATGGTAGGAGGTTATAACGTAAGAGAAGGTGGGGATTGGAGGACAAGGATGATTTTTCCCTTTCATAACCCCATTTCAAATCATCCTGCGGTTGTCCGATCTAGCCATGTGTCTGCTTTCCACTGGAAGCCGCTTCAGCAGCCCATCGGTGCAAGAAATGCGAGAAATACCACCAATAAAAAGGTGGCGGTGACCTTACCGCAATGATGATGCTCACCTTTTTACAACTCCTCGCACGAGAAAAATCTTCCCCAATCCCAATAGCCTGAATGGATGAAATAATAGCACGGAGATCAGCAGCCTGGTGGATATTAACACCCCTTTCACTGGTGACTGTGCGCCCACCCATCTTGGGGGTGGGGGGGCATCTGATATGGATGATCATCTCCTCTGGGCGGTGTCATAACACCCTGCGCAATTTCCGGAATCAATTATGTGATAGCTCGTTTTCAAGATGTTGGAATTCTTGTTCCCACCCTTGGCTCCGGCCTCCGATTCTAGCCTTGGCTTCGGCCTTCAGCATCGGCTCCAGCCTTTGGCTACGGCCTCCAGTGTCGGCTCTGGCTTTTGGCTACGGTCTCTAGCATTGGCTCCAACCTCCGGCTCCGGCCTCCAGCGTCGGCTTCGGCCTTTGGCTACGGTCTCCAGCGTCGGCTCTGGCCTCCAGCGTCGGCTCCGGCCTATGGCTACGGGCTCCAGCGTTGGCTCCGGCCTCCGGCTCTGGCCTCCAGCGTTGGCTCCAGCCCTTAGCTCCGGCCTCCAGCGTCGGCTCCGGCCTTTGGCTATGGGCTCCAGCATTGGCTTTGGCCTCGGGCTCCGGCTTCGGCCTCCAGCATCTGCTTCGGCCCTTTGCTCCGGCCTCCAGCATCGGCTTCGGCCTATGGCTACGGCCTCTAGTGTCGGCTTCGGCCTTTGGCTATGGGCTCCAGCGTTGGATCCGACCTTTGGCTCCGGCCTCCAGCGTCGGCTCCGGCCCTTGGCTCCGGCTTCCAGCGTCGGCTCCGACCTTTGGCTACAGCCTCCAGCGTTGGCTCCAATCTTTGGCTACGGTCTCCAGCGTCGGCTTCGGCCCTCGCCTCCGGCCTATGGCTCCAGCCTCTAGCTTCGGCTCCGACTCTAACTTGGTGCCTTATTTTCCTAAGTACATTAAAACCCACTTCAGGTAACAGACTCCGAGATTCAAGACATCCATTACCGTGTATCTCGCTTGCTGAAATCACGGGTAGGTACTAGCATGCCCCACAGTTACCGACATGCACGGCGTCCATTCAGCAATGGCTCACCCACTTGCTGTTCGGTAGAGCTCATCCTAGCAAAGCAGATTGGACGGTTCTAACGGAGTGAGGTAAACGTGACCCCCCAGACAGGTATAAGAAGAGAACCCGAGCTCAACAGAAAGGAGGAGGCTCTCTTCTCTTTCAAGTTCTACTCATATGCAACATTCCTGTTCTATAACTCATTGACTTGGGCGTCAAAGGGTCTCCACCGGAACCATCGGTCCAGAACTTTTTGTAGGCTTTCGAAGGAAGACATTGACCTCTCTGCATTCTCGAAGGCCTGCGGAGATCTCAGCTCATCCGATGCTCATCGCAAGTGGTTTGGTAGTAACAGATGGAATTGAAAACCTTTTGACATCTGTGCAGTGGATGGTCCGAATATTCTTCCTCTGTATAAAACCAGTCTTCAATCATGAAGTCAGATTTTTAGTTACCCAAAATGGTACAACTTCTTATATTGCTTAAACCAATAAAAAAGATTTCTAAAAGGAGAACAGAAAAATTATAACATAAATTAAACGCTGTAGAGGAGAAGATTTGATCTCAACTCAACTTACAAAAATACTTTAATCGATAAAACTGCTTTATAATGTGAGCAAATGACAATGCTTCTCTTGTAACCTTGCAAATGATAACAAAACTAAACAAATGAAGACATGGTCTATGGTAATAATCATGCCCAATAACAAAGAAGGCATGATAATTGGGATCATCATATACTGAACAGTAGTGAGAGCATGATTACCCACATGCACATATATATTCTAAATACTATTGATCATGCACATTTAAAACTATATTGAATTATATATGAATGAATATATAGATATTTGAACTTTAGTCATACATATTTTTATTACCAAAATTATAAATAACATAAAAATTAAAGCAATAAATAATACCACCTAGAAATAAAAAAATTTAAAAAGTTGCAAGTTCGACTAATTAAACAATGCTTTTACTAAGTAATATTATGTTTACTTGATGAGGGGTAAAATTATCATTACATTATTGACCGCTCATATTGGCGATGGGGTCGCGCCCAATCCAAACGCCCTGCTTGCCAGTTGGCCAGCTGGCGCGACGTTCTAGCGACAAGATCAAATCATCTTTGGCAAAGTTGGGTCAACCCGACAACCCAAGCTATTTTCATACCTCGGTCAACCGAGCCAAGCTATACCTCAGCAAACCGAGCCTTTCCATACTTCGATGGACCAGGCCGTTCTCTGTGCCTCGGCCCGACCGAGGCACTCAGGCACCTACCTTCGCAGAACCATGATGACCGAACCACAGCGTTCAAAATATCTCTACGGAATCCGGTGCATAAGGATTCGAATCAACTATAACTGAATAAGATTCTAGGCGATGAATCATGCCCAGAGATGGCCTAGGACCCGCAAGAGTGGCCTAGGTCCATGTGATCATTAAACCTCATGGCACCAACTAGCTCTCCCAGCCGTCGATCCTCTAACTGACAAGATATGGATCCCGCTAGCCTCATATTAAACTTGATTCGAATCCTAACAGTTTTCAGACCTCATCCAGAGCACGTTCAAGGAATCAGGTGATCGCCTATAAATACCACCACCCTCAAGCCTTTCAGGTATGGCCATTCTACGCCCATTTTTTACACAGTTCTTACATTGGCTCTCATTCTCCATTGAAGCTCCCCCCCTGAGCTTGAAGCTCTGGCCAAAAAAGGGGAACTCCTCTGTGAGAGTCTTCTCCATACATCTGCTTGCTGTGAATCTCCATTGACTTGGGTGTCAGAGGGTCGTCCGCAGAGAGCAAGCCCCACAGCATCCTCTGCGCGTGGATTATATTGCAGATTCCACCTTGAAGCAGCAGGATTGGCGTTCAAATCAGGAGCCAGAAGCACACCCGAGTCGGAGAATGGATTTCCGCAGCAACAAATTGGCGCTAGAGGAAGGGCCTTATGTCCCATAAACTTGTGATCCAGGAAATAAGACTTGAACCAGAGAAAAGCATCCTCTAATGGCCAATCGGAAGAGAGCTACATCTGAAGCTCAAGATTAGGCTGCCTCTCAAAGGCCTGATCCAATCAGCGGTGCAGCACCTCCGCTACCACCGCCAACTGAAACTCCTTCGCAACCGGCAACGATGGTAACCTTGGACCAGTTCGCCACTCTAGTTTAGTGGGTCCAAGCATTGACCCAGTCCATCCAGGGATTCCAGGCAATCCCTGGAGCTATTGTCCTTATTTCTTAGCCTCTTGAGGAGGCCGCTGCCCCTGCCTCGCCAGCAGTCTCTTCCTTCGACCCGCCTGAGGCAACGGATCACGGTCACCGGCCCGCAAAGACGAAGCTAGTGCTACGGCGAGCTGGAGGGAAGAGATCAGACAATAGATGCAGGATCACGGTCACACCATCTCTTCCCAGGATTCGAAACCGCTGCCATCTTCTCCTTGCCCAATCCCTCATACCACTTTGGATGAAGGGATCAGACAACAGATGAAGAAGATGCGGCAAGAATGGCGTCAGAAACTAGGCGCCGCCAAGCAAGCTCCTCCATCCCAGCCGAAGGTGGAGCGGGGCATCCCCTTCTCCGAGAGGATCATGGGGGGTGTAATTTATTATTTGGAAGCCTCGGTTACAACCGAGTAGCATCTTAAGAAGCCTCAGTTACAACCGAGTAGCATCTTGGAAAGGCTCGGCAACACCAAGTAATTTATTATTTGAAGGCTCGGCAACATCGAGTAATTTATTATTTGAAGGCTCGGCAATACCGAGTAATTTATTACCTAAAGCCTCGATAACACTGAATAATTTATTATTTGAAGGCTCGGCAACACCGAGTAATTTCTTACCTAAAGCATCGGCAACACCGAGTGATTTATTATTGGAAGCCTTGGCTACAACTGAGTGGCATATTTTGGAAGCCTCGGCTACAACCGAGTGGCATATTTGGAAGCCTCGGTTACAACTGAGTAGCATCTTGGGAAGGTTCGGTGACATCGAGTAATTTATTATTTGGAAGCCTCGGTTACAACCGAGTAGCATTTTTGGAAGGCTCGACAACACCAAGTAATTTATTATTTGAAGGCTCGGCGACACTGAGTAATTTATTATTTGGAAGCCTCGGTTACAACCGAGTAGCATCTTGGGAAGGCTCGGCAACATCGAGTAATTTATTATTTGAAGGCTTGGCGACACTGAGTAATTTATTATTTGGAAGCCTCGATTACAACCGAGTAGCATCTTGGGAAGGCTCAGCAATACCGAGTAATTTATTATTTGAAGGCTCCGCGACACCAAGTAATTTATTATTTGGAAGCCTCGGTTATAACCAAGTAGCATCTTGGGAAGGCTTGGCAACACCGAGTAATTTATTATTTGAAGGCTTGGCAACACCGGGTAATTTATTATTTGGAAGCCTTGGTTACAACCGAGTAGCATCCTAGGAAGGCTCGGCAATACCGAGTAATTTATTATTTGAAGGCTCGGCAACACCAAGTAATTTATTATTTGAAGGCTCGGCAACACCGAGTAATTTATTATTTGAAAGCCTCGGTTACAATCGAGTAGCATCTTGGAAAGGCTTGGCAACATCGAGTAATTTATTATTTGAAGGCTCTGCGACACCGAGTAATTTATTATTTGGAAGCCTCGGTTACAACCGAGTAGCATCTTGGGAAGGCTCGGCAACACCGAGTAATTTATTATTTGGAAGCCTCGGCTACAACCGAGTAACATCCTGGGAAGGCTCGGCAACACCGAGTGATATATTATTTGAAGGCTCGGCAACACCGAGTAATTTATTATTTGAAGGCTTGGCCACACCAAGTAATTTATTATTTGAAGGATAGAAAATCTATTCCTTGGACGTGGAACTCGAATGATCTCCATGCATATCATCATTAAAAGTACGCCCTTACTAAACTCATTCTTGTTCATTGAATTAAATTTAGCTTTTGAAGGCCTACAAAATTCTTATAACTTTCATTGAAAGCTACAATGAGAAGCAGGTCATATAAATCCTCGGCCGGGCCGAGCGATCTCCGTACCTTGGCAGCACCAAGTAAAATATAATCTTGAAGGCTCAGCTACAACCAAGTAATGATTTTCGTACCATGGCAGTGCCAAGTAAAATATAATATTGAAGGCTCGGCAACAACTGAGTAATAAATTTCTTGAAGGCTCGGCAACAACCGAGTAACAAATTTCTTGAAGGCTCGGCAATAACCGAGTAATAAATTTTTGAAGGCTCGGCAACAACCGAGTAACAAATTTCATGAAGGCTCAGCAACAACCGAGCAATTTATTATTTGAAGGCTCGGCAACAACCGAGTAATAAATTTCTTGAAGGCTTGGCAACAATCAAGTAAAAATTTCTTGAAAGCTCGACAACAACCGAGTAGTAATCTCTTAAAGGCTTGGCTACAACCGAGTAACAATCTCCATACCTTGGCAATGCCAAGTAAAATATAATCTTGAAGGCTCGGCTACAACCGAGTAACGATCTCCGTACCTTAGCAGCGCGAAGTAAAATATAATCTTGAAGGCTCAGCTACAACTGAGTAATGATCTCCGTACCTTGGCAGTGCCAAGTAAAATATAATCTTGAAGGCTCGGCTACAACCAAGTAATGATCTCCGTACCTTGGCAGCTCCAAGTAAAATATAATCTTGAAGGCTCGGCTACAACCGAGTAATGATCTTCGTACCTTGGTAGCGCCAAGTAAAATATAATCTTGAAGGTTTGGCTACAATCGAGTAACGATGTCCGTACCTTGGCAGCGCCATGTAAAATATAATCTTGAAGGCTTGGCTACAACCGAGTAACTATCTCCATACCTTGGCAGCGCCAAGTAATTTATTATTTAAAGGCTCAGCAACACTGAGTAATTTATTATTTGAAGGCTCGGCAACACCGAGTAATTTATTATTTGGAAGCCTCGGTTACAACCAAGTAACATCCTGGGAAGGCTCGACAACACCGAGTGATATATTATTTGAAGGCTCAACAACACCGAGTAATTTATTATTTGAATGCTTGGCCATGCCAAGTAATTTATTATTTGAAAGATGAAAAATCTATTCCTCAGACGTGGAACTCGAATGATCTCCGTGCATATCATCAATAAAAGTCGTATAATCCTTGGCTACAACTGAGTAACGATCTCCATACCTTGGCAGCACCAAGTAAAATATAATATTAAAGGCTTGGCAACAACCGAGTAATAAATTTCTTGAAGGCTTGGCAATAATCGAGTAACAAATTTCTTGAAGGCTCGGCAACAACATAGTAATAAATTTCTTGAAGGCTCAGCAACAACCGAGTAACAAATTTCTTGAAGGCTCGGCAACAACCGAGTAATAAATTTCTTGAAGGCTTGGCAACAACCGAGTAACAAATTTCTTGAAAGCTCGGCAACAATCGAGTAATAAATCTCTTGAAGGCTCGGCTACAACCGAGTAACGATCTCCGTACCTTGGCAGCGCTAAGTAAAATATAATCTTGATGGCTCGGCTATAACCGAGTAACAATCTCTGTACCTTGGCAGCGCCAAGTAAAATATAATCTTGAAGGCTCGGCTACAACCGAGTAAAGATCTACATACCTTGGTAATGCCAAGTAAAATATAATCTTTATAATCCTCGGCTGGGCCGAGCGATCTCCGTACCTTGGCAGCACCAAGTAAAATATAATCTTTATAAGTGCCTTATTTTACTTCAGCAAGAGGGCCGCCCAGGCCTTTCTCTAACCTACACTTAGATAAACACTTCCTCCATAGAGGATTGAATGACATGTCCCCCAAATAAGATTGCTCCAGAATTCTACTCCTTATATCAGAAATTACACTTCACACTAGAGAGTGGGGGGCATGTGATGAGGGGTAAAATTATCATTGCATTATTGACCGCTCACACTGGCGATGGGGTCGCGCCCAATCCAAACGCCCTGCTTGCCAGCTGGCCAGCTGGCGCGACATTCTAGCGACAAGATCAAATAATCTTTGGCAAAGTTGGGTCAACCCAACAACTCAAGCTATTTTCATACCTCGGCCAACCGAGCCAAGCCATACCTCGGCAAACCAAGTCGTTCTCTGTGCCTCGGCCCGGCCGAGGCACTCAAGCACCTATCTCCGCGGAACCATGATGACCGAACCACAGCGTTCAAAATACCTCTATGGAATCCGGCGCATAAGGATTCGAATCAACTATAACTGAATAAGATTCAAGGCGGTGAATCATGCCCAAAGATGGCCTAGGACCCACAAGAGTGGCCTAGGCCCATGAGATCATTAAACCTCATGGCACCAACTAGCTCTCCCAGCCGTCGATCCTCTAACTGACAAGATACGGATCCCGCTGGCCTCATAATAAACTTGATTTGAATCCTAACAGTTTTTAGACCTCATCCAGAGCACGTCCAAGGAATCAGGTGATCGCCTATAAATACCACCACCCTCAAGCCTTTCAGGTACGGCCATTCTACACCCATTTTTTACACAGTTCTTACACTGGCTCTCATTCTCCATTGAAGCTCCCCCCTGAGCTTGAAGCTCTAGCCAAAAAAGGGGAACTCCTCTGTGAGAGTCTTCTCCACACATCTGCTTGCTGTGAATCTTCACTGACTTGGGCGTCGGAGGGTCCTCCGCAGAGGGCAACCCCCACAGCATTCTCTGTGCGTGGACTGTCTTGCAGGTTCCACCTCGAAGCAGCGGGATCGACGTCCAGATTAGGAGCCAGAAGCGCACTCGAGTCGAAGAACGAATTTCCGCAGCAACATTACTCAACAACAAAACATCTAACTATAAGATATGTGAAAGTGAAATAATTTAAAGTGGTTAAAAATGTCTTTAAGAGATGTATAATTATGCCAAATTTAATAATTTCACTATATAATTTCAGATATTCTTTGTAAATCTATAACCTCTTTACAATGAACTCCTAATTATACTTTCTTTATATTATAGCAACAATATCAATTATAACAATTATTATATCTTATTATTATATGCGATCATGTAGCATTTTTATTTTTTTTCATCACTTTAATTTATTTTTCAAAATTATGATGCGGTATGTGGCAATATAGTTCTTTTCTTTTATTTTTTTTGAATCCAAAGTCTGCCAATTTGCCTGGCAATATTTATTATCGAAATAAGTGATATATGCACTTTGCAGTGAAAACAAAGATAATAAATAAATTCATGTTAATGTTATTATTATATTTATCATTATTATTGTTATTATTAAATTACTTGGGTATGAGCACGTGAACAAGCCTTAACAATCAATTGATTGCCCACTTTAAACTCATACGCAACGACAAACGGTGCAAGTAATTATTGATGGGGTTCATCGTACGAATCGATTGCATTATTGATGGGGTTCATCATACATGCACATGGCTTTGATAGGGATGTCATCCCTAGAAAAGCCTATGTGTTGGAAAAAGTATAAATAAAAAAAAAGGAACCGAGGTCAGCTGTCAACAGTCAAAATGACTAAAATAAATAAATAAAAAGTTTTTAACTTTTTTATTTAATTAAGCACAAGCAGTCAAGAGAAAGAGAAAAAGAGAGGAAGAGAGGACTTCTCTTAGGCTTAATTAGAGTCTATCTATGTTGCTGATGTGATATTGGCTCTCTTCCGAAGAAATTAACAAGAAAGACAGAGATAGATCTCTTAACTTTTTATTTTAAATTTTAATTTCTTATTCTTTGATGTTTACTAATCTTTTTCTTTGGACATCTGAAGGAGTCGTTGGATTGCACCTCCACACGATCGTGCTTATGATGGGAGGTTCAGATCGAGCCGGATCGTTGTACGTTGAGGACGATCACCAACAACTTGTATGAAGGGGCAAAAACTGATCCTTAGGGCAATGTCTAACACGCGTCGATGCAGGCTTGATTCTCAACTTATGTTGATTTTAATTCTTTATACATTTAAATTTTTTAGAATAAATTTTTAGCAATTTTTATAAAGGAATTTTTGCATAAATTAAAAATATTTTTCAACAGCTAAGGATTAATTTTTCAGTTTTTTAGAAATTGCTAGGTTTTCATTGTAAGTATCATTTAAGTTTTTTAATTAATTATGAAGTCTTTAAGATGCATTTGTATGATTTTGTATCTTGTTCTTCATGTGATAGTGTTTATAAATATTTCGCTAATTTTTTCTCTTGTCGCAAATAAATGGATCTACAGTATTAGAATGCAGAACCAACAACTAAAGTGTCTGGTCATTATTTGTTACAGTACAATATGCATCTTAAATTTTAATTACTTTTTATTATTAGTAGAATTTTGCAACTTGAACTTTTTGTTAGTTACGGGATGACAGTGTGTCATGGGCCAAATTTTTTTTTTTACATATATAGTTTACAAGTCTGCAGTGTTCTATATAAATTTTATGTCTCTGTAGTATTAAATGGACCCTAATTGTTATTGTTAACCTATGGCTACTCTTGCACTTCCTTAAAACTTATTGTGTTCAGTCATTGCATAATATCTCATGGAATTTTTTTTGTGGGATCTGCAGGATATATCCTATTCTTTAGAAAATGGAAGGAAGGGAGTGGTCAGTCTATGGGTCATTGATGGCCAAGAAATTAGAAAAAGGACATGCAACAGTTTCTTTGGAAAAGAAATTTTTAATTTAAGCTTTGATTTCTTGATGTTATTTTATTGTTTTATAGTTGCTAATATGATGACTGGATGTGTTTTCAATGATCTTATAATAAGAACAATGCATATTCAAGAGTATAACTAGAATATGACAACCAAAGATGAAGCATATATATTTACAAAATACCATATCATCATAACATAAATTAAAAATTTATTTTTCCAAAAAAAATTGGTCAATGAAATCTCATAATTGTATCTGTTCATGCCATCAATGCATGATGATGTGCATTAGCTCTTGCTAGCTTGGTGGACATAGATACATTGACCACCATGCGTTGAGAAATTTGAGAAATTGTATTTACCCTAACTTTATTGATTTTGATGATTTCCAAAAGCCATGAGTATTTTAAAGGAAATAATGAATTTATTAATCAAAAACCTTGAGCTTATTCAAAATGAGTGCAATGGACTCTCAATGTTTAAATTCACTGTGTTTTGAATCAATTTGAAAAGGAAGTTTCAAGCTCTATATTTAAAGATTTCAAAAAGGAATTTTTACATGTTATATTTCAATCATTGATTTCTTGAAACATGTCTTGAATCCATGCTTAATGTCATATTTATTGTATTCAAGTCAAAATATTATTTAAAATTATTCTGGGACGAATTTCAAAGTCAATCAGAAAAATTCTGATTTTTGATACGTTCCGGAGCCGACTCTAGAGTTTCAGAGTCGACTCCTGTAAGTAACAGAGATTTCTGATTTTCTCGAGTCGACCCTTGGATTTCAAGAGTCGACCCCTGACTCTGTGCGAGCCGACTCCTGACTGTGCGAGTCGACTCCGCTCAAACAACAGAAACCATGTTTTTTGAGCGCTTCTCGAGTCGACTCCCCATTTTCTTCGAGTCGACTCCCGACTGTCAGGAGTCGACACTTTGGTTTTTCACGAGTCGACCCTCTAACGTTTAAAATGTTTCTATTTTTAGTAATCGACTTCGAGCCGACTCCCACAGTGCTCGAGTCGACTCCGCGAAATCTGGGCGCAATTTTTCACGATGACACATCAGCCCCAACGGTAAGATTTTCAAATAACGGCTATATTTCTGTATTTCTAACGGATATATTTTGCAGAATCTATAAATAGAGGAGCTCTTTTCAAATAAAATCAACAAAAAAATAAAAAAGAGAGAAAAGAAATCTTTCAAAAAGAGGGAAAAACAGAGCTTTATTGAAAAATCTTTGAGTCAAGAAAAGAGATTCAAAAGGAGTGAAATCAAAGAGAGAGATTCGTGTGCTCCAGAGCTACAATCTACAAAAAGTTCAAGAGGAGATCCCAAAGCAACCAAGAGCAAATCAAGATCTTCCAACCTAGAAGAAAAAGAAGAAAAGCTTCATCCAACATCCAAAAGCCCCAAAGCTAGGAGAATCTGTGCTGAGGCCTGATTCCACACTTCAAAGGAGTTGGAGAAGAGAAGCAAAGAAGCCAAGCCTGCATTCAAGCTATTTAATCAGGCTTTTCTAAACCTAAGCTTTATTTTGTTTATTCTGCTCTAGAGGAGCTGTTTGTATTTAAACTCTGATTTATTTTCTTGTGTACTGATTCAAAGTGGATTGAATCAGTGGAGGTAGTGTACCTCGTTGTAAGCTTGGGATAGCTTACGTTTTGGGTTCGTTGTGACCCCGTTAAAACAACGAGTTGGGTTTTGTGCTGGTAAGCCCGTGTAAAACCGCTGGGTTCGTTGTGATCCCGGAAAAACAACAAGTTTGAGTTGTGAGCTTGTAAAACAACTCGGCTGTAATCTAGGGAGATTATAGTGTGGACCCAAGTGAATCTTGGGAGTGGACGTAGGTGCTGGTTGCACCGAACCACTATAAAACCTTGTGTTTGCCGTGCTCATTTGTCTCTCACTCTATCTCTCTTATATTTCTGTTTGTGCATTGCTTAAGTTAATTTCTCTCACTTGCACATCTTGAGTTAATTTGTTTAAAACATTTCAAAAAGTCTTAAATTTTTAAGAACCCAATTCACCCCCCCCCCTCTTGGGTTGCCATCTGGGCCAACAATTGGTATCAGAGCAAGTGCTCATTTAGAATTTGATCTCACGATCAAGGGCTAAAGATCCTTATGGCAACACAAAGTGGTTCATGTTTTGCTGAAGGTCATTCTACGAATAGACCTCCTTTATTTAATGGAACCAACTATTCATATTGGAAAGCTAGAATGAGAATATTCATTCAAGCTTCTGACTATGAATTGTGGGGAGTAATAATAAATGGACCTAGTACACCCACACACGTAGTAGATGGCACTATTGTTCCTAAGCCCGAAAGGGATTGGAATGATAATGATAGGAGAATGGCACAATTAAATGCTAAAGCCATTAACATTTTGTATTGTTCCTTAGACTCTAATGAATTCAACCGAATCTCAACATGTAATTCCGCAAAAGAAATTTGGGATAGGTTGGAAATAACACATGAAGGAACAAACCAAGTAAAAGAATCAAAGATAAATATTTTGGTTCATAAATATGAATTATTTACCATGGAACAAAATGAAACCATCACATGCATGTTCACTAGATTCACTGATATTGTGAATGGTTTGAAAAGTCTTGGAAAAGTTTATACTAACTCTGAGCTTGTTCGCAAAATTCTTAGGTCACTTCCAAGGACTTGGGAAGCCAAGGTGACAGCCATACAAGAAGCCAAAGATCTGAACATCCTACCATTGGAAGAGCTTCTTGGTTCGCTAATGACTCATGAGCTTCAAGTTAAACAACATGTCAATGAGGATGAGTCAAGAAAGAAGAAGACCATCGCCCTCAAAGCTGCGGAAAAGGAAGTAAGCAGCAGCGATGATGAAGAGATGATGATGATGAGACAGCCCTCCTTGCAAGGAAATTCAAGAAATTTATGCAAAGAAGGAGGCCCTTCCACAAGAAGAGATTTGTATCAAAAATGGAAGGAGAAAAAGAAAAGGATAAGAAAAAGGAAAAGGACAAAGAGAAAGAGCCCTTAGTATGTTATGAATGTAAAAAGCCAGGGCATTTTAGATATGACTGTCCTTTACTTAAGAAGGCCTATAAGAAAAAGAAAAAGGCCTACATGGCAACTTGGACTGACAGTGAAGAGTCTTCTTCCGAAGAAGAAGAACAAAAAGAAGTTGCAAATGTTTGCTTCATGGCGGACGACAACGAAGAGGTAAGTACCGAAACCCCCGATGATGAATTTACTTTTGATGAAATGTTTGAAGCATTTCAATGAATTGATGATTGATTTCAAGGCTTTGAAAAAGAAACACAAATCTTTGAAAACTGAAAACTTAAATTTAATTAAAGAGAAAAATGAATTAAATCTTGTAGTTAAAGATTTAAAAGATAAAATGGAAACACTTCTTAATGAAAAGAATGATTGTGTTCATAAGATTGATTTGATAAAATCTGAAAATGAAAATCTAATTAAAGAAAAAGAATCAATCTCTAATGAAAATGATTTTCTAAAGAAAGATGTTAAAAAGTATAAAGACATTGTTGAGAAATTTACTCTAAGCTCAACTAAACTAAATATGATTTTAGATAGTCAAAAAGCAGTTTTTGACAAAGCAGGTTTAGGGTATAACACATTTAGAAAACAAAAATCATTGAAAAATATTTTTGTAAAAGCTAACCAAAGTAATATTACTTGTTTTAAATGTAATCAAAAAGGACATAAATCTTTTGAGTGCAAAACAATAAGTAATAATGAAAAATTAAACACTAAAGGAAAGAAAATTTGGGTTCCGAAAGGAACAATTTTTATTGCTACTAACCATGAAGGACCCAAGAAAGCTTGGGTACCTAAACATAAAGTTTAAATTATGTTGCAGGAATGTCTTGTAGCCAAAAGATCAAAGAAAAAGTGGTACCTTGATAGTGGCTGCTCAAGACATATGACGGGTGACAAAGATGAATTCATCACCCTGAAAGAAAAGAAAGGTGGAGTTGTTACGTTTGGCGATAATGGTAAAGGTCAAATTATGGGCCTTGGTAAAGTTCGTATAACTCCATCTACATTTATTGATAATGTACTTTATGTTGATGGTTTGAAGCATAATCTAATTAGTATAAGCCAATTATGTGATAAAAACTTTAATGTTTCATTTAAATCTTCTAATGCACTGTAACTAATTCTATTGATAATAGCATTGTATTTACTGGTTATAGACATGGCAATGTTTACTTGGTTGATCTAGAAAAATTATCTTTGAGTGATCATTGCTTAATTGCTGACAATGCTAATATAAATGAAATTAGTTGGTTGTGGCATCGTAGATTAGGTCATGCAAGCACACACCTTATTTCAAAATTAATTAAAATGGATTTAGTTAAAGGCTTACCTAAACTAGATTTTGAAAACAACAAAATATGTGATGCATGTCAATTTGGAAAACAAACTAGAAGTTCTTTCAAATCTAAAAATGTTGTTTCAACTTCTAGGCATTAGAGCTACTTCACATGGACCTTTTTGGACCAACTAGAACCACAAGTCTAGGAGGAAAGAAATATGGTCTAGTGATTGTAGATGATTATTCTAGATATACTTGGGTAATGTTTTTAGCTCACAAAGATGAGACTTTCTCGATATTCCTGAAATTCTTCAAGAAAGTCACAAATGAGAAAAACACTACCATAGTATCTCTAAGAAGTGATCATGGAACTGAATTTGAAAATCACTTATTTGAAAGTTTCTGCACTGAAAATGGTATTAATCATAATTTTTCAGCCCCTAGGACTCCACAGCAAAATGGTGTAGTTGAAAGGAAAAATAGGACTCTAGAAGACATGGCCCGTACCATGCTATGCGAAAGTAACCTACCAAAGTACTTTTGGGCGGAAGCTATTAACACAGCATGCTACATCTTAAATCGAGCCCTAATAAGACCAATCTTAAAGAAAACACCTTATGAATTATGGAATGAAAGAAAACCCAATATAAAATACTTTCATGCATTTGGATGTAAATGTTTTATTCATAATAATGGTAAAAACAATTTAGGAAAATTTGATGCTAAATCTGATGAAGGAATCTTTTTAGGATATTCAACAACTAGTAAAGCTTATAGAGTATTTAACAAGAAAACCTTAGTAGTTGAAGAATCCATTCATATAGTTTTCGATGAGTCTTTAGCATCTAGTTCTGAAAAGCTTGATGATGAGGAAGATACAAACATAATTGAAAAAGATCTTGAAAAACTTAATATTGAAGTATCTTCAGATCATGAGCAAGAAGCTAAAGATGATGATTCACATAAGGACGATGATGTCAATATTGATCATAATGATATAGATCTTCCAAGAGACTGGAGATATGCTCATAGTCATCCCAAGGAATTGATTATAGGTGATCCATCTCAAGGAATAAGAACTAGATCATATATGAGAAATATTAGTAATCATCTTGCATTTGTATCACAAATTGAACCAAAAACTATAGAAGAAGCTGAAAAAGATAATAATTGGATGTTAGCAATGCAAGAAGAATTAAATCAATTTACAAGAAATAATGTATGGACTTTAGTTGAAAGACCTAAAAATCATTCAGTAATAGGATCAAAATGGATTTTTAGAAATAAACTAGATGAAAATGGCATAGTAATTAGAAACAAAGCTAGATTAGTTGCAAAAGGATATAATCAAGAGGAAGGTATTGATTTTGATGAAACCTTTGCACCAGTAGCTAGATTAGAAGCCATTAGACTTTTACTTGCATTTGCATGTCATATGAATTTTAACTTATTTCAAATGGATGTTAAAAGCGCATTTTTAAATGGTTTTATAAATGAAGAAGTTTATGTAGAACAACCACCAGGTTTTGAAGATCACGAATTTTCAAATCACGTCTTTAAATTGCACAAAGCTTTATATGGTTTGAAACAAGCACCTAGAGCTTGGTATGATAGGTTAAGTAAATTCTTAATTGAAAATGATTTCACAAGAGGAAATGTAGATAAAACATTATTTTTGAAAAGAAAAAGTAAAGATTTACTTGTAGTACAAATATACGTTGATGACATTATTTTTGGTGCTACTAACGATTCTCTATGTCAAGAATTTGCCAAGTTGATGCAGGGAGAATTCGAGATGAGCATGATGGGAGAACTCAACTTCTTCCTTGGACTCCAAATCAAACAAAGCAAAGAGGGAATCTTCATCAACCAAACAAAATACACAAGAGAAATCCTAAAGAAGTTTGGTATGGAATCAATGAAACCCCTCGGAACACCAATGAGTCCTTCATGCAAGCTGACAAAGATGAAGAAGGTAAAAAGGTTGATCAAAAGTATTATCGAGGTATTATCGGATCCCTTCTTTATTTAACCGCAAGTAGACCAGATATTATGTTTTCTGTATGTTTATGTGCTAGATTTCAATCAGAACCTAAAGAATCACATTTAATAGCTGTTAAAAGAATATTAAGATATCTAAATGGAACAAAAAATGTAGGTTTATGGTATTCTAGAGACTCAACATTAAACCTAATTGCATACTCAGATTCTGATTATGCTGGATGTAAATTAGATAGAAAAAGCACAAGTGGTGCATGCCAATTCTTAGGAAGTAACTTAATCTCATGGTTTAGCAAAAAGCAAAATTCAGTTGCATTATCAACTACTGAAGCTGAATATGTAGCAGCTGGAAGTTGCTGTGCGCAAATCCTATGGATTAAGCGACAACTTGAAGACTATGGTATCACACTTAATAAGACACCCATAAAATGTGATAATACAAGCGCAATCAATTTAACTAAAAATCCAATTCAACATTCAAGGACAAAACACATAGAAATTAGATATCACTTTATAAGAGAACATGTAACTAATGAAGAAATTTGTCTTGAATATGTTAACACTGAAGAACAATTAGCTGATATTTTTACAAAACCTTTAAGCGAAGAAAGATTTTGTTATCTTAGAGGAGAATTAGGGATTTGTGATCCTTTGGAATAGATTTTGAAACCCCTAAGGAAATGTATCTAGAGTTCTTTCAATTTCTCAAAATCTTAAGGAAATTTTATCTAGAACTCATATCAATTTGATCTCTCAAAATCCATGATTTTTAATCATACTCAAAGATCAAATTCCGGACTCATTTCAGATTCTCTGAATCTTAATTTTTTTTCTGAAATGGTCTCGGAGCCGACTCGGACAGTATCGGAGTCGACCCCTGTTTCTGTTGAAACTCGGGAGCCGACCCCCGCTCTGCGCGAGTCGACTCGATTCGGGTCCGTGCTCTGTGACTACTCGGGAGCCGACTCCACGCTTTGCGCGAGTCGACTCGACGTGGTCCCAGGTTGATTATCTAGGGCACGAGTCGACCCGACGGACATTTCAATCATTTCCAATCATTCCAAATCCTTTCCAAAGCTTTCCCAAACCTCCAAAACTCCAAAAACCTCTGATTATTCACTCCATCTAGATCTATGGCACCTAAAACCCGTGGAGCTAGCAGTAGTGGCGCCGGATTGAAGAGGAAACGGACCGTTCGACGACCCGTCCGCGAGCCGTCTCCGGATTCGTCCTCTACCCTTCTCCGAGTGATTCTCCTGCTCCAGCTACCACTCTTCAGGTAGATCACTTGCCAGTAGAGTTTACAACCGGTAGAAAGGTTGATTTTGAGTTATTTGAGAATGAAGGTTTTATAATAGGTAGACAGTTGATTGAGATGGGATTTGAGAAATGTGTTCACTGGATTGTCCCACGTACCCTGCTCTAGTTAAGGAGTTTTACAAAAATTTGACTAGAGGAGATGATGGTTTAGTGAGCGTAGTGAGAGGCATTGGACTAAACATCACTGCCACTATTCTATCTAGACTGTTAATTTACCCCTGTCTGGACCATCCACTTTTGCCCCAGAGGATAGATCGCCAGCCCTCACAAGATTATTGAACAGAAATTTTGAGGGATTTGAAGAAGTTTTTGCAAGTCAATTGCCTTTGGAGCTGAGGTTACTTCACAACATCTGCAGTAGAATTTTGTTTCCCAAGACTGGCAGATTCGACTATGTATCTGAGAGAGATATTTTTATTATGGATGCTGTAGTTTCTGGGAAGCCTATTAATCTGCCTCGGATGATTTGGTACATTGCTGATTGTGGTGGGAAGAAGAAGTCAAGTTTGCCCTATGGCATGGTTCTAACGAAGTTATTTCAAAGCCAAGGGATTGCATTTGTGATAGTGAGCCAAAAAGGAATTAAGGCATACTGATTTTTACTCTTTGGCTACTATTCATCGAATGGGTTTGTTAAGAGGAATGGAAGATGGGAGAGGAAGAATATTGCAGAGGACAGAGCTATGATGCTGAGGCCCCAGACCTTCTGTGAGACATTCATCACCTGAGCCTCCTCAGAGCTCTTCTGTTCCAGATTCTGTTCCAGCCCCTGCTTATGTTCCTGATTCTACTCCTGCTCCTGCTCTTGCTCCTGCTCAGACTTCTACTTTATCATCTGTTAGCTTTTCTGATGTGCAGTTAGATCAGCTTAGATCCTTATTCAAATCTGAGATAAGTGAGCATGAAAATAGACTGAAAAATGAATTTGATGAAAAGTTTATGAATTTGAAAGAAGCCTTGTATTCACTTAGTGATCGGGTTGCATCGATTGAATCTACTCTTAGTTCATCCACCAGCTCCTTAAGTGAAGACTTGAAGAATATTTTTGGAGAACTTAAGGATATCTGCGGTGACTCAGAGACCTATTCCCAGTGCAACGCCGAGCTTCAGGATAAGATTACAACTGCTTGTACTTTTGTAGATAATAAGCTTAAAGATTATGTTAGACTACAATGTGAAGGAATGAAGCAGATAGTTGATCATTTGAATAGGATTACAAGAAGAAACTTTTGATATTTTTAATGTAATCTCATTTTGATGTAATGAAGTCAAGTTTACTTTCAATGTAATGAGCATGTTTACATTTTCATGTAATATCATTTTGAAGTAATGAGAAAGTTTGATGCATTTCAATTATAAGTATCTTGAATATCTTGAATGATTATCCTCAATTGATAATTTGAATGGTAAAAGATAAAGAATGATATTGATATAAGTAGTTAATCAATTTTCCTAACCTTTTTGTTGATTACAAAAAAGGGGGAGAGATTTTATTAATCGTATATGCTTTCAATACAATTAAAGTTAAAATTTTAATTTTGAAAGAGGGAGAGATAATTTGAATACTAAGTAAAAGGGAGAGATAATGGCTTAATATATCATTATGCTTAATGTTTGAAAAGGGAAAAATTATTTGCTTGAACTTAACAATTGAAAATTTTGAATGAATTACAAAATTGAGTTTCATAGGGGAGCTATCTCATTTAGGGGGAGCCTCTCAATGAACATAAAAATTGATTTTGGTTCGAAAATTTTTCAATACAAACATGCATATACTCAATGTTTTTGTCATCATCAAAAAGGGGGAGATTGTTGAGAAATTTGGGAAATTGTATTTACCCCAACTTTATTGATTTTGATGATTTCCAAAAGCCATGAGTATTTTAAAATAATGAGTTTATTAATCAAAAACCTTGAGCTTATTCAAAATGAAAGCAATGGACTCTCAATGTTTAAATTCACTGAGTTTTGAATCAATTTGAAAAAGAAGTTTCAAGCTCTATATTTAAGATTTCAAAAAGGAATTTTTACATGTTATTTCAATCAATGATTTCTTGAAACATGTCTTGAATTCATGCTTAATGTCATATTTATTGTATTCAAGTCAAAATATTATTTAAAATTATTCTGGGACGAATTTCAAAGTCAATCAGAAAAATATCTGATTTTTGATACGTTCCGGAGCCGACTCTAGAGTTTCAGAGTCGACTCCTGTAAGTAACAGAGATTTCTGATTTTCTCGAGTCGACCCTTGGATTTCAAGAGTCGACCCCTGACTCTGTGCGAGCCGACTCCTGACTGTGCGAGTCGACTCCGCTCAAACAACAGAAACCATGTTTTTTGAGCACTTCTCGAGTCGACTCCCCATTTTCTTCGAGTCGACTCCCGACTGTCAGGAGCCGACACTTTGGTTTTTCGCGAGTCGACCCTCTAACGTTTAAAATGTTTCTATTTTTAGTAATCGACTTCGAGCCGACTCCCACAGTGCTCGAGTCGACTCCGCGAAATCTGGGCGCGATTTTTCACGATGACACATCAGCCCCAACGGTAAGATTTTCAAATAACGGCTATATTTCTGTGTTTCTAACGGATATATTTTTGCAGAATCTATAAATAGAGGAGCTCTTTTCAAATAAAATCAACAAAAAAAAGATGAAAAAGAGAAAAAAAAATCTTTCAAAAAGAGGAAAAAACAGAGCTTTATTGGAAAAATCTTTGAGTCAAGAAAAGAGATTCAAAAGGAGTGAAATCAAAGAGAGAGATTCGTGTGCTCCTGAGCTATAATCTACAAAAAGTTCAAGAGGAGATCCCAAAGCAACCAAGAGCAAATCAAGATCTTCCAACCTAGAAGAAAAGAAGAAAAGCTTCATCCAACATCCAAAAGCCCCAAAGCTAGGAGAATCTGTGCTGAGGCCTGATTCCACACTTCAAAGGAGTTGGAGAAGAGAAGCAAAGAAGCCAAACCTGCATTCAAGCATATTTAATCAGGCTTTTCTAAACCTAAGCTTTATTTTGTTTATTCTGCTCTAGAGGAGCTGTTTGTATTTAAACTCTGATTTATTTTCTTGGGTACTGATTCAAAGTGGATTGAATCAGTGGAGGTAGTGTACCTCGTTGTAAGCTTGGGATAGCTTACGTTTTGGGTTCGTTGTGACCCCGTTAAAACAACGAGTTGGGTTTTGTGCTGGTAAGCCCGTGTAAAACCGGCTGGGTTCGTTGTGATCCCGGAAAAACAACAAGTTTGAGTTGTGAGCTTGTAAAACAACTCGGCTGTAATCTAGGGAGATTATAGTGTGGACCCAAGTGAATCTTGGGAGTGGACGTAGGTGCTGGTTGCACCGAACCACTATAAAACCTTGTGTTTGCCGTGCTCATTTGTCTCTCACTCTATCTCTCTTATATTTCTTTTGTGCATTGCTTAAGTTAATTTCTCTCACTTGCACATCTTGAGTTAATTTGTTTAAAACATTTCAAAAAGTCTTAAATTTTTAAGAACCCAATTCACCCCCCCCCTCTTGGGTTGCCATCTGGGCCAACACCATGCAATGAAGTCTTGAATTAAGCTTGTCAGTCAATTAGTCCGATGCAGGTATGGCTGGTTGAAATGCATGGTCTCAGTGGTTCTTTATAAATAAACTCAAATGCATTCGAGAGACCTGACTTTTAGAAACTTAAAAGCTTAGTAAAGTTGACTAGCAAGTTGCATACACGTGCATATGCCTTCTAAGAGAAAAGCATGTAAACATTTACAAAAGTGCAAGTGTTTTTTTAATGCTTATCTTGAGTTTTATAAGTGAACCTAAAACAATTTTTATTGGCATAAAATTGGGATGGTAGTAGCAGATTATGTATTGTTATTGAAAATTAAGAGTTGGCATGTATGCTTCTATCAGTAGAATATAGTCCTACTTTATACATCACTTACCACACAGCTACCAAACTTGGAAATTTCTATGATATATATATATATAATATTACATGTGCAAATACACATGCATGCACTTGTGCATATGATATATGCATGCTTGTATGTAGATGTATTTTTACATCATTTTATTAGTTTACTTTCAAGTGCAGCTACTATCATATATTTGCATTCTTAAATACAAAAGTTTTCCTAGTCTAAGTAAGTGTTTCCTTTAGATAAGTGTTTCCTGGTGATGTGGCTGATCAAGCCACGTTGGGGTTAACGGATCAAGTAACTAACGAAGCCTTGGCCTCGAACTCCAGGTGCCCCCTTTTGGCCTCGGACTCCAGCTCCCCCTCGGCCTCGAACTATAGCGTCCCCTTGGCCTCGGACTATAGCATCCCTTTGGCCTTGGACTCCATGGCCCCCTCGACCTTGGGCACTAGGGTCCCCTCTCGACCTCGGCACCTGCCATCACCACATGGCCCACTAACACCTGCAACTGCCATGTGGCCCATTATCACCTGTAACCGCGCGTTGCCACTACCCGTTAAGGTGCATACCTGACATGACTAGGCCCACCTATCGCTTGTGGCACCGCGCCTGGCAGGGGGATGGCTAGCAGGGCTACCCCTGACAAACTCAGGGGTGGTTATGGCCTGTCCCTGTTAACCCTGCCGCCTGTCCACTACCATACAATAATGTCTCGGAATCAATAACCTTCCAAAACCGGGTAAAGGGAATTTCAGACAGGTATAAGAACCTTCGTTTATAATGAGAGAGAGGATTTGAACTTCAAGTTTCTCTAGCTAATTCTTTTGGCTCCTTCTTCACTATTTCCCAAGTTGCTCACTTGAGCATCGAAGGGTCCCCACTGGTGCAACCGATCCCCGGAGACTTTCTTATAGGAATCATGATGATTAGATCGCCGCCCTTGCCATGCTAGTCCAGTCGCTTGTGGCGGCGGTCCAGGAGCTACAAGAACTGGCAGTTGTGCACCAACAGTCAAAAATCATACAACACCACCCAAGGCCACCCTCGCTGGGCACGGGGGCGGTTCAACCCAGCCTACAGTCCACTTGCGGAAGATCCCCTCAACGGGAAGCCCGCCGCCGTCATGCCTTGCCCAGGCATCGCCACCGAGAGGCTTCCAAGAGGCCTCGGTCTTCCTCTCACCATGCTAGTGCCTCCCCCAAATGGTGGCATGGGAAGGAGACTGAGCGCGCGCATCATCACTAGCACCACCCCTTCCCATCCTCAGGGTCTTCGGGGGAGGGTTCCTTCGATGGCCGGATCACTCGCTAAGCCAAGCGATGACTAGATGAGTACAACCAGTGACTGAATGAGCTCAGCCGCAGAATCACCAACCCGTCGAAGGTGGACTATGACAGCCACTCTCCGCTATCCTGTCACAATATGGAGGAACCAATCTCGACTCGATTCTGCCTTCCTCAACTAGACCCCTATGATGGCACCACTGACCCTCTGGACCATTTGGAGAGCTAAAATGTTCTCATACAAGTCCAGAGGGTGACTGAGTCCCTCCTCCTATGCATTGCCTTCCCTACCATCTTTCGAAAGGCTATGCGTGCTTGGTACTCTTGCCTGCTTCCATGCAGCATCAACTCCTTTCGGCAGCTGGGGAGGGCCTTCTTAGCACACTTCGATGCATGCTAGAAGATCCCACGAGTAGCCGACAGCTTGTTCGCCATTCAGCAGAGGAGCGGCAAGTCATTGAGGGACTTCATGGCTCGGTTCAAGGAGGTCGTGCTTGAATTCTACAACCTTGAGGACTTTATGGACACTCTAACCTTGAAGTGAGGGCTCCGCCCTTCCCGCTTTGCCTACTCCTTTAACAAAAAATCTCCCGACTCCTATGCTGAGTTGTTGAGCCAAGCACAGAAGTACATCCACGCCGATAAGGCTGACTCTTCTTGGCACGAGGCGGAGGAGGCTCCAGCAAGAAGCAAGCCCATCCCAAGCCTGTTGAGGCTCGACCTAGGAGACCTGAGCCTCCTCACCGGCCGAACAATTGACCGTGGACCCTTGCCCCCAGGAAAGGGCCCTTTACCCCTCTGGTCGCCCCGATATCCCACATGTTGATGGAAATTGAGGGTGAATCGTATCTTTAGTGCCCTCCTCCCATGAAACTAGAAGCCCCCCGCAATAAGAACTTCTACTATCATTTTCACCGGGACCATGGCCACGACACAGAAGATTGCTACCAGCTGAAGAAGACGATTGAGGACCTCATCCAATGTGGCCATTTGGGGAAATTCGTTCAGAGGGAGAACCCGACTGCACCAGGCTCATCGGCACCTCCACCTTCCCAGGTCAGCATCGACAATGCTTTGACTGAGAAAACGGTGGCCATGATCTCCTTGGAAGTAGGTGGAGCTTTCAAGAGGCCATGGGGGGGATGAGGGGATAGATTCTATAATTTTCTTTTCTAAAAGGGAACTAAAGGGGATGGTTAATGACAATGATGAAGTGTCATTGTATCCATAACGATTGCAAAACACCCTGTAAAGAAAATTTTGGTTGATAGTGGAAGCTCGGTCGACATTCTTAGTTACGACGCTTTTGTTCGGATGAAATTATCCTTCAGCTCCCTTCGACCGATGACTATGCCCCCTAATGGGATTTATGGGAGATTCTGTGAGAGTGGAGGGGGAGATCACCCTCCCGGTCACAGCTAGGATGCCGCCATGTCAGAGCACTCTCCTCATAAAGTTCCTGATCGTTCGAGTCCCCTTGGCCTGCAATGCCATCCTTGGAAGATTCGGTCTGAATCTATTAGATGCCATCATCTCCACCAAGAGGCTGCTTGTGAGATTTCCCACTAGTGAGGGAGTTGGAGAGATGCACGAGGAGTGGAACCCAATGCCGTTCTGCTATCACACGGCTCCTAGTTCGTAGGAGGCATTGGCCCTACCAGCACCTGAGCCACTCGACCCCAGAGACTCGGAGAGGAGAGGGGAGCCAGCCAAGCATTTGTTGACTTTCCTGTTAGGGGAGGACCTAGCGAGGATGATCCAAGTAGGAGCTCTTCTTTTGAGGAAATGTGAAACCTACTCCTTGTCTTCTTGTGGGCCAACTCGGACATCTTCGTTTGGTTAGCGTCTGACATGCCAGGCATACCGATAGAGGTAATCACCCATAAACTCAATATCAATCCTGGGTGCTGGCCAATCAGATAGAAGAAGATGAGCTTCTCCCTTGAACAAAAAAAGGCCATTGACGAGAAAGTTCGCAAGCTAATTACTGCCGGCCACATCCGGGAGGTGCATTATCCTGACTGGTTGGTCAACGTAGTGATGGTCCGCAAGGCAAGTGAGAGCTGAAGGATGTGCGTTGACTTCACCGACCTCAACAAGGCATACCCCAAGGATAGCTTTCCGCTCCCTAGAATCGACAAGCTAGTGGATGCCACATCTAGCCACGAGACCCTCAGCTTCATGGACGCCTTCTCAGGGTACAACCAAATCAAGATGGACCCGATGGATGAGGAGGCGACTTCATTTGTGACCGAGAAGGGCCTCTACTGTTATAAGTTAATGTCCTTTGGACTGAAGAATGCTGGGGCCACTTACCAAAGACTAATGAGTAAGGTCTTCGAGGACCAAATCGGGCGCAATATGAAGGTGTACGTGGATGACATGCTGACCAAAAGTACCCGCACTGGTGACCACGTTGCTGATTTGGCAAAAACCTTCACCATCCTTCGTCGATTCCAGATGAGGCTGAACCCCTACAAATGTGCATTCAGGGTTACAGCGGGCAAGTTCCTAGGGTTCATGGTAACCCAGCGAGGAATCGAGGTGAACCCCAACAAGATCCAAGCCATCCTCAACATGAGACCTCAGGCCAACAAGAAGAAGGTGCAGCATCTGACCGAGAGAGTGGCAGCTCTAAGCCGCTTTCTCTCCAAGTCAAATGAGAGGTGTCTACCTTTCTTCAAGGCCTTATGCAAAGTTAATGGTTTTGAGTGGACAGAAGAGTGCCAAAAAGCCTTTGAAGAGCTGAAGGAGTTCCTATTTACTCCACTGTTGTTGTCCAAGCCGCGCGAGGGAGAGGAGCTCTCCCTCTACCTCGTGGCTTCCCCTAAGGAGGCTAGCTCCATACTCGTCCGCATAAACGCTGATGGGACACAGAGGCTGGTTTATTACACTAGGAAGGTGCTTCATGATGTGGAACCAGATATTCCAAAATCAAAAAGATTATTTTTGCCTTGATTATCTCTGCTCAGCATTTCAGGCCTTACTTTCAAGCCCATCCGATCATGGTGCTTACGGACCAGCAGCTCAGAGTGATCTTATCTCATCCTAACACCTCCGACTGGCTGGCAAAGTGGACCATTAGGCTAGGAGAGTTTGACCTGTCATTCCAACCGAGGTCAACCATGAAGTCCCAGGTCTTGGCTGACTTTCTGGTTGAGTCCACTTGGGCCAAGGAGCAATCAGAGGAGCCCCAATCAGCGCTTGCAAGCATCGCGACTGAGGCGGGGAGAGAGGACTGGATCCTCCACGTGAATGGTGCATCAAACTCCTCGGAGGGTGGAGCCAGTCTCATCCTAGCAAGTTTGGAGGGAGAGGCGTGGGAGTACGCCCTCCACTTCCTCTTCCTCGCCACCAACAATCAAGCAGAATACGAAGCTTTGCTGGCGGGGATGAAGCTAGCCAAAGAGCTCAGAGTGAAATACCTCAGAGCTTTTACCAACTCACAGCTTATCTTCGGACAAATCTCTGGAGAGTACGAGGCCCAGGATCCCATCATGTCCTGTTATCTAAGTAAGGTCCAATCCTAGATCTCCTACTTTGCTTATTTTAGTGTCAGCTACATCCCCAGAGGTGAGAACGCCATAGCTGATGAGTTGTCTCATTTGGCCACCTCGGCCGATGGAGCCCTAGAGAGAATGTATGTGGAGTACCTGAAGATTCCAAGCATCGAGGCCACCGAGGAAGTCCTATCGATCAACATAGAGCCCATCTGGATGGACGCTTACGTCTGATACCTCACCGATGGCACCCTCCCCGAGGATCCAGTGGAGGCCAGGTTGCTCAAGCGATGAGCCCCCAAGTTTCTAATACTAGATAGGCAACTATACTGAAGATCCTTCACATACCCAATTCTTAAGTGCATCGGCCCTGCGGATGCCGGCTACGTCCTCCGCGAGTCCATGAAGGCATTTGTGGAAGCCATCTGGGGGGCAGAGCACTGGCATACAAAGCTCTACGTCAGGGGTACTACTGGCTCACAATGAGGAAGGACACCATCGAGCTGGCTCGGAGGTGCGATAGTTTCCAGTGACATGCCAACATCCAGTAATAGCCAATCTCTCAGCTAAGCCCTCTGACGGCTCTATGGCCCTTTGCCCAGTGGGGAATGGACATCCTGGGACCATTCCCTCCGGCTTCTGGCCAGCAAAAATTCCTACTTGTTGCCATCGACTACTTCACCAAGTGGGTGGAGGCCGAGGCACTAGCAAAAATCACCGAAGGCAAGGTGAGATCTTTCTTCTGAAAGTCCATCATCTCCCGATTCGAGCTGCCCCGTGCCCTCATCATCGATAATGGCTGCCAGTTCGACAATGCCCCTTTCAGAGGATTTTGCATCGAATTGGGCATCTGCCAGTGGTTCACCTTCGTCGGCCATTCACAAACAAATGGGGTCGCCGAGGTGATGAACCACACTATCCTCCAAGGGCTCAAAACACAGCTGGATGACTTCAAAGGAAAATGGGTGAAGGAGCTCCCAAACGTGCTATGGGCCTTGATTCATGTTGTAGCGCAATGATTAAAACACTTTAATTTTACTAATAAAGTATCGAGAGTAAGGGATCGAATCCATAGGGATTTAGTGGTTATCTTGAAATAAATTTATGCAATTAAAAACTTAAATATATAGACAATGAGAATAATTAAGATATGATCTATCTTAATGAGAGTATGGCCCATACCCGTAGATCATGACCATCCCTTTTAAGAATAAACCAATCAAGAATTATTTTCACTTGAAGAAAATTTACTAAGAATTAAACATGAATAAATATTTTATTTTAAAGCATCCAAAGGAATACATAAAAATTAAAACTAAAAACTCTTCTTCCCTGACATCAAGAAGGAAACAATACTGAGGATTCTTCCTAGACTGAACATGAAGACGGCCTGAACTGAATTGGGTTGAACCAAATCGGGCTGAACTCTATTCTTTCTCATGAATGCCTCCACGAACTCTCTCCAGACCTCCTCTCCCATTTCTCTGCCCAGCTAAAACTATTTATAGATGCTCATACGCGGAGAGGACGTGAAGAGAGCATAAAGAAATCACAGAGAGATCACGAACGCCTCCCTGTTTCCATACCAGATGCTCGAATACAGAGAGAATGTGGCTTCCTAGCTGTTCCATATCTGATTCAAAGCCCAGATGAATGCAGAGAGATTGCAAAGAGATTGCAGATGATTTTCCAATTTGATTGTGCGATCCATGAATGCGGAGAGATTGCGGCCAATTTCCTTCCAATCTGAGATTCTTTCTCGATTTGGCACCTAGACGGATGCGGAGAGATGTGGTGAAATTGTAGATGATTCTCCTTCCAATCTAGCTTCAAATATCTTCCTTAATTGTTGTTAGAATGGTGGAATCAAAGAAAGGAGAAATCCTGGGCATTGGCTATCGGAAGCCTTCATTGTAGCCGACGGCTTCCTTCTTCAATTCCATGAAATCTAAGGCAATTTTGGTAATTTTTGGTGTTGGGGATCTTTTCGGCGGTGAGGAGCTTCTCAACGTGATATTTTTTGGAGAAGAAATCAGTCTTCGGTGACCCCTGGACATCACCGGCATTCATTCGTGGTTGTGCTCTATTTTGTGAAATAAATATGACGGACTCGGTAGATGGGTCTATCGAGTTTGCTTTGAGATTCATGTAAACAAAGATAAATCCTTGTAAATTCAATTTTGAGCTCATTTTAAGTCCAATTTGAGTGTCGTTTGCATCGTTAGACTTCTAAAATCAAGATCTTTAAATTGATAGGACTTTTTTAAAAAATATTATATAAAATAATAAAATATTAAATAATATAGATAATTTAACCTATTAATTAATAGGTTTATAATAATTATTTGTGCATTTATCACTCTTCTCAACTTGATTATTACTCGTCCTAGAGCAAATAAGGAATCTAGAAATATGTACCAAGCTAGTCCAAGAATTGATAGTTATCTTACAATTCTAAAATCAAAAGATTCTTGGTTAGATCATAAGAGAGGTGCTTCATCGGATTATCAAGTTTACCCATTTAGTGATAGAGTGAAATCCATAAGAATTTATAAAAGTCTTTCTTCACCAACTTTTTACTTCTCTGTTTAAGTCCTCTAACTTAATTTGAGTTGGGTGTAGTATCTTTTTATAATTTAATCCCCTTATTTATTTATTTATTTATGTATAAAATCAGTGCAATGTCCTAACCCCTTGCTTTCTAATTGACTCTTGTAGCAAGCTTTAGGCCAATGGCTCCCAAACCAATTGATTTTAGGGCATTAGGTGTAAAACACCCCTCAGACTTACTGACTGGAGTCAAAAAGTCTTCAGGTAGGACTGAGTTTACTTAGGTTCTTTCACATTCTCACCAACAACATCACTTGCTTAGGTGACGGGGCTCGGTTACTTAGTAAAAGATGCTAAGAACCTAATTTATTAACTTTAAAAGAGATTTTTTTAATGACATTTTCACCCATATCCTTATTAAGTAGATTGTACTATTAAGATCAGTGGTCAAGAGGGTCTGAAATTATTTTAAAATTTTTTTTTAGGATAAATCCTATCTTTTATTAGGTTTCCTTAATAATTTGGTCCTCAGTTTCTCCAAAATATCTAACCGTTAATCATTCATTAATTAGAATGCTCGATTAACTTCAAATCAAGATAGAATTTGGTACACACATACTGATTATAGTTGTACTCGAGGATTTACTTATTCTCCCCCCCCCCACCCAACTTAATTTTCATTGTCCCTAATGGAAGATAACGTAATTTCAAGGAAAGATAGTGAGTATTTGAAGGTTGGAGGTTTCATTATTGCCATCTTCTTTCAATCTACTTTTGTTGATCTTCTCTAGTCCTACTAAGAAAATAGAAAGTTAAAAATAACTAATAAACTGGGTTGCCTCCCAAGAGCGCTAAGTTTAAAGTCTTTAGCCAAATAATGCTACTCATTATGATAGTGTTGGGTTCACAAGATCAATTGATTCAACAACTTCTCCATCATTAATTTCTTCTATATATGATTTCAAACATTGACCGTTTACCTTAAAAATATTTTCTTTCTTGGGATCTTTGAGTTCTATCGCCCCATAGGGAAATACTTGAGTTACTATAAAAGGTCCATTCCATCATGAACGAAGTTTTTCAGGAAAAAGATGTAATCTTAAATTGTAAAGCCATACTTTTTGATTTGGTTCAAAAGTTTTTCTATTAATAAATTTATCATGATATGCTTTGGTTCATTCTTTATAAATTTTTGAACTCTCGTATGCATCATTTCGTAGCTCTTCTAACTCATTCAATTGAAGTTTTTTAGTGACACCTGCCTTTTTCGTATCATAATTAAACTTCTTGATGGCCAAAAATGCACAGTGTTCCAATTCTATAGATAAATGGCAAGCCTTTCCAAATACGAGCCAGTAAGGAGATATTCCTATGCGAGTTTTAAATATAATACAATAAGCCCATAATGCATCATCCAAACATTATGACCAATCTTTCCTATCGGGTCTCACCGTTTTCTCAAGGATATGTTTAATTTCTCTATTTGATATTTCAACTTGGCCACTAGTTTGGGAATGATAAGGTGTAGCTACCTTATGAGTAATTCCATATTTGTTCATTAATCCTTCAAAGTGTCTATTTGTGAAATGTGTACCCCTATCACTAATTATAGCCCTTGGGCATCCAAAACGACTAAGGATGTTACGCTGAATAAACTTGATTACAACTCTATGGTCATTGGTTCAAGTTGCCATAGCTTCAATACATTTTGACACATAATCAACTACCACTAGAATGTATTCAAATCCAAAAGAGAAAGGAAATGGACCCATGAAGTCAATACCCCATACATCAAAAATTTCTACAATTAATATAAGGTTTAGGAGCATCATATCTTTTCTTGAAATATTTCCTATTTGTTGACATTGGAGTTATCAAATTCGTGTGCATCTTTAAAAAGAGTTGGCCAATAAAACCCACTTTGCAAAACATTTGCTGTGGTTTTTCTTTCACTAAAATGCTCCTCACATGCAAGAAAATGACAAAAGTTAAGTATGTTTTTGAATTCACTCTCGGGGACACATCGCTTAATCACCTGATCTGAACAGTATTTAAATAATTCAGGGTCTTCCCAAAAGTAATATTTGATTTGTCAAAAAAATCTATCTTTTTTCCTATTTAATCCAGTGAGAAGGGACTTTTTCTATTGCCAAATAATTTATAATGTGGGAAAACCAGGGAAGGCTGCTATACAAAATTGAGAATAGTTGCTCATCAAGAAACCTATTTATAATTATTTCTTTATTATATTCCACTAAGATTCTAAAGATATGATCTTCTACCATATTTTGGAACCCTTCTTATCTAATATTTCTAGGTCAAATTCTTGTAGTAGAAGGATCCATCTAATCAGTCTGGGTTTTGTATCCTTCTTTGATAACAGATGCCTCAATGCTGCATGATCAGAGTAAACTAAAACCTTAGACCCTAACAGATATGATCTAAATTTTTTTAAGGCAAACACGACTGCTAGTAATTCTTTTTTAGTGGTAGTATAGTTCATTTGTGTATCTGAAAGAGTTTTGCTAGCATAATAAATTACATAGGGTTCTCGATTGAATTTCTATCCTAGAACTACCCCTACAGCATAATCAAAAATATCACACATGATTTCGAAAGGTATGGTCCAATCTGGGGGCTTGATAATTGGTGCAGTGGTCAAAGCAGTTCGCAGGATGTGTTATAGGTTGTTAGACAATCTTCATCAAAATTAAAAGAACTATCTTTGGCCAGCAAATTACACAAGGGTCAAAAAATTTTACTAAAATCCTTGATGAAGCATCTATAAAAACCAGCATGGCCAAGAAAAGATCATACTTATTTAACTGAGGTTAGGGTGGTAGATTTGAGATCAATTCAACCTTGGCTTTATCAACCTCAATACCTCACTTGAAATAATGTGCCTGAGCACAATTCCTTCACGAACCATAAAATGGCTCTTCTCCTAACTTAGGACTAAATTCATTTTTATACATCATTTTAGTACCCTAGTCAATTTCTCAAGACAGCTATCAAATGAAGCACCAAAAACTAAAAATCATCCATAAATACTTTCAAAAATTGATCAATCTGATGCAGGACCAATTTGCATGCAAGTAATTTTTTTTTAATGATTAATAATTGTAGTTGATTATTCTCCAAAAGTAATAGCCTAAGAGGGATTCAGAAAAATTCACAGTAAATCCGCACGCGAAACAGTTCCTAAAAAATAAGGAAGAAGGACCGCCAAGGCTAAGAAGCCCTGGTAGGGCTTGCTCTCCTACAATAAAGTTACTAGTAGATTAGGGGGTGTACCTAGCAAGAGGAGGAAGATCCAAGTGTTGAAGGGGTTGCTCTGCCTGGTGGATGCGCCCTAGATGACCAAGCCTTGAACCCATGGATCTGCGGCCAAGTATCCGCTGACTTGGATGATGATCATCTTGAATCCTGGATTCGTGGCTACTAAGGGATCTGCAAGATCACCATACAAGGATTAAAGAATAATAGAGAATATTTAGAATGAAGGCAAAGAGACAAGGAAGGAGTAGAGAAAAGGGGAGGCCGGTCAAGGGCCCTTGGGCGTCCACTATTGGAAGACAAAGGTAGCGGCTAGGGTTTCTCCTGGAGACTTGGGATGTTGGCACATGCAGGAGGAGGGAAACAAGAGCATCAGAGAACCAATTAACAAAAATCACAGTAACTCAAAACTTGGACTGATTGATTAATAATAAAAGATACATCATTCATACAAGAGGGTCTCTTTTATAGAGCAAGAGACTTGGAGCCCAAGAAAATACAGATATGGAAAGAGAGAAAAGAAAAAGAATGGCACCCTAATCAAATTTGGCATGGAATTTGTAGCGTCCATATGAGGAAGGTGATCTTCTAGATGCAATTAATCAGCAGCAGCTTAATTTGGTATGAAATCTGCAGCGTCCAGATGGGGAAGGTGATTTTCTAGATGTAATCAGCGGCAGCTGGATTCAGCATAAAATCTATGGCATCCAGATGAGGAAAATAATCATCCATATCGGGAAGGTTGCTTGCTCTGCTAGGTGGCATGTGAGCTGCTTAAAGTAGGTGTGGCACCAACTTGAATTTAGCAGCTACTCTGTTTGACTGTGATGGACTTGTCTTCTGCTCCAATACTGATGTCTCCTCTTGTAAGTTGATGAACTTACTATAGGACTCACATTAAAATAAACTGAACTGGATATGACTCAATTTAGAATAACATGAACTGGACGGGATTAAAAATAAACTAAACTTTATTTTCCAACTCAAGACTTGAATTATAACTAATCAGATATCCACATAGGGTTAAGAATCCTCTGCTTGATCCTAGTGCCCGCACCAATTCTCTCGGGGTGGGAAGAACTTGACCCCATCGAGTATGGGTCATTCTAGCTCTGGTATCTCTCTAGTAGGTCTGGGTCGAGGTATTGCAAGTCCTCTCGAGTAATCCATGAATCATCAGATTTGGGGCGACCTTGCCATCGAACCAGGTAGAGTTGATAACCGCGGTTCTGGATTGTAATAGCTTGATCATCTAGGATACGCTTGATCCGCTCTCCTCGCTTAGGTAAAATTGGTGGTGGACACTCTTGGGTAGGTTTGCTCATGAAAGGAGGGTTAGGTCCATAGTACTCACTAGGAATCGCTGCCGGTTCCCTATATTCTACTAGGTCTGCAATATTGAAGGTAGAACTAATGCCCCAATCCGATGGCAGATCTAGCATATAGGCATTGAGTCCTTCCTTCTCTATTATTTTAAAGGGACCAGCTCCGTGAGCATGAAGTTTCTTAACGGTACCTGGTGGGAATCATTCAGGCGTAAGCCTAACCATGACATAATCACCTACTCCAAACTCTTTGGCTCTTCTTTGGGAGTTAGCCAGTCTTTTATAAGTTTCATTACTTAGATTTATTTTCTAGCAAATGTCCTTATGTAAGTCTTTGATATGTTGTGCAAATGCTTGTGCGGACTATCTCAAGGAATTAGATCAAGTGAACGATTAGGCTTATACCCATGGACTATCTCAAATGGATTCTTGCCCGTGGACCTGTTCACTGAGCTATTGTAGGCAAACTCTACATGATGCAGTAATAAATCCCACGTCCCTAGGTATTCGCCTACAAGGCACTTAAGAAGGTTTCCTAGACTACGGTTCACCACTTCAGTTTGTTCATCCGTTTGGGGGTGAAAGGCTGTGAAAAAATTAAGCTTGGTCCCTAACAGATGCCATAGCATTTTTCAAAAGTAGCTGGTGAACCTAACATCCCTATCAGAAACAATGGTCTTAGGTAGGCCATGGAGCTTGACCATGCTATCTAAGAAAAGTCGGGCTACCCTAGACGCATCAAAGGTTTGCGAACAAGGGATGAAATGAGCCATCTTAGAGAACCTATCGACCACTACAAAGATGGAGTCATGCTTCTTCTGGGTTTTAGGTAATCCTAGAATGAAGTCCATACTGAGATCTTGTCAAGGACGATCAGGCACTGGCAAAGAAGTATATAGATTGGTGTTCTGCTTCTGCTGTTTTGCAACGGCACAAGTTCGACATTGGGCTATTATCAAGGCAACAAGCCTTTTTAATCCTGACCAGTAAAATCGGTCCTCTATGCTAGAATAGTCTCATCTCTTCTAAAATGACCAGCTAATCCCTCAGCATCCGTTTCCCAAACTAGAAATTCTCTAAGTGACATCCTAGGGGTACAAATTCTATTGCCCCTAAAAGGTAACCATCCTGGATGGTATAATCTCCACTGGTACTAGATTGCCCTAGCTGAAGGATCTTATAAATTTCACCAAAGTCATGACAGGTCTCATACTCATCTTTTATCTGATCGAATCCTATAACTTCGGTGCTAACAGTACTCAACAACAAAGACTTACGGCTTAGGGCGTCTGCTACCTTATTTTCTTTACCAGCATAGTCTTTCAGGACAAAAGTGTATGCCTGAATGTATTCAACCCAATTTCCATGCCTAGAATTTAGCTTCTTTTGGGAGTTCAGAATCGGAGTGCCTCATGATCAGAAAATAAGACAAACTCCTGCGGTAGTAAGTAATGTCTCCAATACTTAAGGGCATGTACTACCGCATAGAATTCCTTATCATAGGTAGAATATCTAAGTTTAGCTTCATTTAGTTTTTCACTAAAGAAAGCTATGGGGTGATTTTTTTGGCTTAACATTCCACCTATGCCTACTCCCGACGCATCACACGCAACCTCAAACACCTTAGAAAAGTCTGGAAGTCTAAGTATGGGTGCATGAGTCATCCTATCCTTAAGCTCTAGGAAGGCCTTATTAGCTAACTTAGTCCACTTAAAATTACCCTTCCTAATACAATCAGTGATGAGTCGATGATGGTGCTAAATCCCCTAATGAATCTCCTGTAAAAGGTTGCTAGGCCATGGAAGCTATGGACATCGTGGACGTTCATGGGTACCGGCCACTCTACGACCGACCTAACCTTTTTAGGATCCACTGAAACATCTTCTGGGATTACCACAAAACCTAGAAAGATAACCCTATGCATCATGAAATCACACTTCTTAAGGTTTATATAGGCTATTCTCTCTAAGGGTCTGGTAGATTAATATGAGATGGTTAAGATAGTCCTCTTTGGTCTTGCTATAAATTAATATATCATCAAAATAGACCACTAAGAATTTTTTCGTGTACTCTTTCAGGACCTGGGTCATGATTCTCATGAATGTGCTAGGTGCGTTTGACAGCCCAAAAGGCACTACGATCCACTCCAACAGACCATCTCTAGTCTTAAATGCAGTCTTCCACTCATCCCCTGGTCTAATTCTAACTTGATGGTAGCCACTCTTAAGGTCTATTTTGGAAAAGATAGTGGCACCCGCCATCATGTCCAACATGTCATCTAGTTTGGGGATAGGGAACCTATACTTGATAGTGATTTTGTTGATGGCCCTACTGTCCATGCACATTCTCCAGGTACCATCCTTCTTAGGGGTTAATAGTGCAGGAACTGCATAAGGACTTAAGCTCTTCCTAATGAAACCTTTTCTATGTAATTCTCCCACTTGTTTTTGTAGTTCTTGATGCTCAGTGGGGTTCATCCTATAATGAGAAAGATTTGGGAGGGTGAATCCTAGGATCAGGTCAATGGCATGTTGGATGTTTCTCAGGGGTGGTAATTGATCAGGCAATTCTTCAAGGAAGACATCCTTAAACTCCTCTAGGATCTCAATTACTTCTGGAGGTTGTTCCTTTTGGACCGATTCATAGATCTCTTTAGTGGTCAAAATCCAAACAGGATTACCCTCAGTGATATCCTTTTCTAATTCCTTAGCTTTAATCAGATTAACTCTTGGCTTGCTATCCTTAAGGTTGCTAGATCCTTTCTTCATTGGGTCCCTAGGTGGAGTTGGATGTATCACATACTTGTTCCCATTGTGTTTAAAAGAGCAGATGTTGGATCGACTAAACAAGATGGCATGGTGATCATAAAGCCAAGGTCGACCTAATATAATACTACTAACACCCATAGGAATTACATCGCACCAGACCTTTTCCTCATAACTTTGCAATTTGATTAGTATTTGGCATCTGGACTTGATTGGGATAAAGGTGGAATCTACCCATGAGACCTTATAGGGACTAGGTTGGGGAATTATGGTCAATCCTAATGACTTAACTGTATTGGTAGAGACGGCATTGACACAACTCCCACTATCCACTATGATCTTGAGCACCTTATCCCCTATCTTAACAAAAGTCTGTAGGATGTTAGTCCTACGCCAATCTTCCTGGTCCTTAGTTTGAGTCTGGGTCAAGATACATCTAACCACTCCTAATAGGTCTTCAGACTCAAATGTTTCCTTCTCTCCATCATACTCATCTATCAGATGGGTATCATCCTCATAGACCTCTTCCTCAGGCTCAACTAGAGACTCGGATTCAGTCTCAGGTAACTCATCTATATAAAGGGATCTGACTGGGAACTGGCTGATCATATGTCCTGGTTTGTTGCATCTAAAGCATTTGATCTGGGGGTTGGAATTTCTTTGGACCTCTACAGATTTGCCCTTATCCTCTCTCTGGGGTATAGGGGTACTATTCTGAGGTCGATTCAACTCAGTTCGGCTTGTACTGGGTCGGCTAGTGTTGGGTTGACTCAGAAAAGTCTGGCGGGGGTCTGAGTACTGGGTAGGTCTGGGACGACTAGGATAGGCCTCGCTAGATCCTAGATATAGGCTAGGGCTCTTGGTAGCCTATGATCTATGATAGGATGGCCCTCTCTGAAAACATTCATAATCCCTAGCAACTTGGTAAGCTTCTTCTAAATTGTGTACCCTTCTTAGGTAGAGTTCTCTTTGAATATTTGCTCTCAGGCCATACCTAAACTTGGATAGGGTGACTTCCTCAGACTGAATGATATTACACCTCATGGTATACTCTTGGAATGTAGCAATGTATTCATTCATAGTTTTACTACCCTGAATTAATCCCTACCACTGGTCCAATAGGCTTTGTTCATACAATATGGGGACATAATTGGACCTAAGTCCAGCTTTCATGGCATGCCAAGTGACTATGGGGTCTTTTCCCTCTAATAATTGCCTTCGCTCTAAAGTGGCCCAGTATAACCTAGCCTATCGTACTAACTTGAGCTTGGCAAACTTAAACTTACGCTCTTCAGACATATCGTACCAGTCAAAGTATTGGTCCATCCCTTCCTCCCAATCTAGGTAGTCATTAGGGTCCATAGAGCCATAAAAGTAGGTGCTTCAAGTCTGACACTTCTAAGGGCTCTTTCTTCTTGGTCTACTACCTCATGATTAGGTCTCCTAGGGAGGACATCTAGGACTGGATCAGGTCAAAGTGGTCTCCTAGGGTTTGGCCTTATGTAGAGGTCAGGCTATTGGGCTCTCCTAAGATGAGGTGGGGTCTCATGATCAGACTCAGTGTGGGGCTCACGGGCTTCTTCTAGGATGCCCAACCTAGTTTCGACTTGATCAAACCTAGACCCTAATCTAGCCTCAGATTGCTTGATGTCTTGGTTCATTTGGGCTAGTTGTTCAGTGATGATCCTTAAGTGATCATCAATGCTTTGATTAGCCATGGGTTGAGCATGTAATGGAGGTGGTGATGGGCGAAAAGATGCTCCTGATCTAGTGTACATACAAGCACAATCAAGCATACAAGACTCAGACTGACTCGGACTATGGTATGCTAGACCTAGTCATCCAGAGTAAAGGATTTGGCTTAATGCAAGTCAATATAACAGTAACTCTTCAATTGGCCAGTGGGGACAGGTGGAAGGGGGGCTCGTCCCATAAATTGTAGGTGCCTAATTAGAATAACCCCAACACTCTACTTAAGTCGTTTGACATTTGACCTCCCTTCTAGACACCAATTTTAGAGCACACGCCAGATTGATTTGTACTAGTCTCCTTTAGTATACTAAACCAAATGTTGGTGTCCCTAGCCCTCTAGGGCAAATATCAATTAAGTTGCTACTCAGTTTTAGATTAGAGGCTTAGGATCGAAATGCACGGGTGATTGTTTTGGGCCAAGAAAGGAGTTTCAATCCCTCCCTTATCTGACATCAATGAAATCCCTTAAGAGTAATTTAATGCAGATGAATGACATGTTAAACACAAACCCTAATCCAGATATTGTAAATAGCAATAAATCTCAAAAAAAAATTTCATAGATTGAATTAAATTCTCAAAAACTAACAAAAAATACTTTAAATTATAAAAAATCTATAGAAATAAATTTCATAATTTTTTGATGTATATGCAGGCAGAAATAATTCAATTAATAGATAATATACTCATAATAATGTGAATTAAAATTAAGCCCTAACTATGCTCTGATACCAAACTGATGCAAGACCGATTCGCATGCAATTATTTTTTTTCTTTTTTTAATAATTAATAATTGCAGTTGATTATTCTTTCAAAGTAATATCCTAAGAGGGATTCAGAAAAATTCACAATAAATCCGCATGCGAAACAGTTCCTAAAAAATAAGGAAGAAGGACCGCCGAGGCTAAGAAGCCCCGGTAGGGCTTGCTCTCCTACAATAAAGTTACTAGTAGATTAGAGGGGTGTACCTAGCAAGAGGAGGAAGATCAAAGTATTGAAGGGGTTTTTTTGCCTGGCAGATGCGCCCTAAATGACCAAGCCTTGAGCCCATGGATCTGTGGCCAAGTATCTGCTGACCTGGATAACGATCACCTTGAATCTTGGATTTGTGGCTATTGAGGGATCTGCAAGATCACCATACAAGGGTTAAAGAATAATAGAGAAAATTTAGAATGGAGGCAAAGAGACAAGGAAGGAGTAGAGAAAAGGGGAGGCCAGCCAAGGACTCTTGGGCGTCCACTATTGGAAGACAAAGGTGGCGGTCAGGGTTTCTCCTGGAGACTTGGGATGTTGGCATGCGCAGGAGGAGGGAAACAAGAGCACTAGAGAACCAATTAACAAAAATTACAATAACTCAAAACTTGGATTGATTGATTAATAATAAAAGATACATCATTCATACAAGAGGGTCTCTTTTATAGAGCAAGAGACTTGGAGCCCAAGAAAATACAGATATGGAAAGAGAGAAAAGAAAAAAAATGGCACCCTAATCAAATTTGGCATGGAATTTGTAGCGTCCATATGAGGAAGGTGATCTTCTAGATGCAATTAGCGGTAGCTTAATTTGGTATGAAATCTACAGCGTCCAGATGAGGAAGGTGATCTTCTAGTTGCAATCAGTAGCAGCTGGATTTGGCATGAAATCTGTGGCATCCAGATGAGGAAAATGATCATCCAGATCGAAAAGGTTGCTTTCTCTGCTAGGTGGCATGTGGGCTGCTTGAAGTAGGTGTGGCACCAACTTGAATTTAGCAGCTGCTCTGTCTGATTGTGATGGCCTTGTCTTCTGCTCCAATACTGATGTCTCCTCTTGTAAGCTGATGAACTTACTACAGGACTCACATTAAAATAAACCGAACTGGATAGGACTCAATTTAGAATAAAATGAACTAGACAGGACTCAAAATAAACTAAACTTTATTTTTCAACTGAAGACTTGAATCATAACTAATCAGATATCCACAGAGGGTTAAGAATCCTCTGCTTGATCTTGGTGCCTGCACCATAATCATATCAGAAAATATGGCCAACATACATCGTTGAAAAGTGGCTGGTGCATTACAGAGACCAAATGGCATGCGTCTAAAGACAAATGTTCCAAAGGGACAGATGAAGGTGGTCTTTTCTTGATCTACAAGAAATATTGGGACCTGATTGTATCCTGAATATCCATCTAAGAAATAAAAGAAACTTTGTCGCGCTAGCCGTTCCAGAATTTGGTCGATAAAAGGCAAAGAGAAGTGGTCTTTTCTAGTCACGGCATTCAACTTTTGATAATCTATGCACACTCTCAAACTAGTTGATGTACGAGTAGGAATTGATTCATCCTTTTTATTTTCAATCATGGTAATACCCAACTTTTTAGGTACTACTTGGATTGGACTGACCCATTACCATCCAAAATTGAATAAATGATACCAGCATCAAGCCATATTACTACTTCTTTCTTAACAACATCCCTCATGTTTGGATTTAGCCTCCATTGCATGTCTCTATGTGGTTTGGCTTTAATTTCACTATGAATGTGGTGCATGCAAATGGAAGGGTTAATTCCCTTAAGATCAGCTATTGTCCATCCAATTGCCTCTTTATGTTCTTTAAGTACATCTACCAATTTATCTTCCTACTTAGAGGTTAAGGTAGATGCAATGATTACCAGAAGGGTATCATTGGGTCCAAGGAATGCATATTTTAAGTTAGCAGGAAGAGGTTTCAATTCTAGTTGGGGTGGTACTTCCAAGGATGGTATTAAAGGGTTGGTTTAGTTGGAAGTAGTTCATATTTTATAGTCTGAGGGATGGTGTCGAACGTAGGTGGTTCTAATAACAGGTTTATCTCTTTGGTGTACTCATCAATATCAAAGTCATCTATTCCAAAATATGTAAGACATGTTTGTAAAGGATCCAAATCAAGCAAACTTTGGAATTTCTTATCTACAACTTCTTCGATCATGCTTACTTCATTTAAATCATACACATGTGGTCCTTGGGAAACATTGAAAATATTTAATCTCATCTTCTTATTTTCAAAAGATATATCCATAACACCCATTCTATAATTTATACATGCATTAACAGTAGCCAGAAAAGGTCTTGCAGAATGATGAAAATTTGGTTAGGATTACCGCTGGATTCCATATCTAACACAAGGAAGTCGACAAAAAAAAATAAAATTCATCTACCTTCACTAATACATCTTCTAATATTCCATGAGGTACTTTGACTGATCTATCTGCCAATTGTAATGTTAACGTCGTGGGTTTTAACTCTCCGAATCCAAATAACTCATACACTAAACTTGGGAGAAGGTTTAAACTCGCACCCAAATCTAGTAATGCTTTTTTGATTATGTAGTTCCCTATGACACATGATATAATCGGGGTAACAGGATCTTTTAGTTTAGGTGGGGTTATTTGCTGAACAACTGAGCTGATTTGCTCAGTCAATTGGATCTTTTTTGGTATTTGTGTCTTGGCATTCCATTTTTGTGTGCATAAATCCTTCAAAAATTTTTCATAAGTTGAAACTTGCTTGATATCATCGAGAAAAGGTAAGTTTATTTGAACTTGCTTAAATAACTCAAGCATCTCATTCATTTTTATATTCTTCTTGTCTAAAGGCAAAGGAGATTCTAAAGCACTAAGAAATGGGGCTTTAGGTGTGATTGCTTGATCATTGAATTCCTTTTCTTCTTTATTTCTTCTCTTTTTCGGTTTAGCCACTTCTAATTTCTGGATTGGTTCAGGTGGGTTCAATATTTTTCTACTTCTTAGAGTCATGACTGATTTAGCATGTTCTGAAAATTTATCATGACTATTGGAACCCTCAGCCATGAATTGTCCTTTTGGGTTATTGATAGGCTGACTAGGTAACTTACCCTCCTCCCTTCTACTGAATGCTATGGCTAATTGTCCTATCTAAGTTTCTAGTTTTGCAATAGATTGTGTATGGGAATGAAGGATTTAAGTATTCATTTCTAGCCCTTTCAATGCTTGTAACACCTTGTCTTCAAAAGTAGGATGATTATTCTGTGGAGGTTGTAGGATGTTTGGGTATTGTGAATATGGCATGCTTCTAAAATTGGTTTCCTGATAATTAGGTCTTATTGATGATAAATTGGTTACAGGTTGAGGTTTCCAAGAAAAATTTGGATAATTTTGCCAGCCAGGATTGTAAGTATTCGCATATGGATCATTTCCTGTTCTAGGAGCCAATCGGGTTTGGGCTTGGTGGGCATGCTCTTAAACAAGCTTAAGAAATTGGTATGCAGCTGGACATTCACCTATAGAATGAGTCGGACTTGAGCAGATTATACAAACATCATGATTTTGAATAGATGGAGAAGAGGTATTTCCAACTTGTAGAATTCGATCAAGTTTCTTGGACAGTTCATCTACCTTAGTATAGATATCTATAGAATGACCTATTCATATATTCTACCTCTTTTAAATTCTACGGGAGGGTCTCTACGAGCAACTGACATGTGATATAATGAATTCTCACTCAATATCTCAAAGAGTTGCCAAGCTTCATGTTCATTCTTTAACATAAATGTCCCACCACATGAAGCATCAACCATTTGCCAGTACTTTTCTGATAATCCATCATAAAAATATTGAACTAACTACCATTTAGGTATGGCATGATGCGGATATTTTCTAATCAATTTTTTTAATCTCTCCCATGTCTCATGAAATATCTCACCATCAATCTGAAAAAAAACTTGTTATGGCTTTTCTAATTTGATTTGTTTTTCCTATAGGAAAGTATATCTTAAGAAACTCTCTCTGAAGATGGTCCCAAGTTGAAATTGTTACAGTATCTAATAAATTTAACCAATATTTGGCTTTGTCCTTGAGAGAAAATGGGAACAACTTAAGTCTAAAATCATCATCAGAAAAATTTTATATTTTTACGATCGAGCAAATCTCGATAGACTCATCTAGATGTTTGTAAGGGTCCTTATTTGCAAGTCCATAAAATGAAGGTAACATTTGAATCATGCTTGACTTGATCTCATATTGAGTGGCCTCCACTGGAAGCACTTGAATGGAAGGAAACTAGGTATACTTTGAAGAAGTAAATTACTCTTTTAACTATCGTGGTGATCATTTTCATTATTAAGGTCCATAATTCTAAGTCTGTTTTCTCTAAAGGTTCTTTCTATCTCAGGATCTAAGGATATGAGGTTGGGTTGTAATGATCGGTGACCAAGCATACACTCTACGAGTTCTCTCTAAAGCAAAGAGTAATTCAGTTTTTTTTAATAGAAGAGAAGATTCTAAAAAAATATCCTAAAAGATTTCTAGAACTAATAGCAATGAAGAATAATTTAATTAGGATTTAATAATTATTAGCAATCAAGTTAACAAAGATTAAACTCTCTACTCTAGGTTTAACCTAAATCTAGATAGCTCCTAACTTTCAAGACCGTCTTGGAGCCCTCTAAGTCAAAAATTAGCTTATCAACTAGCCAGTTAAGAATAAGGTCAGTAGGAGTCCCCCCGTTGCTTACTAAGTAAGCAAACAGAACCAATTAAGTAACCACTTTCTTTTTCTTTTCTAAACACCAGTTAAGCAGTCAATCCCGACCCGGTCCAACTCTTTCGGGTGCCTTGTCCTATTGAACTCAAGTTCCTTAGGGGCGAACATCTAGTTAATTTTAGAGTTAAAGGTTTGGGTTAATGTAAAATGAAGGATGTGGTTTGTAAGCTAAGGAAGGGTGATGAAATTCTCACCTTATCTTGATTAGGGGTTTGTGCCCTTAAAGTTAATTATATGAAAATACTATGCAATAAGTAGATGTCAAACTCTTGAGCTATCAAACAAAATTAATCTATTTACTTTTTTTTTAGATTTTTGTGATTAAGTTTCTAATTCCCTAATAAATTATGAGATGTCAATGAAAATATTTTTAGTTTTGCAGAAAATAAATTTACCAAAGTCAATCTAAGCATAAAATATTATTATTATTATTATTATTATTATTATTATTATTATTATTATTATTATTATTATTATTAATTTTCTTAAATTAATTATGTTTTATGGAAAGTGTCCTAGAGTTTTCTTTCAGGTTCTTTAAGGTAAGTTAATTAAAAAGAAAAGTTGATTAGGTTAAAAGTGGATTTGTGATAAGAAGGAAAATAATTTTTTTATGTTGAAAAGAAAATAAGAAAATCTAACAAATAAGATAACTAAAAAAAATAAAATAAAGAGGGCATTAACTATTCCCAAAATTAAAAACAAGAATAAAATTAAAAAAAATTCATGATAATAAAATTTTAAATTTCTAATTTTTTAAATTTTTAATTTTTTTTTATTTTTTTTAAAATAACTACATTTAAGTCCCTGGCAATGATGCCAAAATCTTATGCATGTCATAGTGCAACGATTAAAATACCTTAATTTTACTAATAGAGTAGTGAGAGTAAAGGATCGAATCCATAGAGACTTTAGTGGTTATCTTGAAATAAATTTATGCAATTAAAAACTTAAATAAATAGACAATGAGAATAATTAAGATATGATCTATCTTAATGAAAGTATGGCCCATACCCATAGATCACGACCTGTCCTTTTTAAGAATAGACCAGTCAAGAATTATTTCCACTTGAAGAAAATTCACTAAGAATTAAACATAAATAAATATTTTATTTTAAAGCATCCAAAGGAATACATAAAAATTAAAACTAAAACACTTCTTTTCTAACATCAAGAAGGCAATAGCACTGAGGATTCTTCCTGGACTGAACCTGAAGACGGCTTGAACCAAACTGGGTTGAACTAAATCGGGCTGAACTCTGTTCTTTCTCACAATGCCTTCAACCTCCGAGAATGCCTCCAAATCCATGAACGCCTCCACAAACTCTCCCCAGACCTCCTCCCCCGTTTCTCTACCTAGCCAAAACTATTTATAGATGCCCATACACGGGGACGACGCAAAGACAGTGCGGAGAAATCACAGAGAGATCATGAACGCCTCCCTGTTTCCATACCAGACGCCCGGATGCAGAGAGAACATGGTTTCCTAGCTGTTCCTGATCTAATTCAAAACCTGGATGAATGCAGAGAGATTGAAAAGAGATTGTGGATGATTTTCCAATTTGTTTGCATGATCCATGAATGCAAAGAGAACGCGGCCAATTTCCTTCCAATCTAAGATTTTTTCTTGATTTGGCACCCGAACGGATGCGGAGAGATTTCGAAGAGATCGTGGCGAAATTGCAGATGATTCTCCTTCCAATCTAACTTCCAATATCTTACTTAATTGTTGTCAGAATAGTGGAATCGAAGAAAGAAGAAATCCTGGGCGTTGGCTATCAGAAGCCATCACTGTGGCCAACGGCTTCCTTCTTCAATTCCATAAAATCCGAGGCAATTTTGGTAATTTCCGGTGTTGAGGATCTTTTCGGCAGTAAGGAGCTTCTCAATGGTGATATTTTTGGAGAAGAAATCAGTCTCCGGCGACCCCTGGACATCACCAGCATTCGTCCATGGTTGTGCTCTATCTTGTGAAAGAAATACGACGAACTTGGCAGATGGTCTACCGAGTTTGCTTTGAGATTTGTGTAAACAAAGATAAATCCTTGTAAATTCAATTTCGAGCTCATTTTAAGTCCAATTTGAGTATCGTTTGCGTCATTGGACTTCTAAAATCGATCTCTTTAAATTGATAGGGCTTTTTCTAAAAATATTTTATAAAGTAATCAAATATTAAATAATAAAGATAATTTGACCTATTAATTAATAGGTTTATGATAATTATTTGTGCATTTATCAGGCCTACCACACAACACTGCAGGTTCCCACTAGGGAGACCTCCTTCAGCCTCGTATTCGGGTCCGAAGCCATCATCCCCATAAAGATCAGCATCTCGAGTCCTCGAATGGAGTTGTATGATGAGGAGGACAACCCGAACCGACTCGAGCTAACCTTGACCTCGTCGAGGCGGTGCATGATCGGGAGCGACTCAGGATGGCTGCCTACCGCTAGAGAGCCACCAAGTACTATAACGCTCATGTCCACCCTAAGACGTTTCTCCTTGGAAACTTAGTTCTTAGGCGGGCCGAGGTCTCGAGGCTAATAGAAGGAGGCAAGCTATCGCCAAATTGGGAAGGACCCTATCGGGTCATCAAGGCCCTCCACCACGGGGCATACCGAATCGAGGGACTCAATGGGAAGCCACTCCCATGCACCTAGAACCCAGATAACGTCTGTCGATACTACCAGTAACATATACCAATCTTTGATTATAAATCTGAGTACTTCATTATTTTATAAATTCGAATGCCTCACCTTTTGGTTAATAAAGATGTGTTCAAGTATCTCATCCTTTCAGCCAAAGCCCGACTCCGGTCGGCACTCAAAGCCCGAGGCCAGCTCGGTACCAAAGCCTGACTCCAATCGTCACTCAAAGCTCGACTCCAGCTCGAAACCAAATCCTGACTCCAATCGGCACTCAAAGCCCGAGGCCGACTTGGCACCTAAAGCCTGACTTCGGTCGGCACTCAAAGCCTGACTCTAGCTCAGCACCAAAGCCCGACTTCGGTCGGCACTCAAAGCCCGAGGCCAGCTGGCACCTAAAGCCTGGCTTTGGTTGGCACCCAAGGCCCGAGGCCAACTTGACACCAAAGCTTGACTTCGGTCGGCACCCAAAGCCCGAGGCCAGCTCTACACCTAAAGCTCGGCTTTGGTCAACATTCAAAGCCTGAGGCCAGCTCTGCACCAAAGCCTGACTCCAGTTAGCATTCAAAGCCTGAGGCTAGCTTGGCACCAAAGCCTGACTCTGGTTGGCACTCAAAGCCCGAGGCGAGCTTGGCACAAAAGCCCGACTCCGGTCGACACTCAAAGCCCGAGGCCAGCTCGGCACCAAAGCTCGACTCCAGTCGGCACTCAAAGCCTGAGGCCAGCTCTGCACCTAAAGCTCGACTCTGGTTGCCACCAAAGCCCGAGGCTAGCTCAGCACCAAAGCCTGACTCTGGTTGGCACTGAAAGCCTGAGGCCAGCTTGACACCAAAACTCGACTCCGGTCGGCACTCAAAGCCCTAGGCCAGCTCGACATCTAAAGCCTGGCTCCGGTCGGCACCCAAGCCCGAGGCTAGCTTGACACCTAATGCCTGGCTCTGATTAGCATCCAAAGCCCGAGGCTAGCTTGGCACCTTAGCTCGACTTCGGTCGGCACACAAAGCCCGAGTCTAGCTCAGCACCAAAGCTTGACTCCAATCGGCACTTAAAGCTCGACTCCTTTTCGGAACCTAAAGCCTAATTGTTGATCCATTTATTTATTTTGATGATTAATAAAAGCCATGAGCATATTCCCTATGATACTAATAAGATTGACAAGTGTTTTAGGAATTTAGAATGATTAAGTATTCATAATTCATACAAAAATGGGCTTGATACAATTTTTAGTGGCAAGTGTCAAAGTTCAGATTTTAGAGCTGACTCCAGAAGTATTAGAGCCGACTCCAGAGCATATCAGAACTATTTGGCACATTCGGCACGGTTTAGAGCCGACTCCAGAAAATTAGAGCCGACTCTAACCTGAGTTACAGTGAACTATCTTTCTACTTCAGATTCTAGAGCTGACTCCAGCAGAGTTAGAGCCGACTCTAACCTGAGAATAGAGACTACATTTTTTGGGACACTGTTAGAGGCAACCCCAAGAAAATTAGAGCTGACTCCAGCTCAAGTTGTGTCAATCCCATAAAATTCTAGAGCCGACTCTACGATGAATGTTTTCTTTCTATTTTGGGCAACCAGACTTAGAGCCGATACCAGGCCAGATTAGAGCCGACTCTAATCTATTAGAGGCGACTTTCAGATTTGTCAAAAATGGCTTTGATGGTCATATTTTTTCTGATACTCTTTAACGGCTCTTTTCCTTTTCGTGTTAAACTCATCCACAAGTATTTTCAATGGCTACTTTGCATCAAAATATGGATTAAGAGATATTATAAAAGGAGCATTCCGACCATTCAAAAACTTTGATTCAAAGCCTAACTGTGAGAAAGAGATAAAAAAGAAATTCAAAAGCATTCAAAAGTCAAATCCGAAGGATTTCCATCAATTAGAAGAAGAAAAGCAAGAGCCCTAGTTCTTCATCCTTCTCTGCACCAACATTTCTTCCAAAGCCTAGGTTCAATCTTGAGAAAGATCATTCAGAAGAGAAGAGGAAAAGAAGAAAAGCTCAACATCAAACATCTTCTAATCATGCTTTTCTATTCCTATTTTTATTTATATTGTTTATCTGCTCATTTGAGAAGCTTTATATTATTGTACTCAATTATTTGATACATTTGTTTTATGATTCAATCAGGGGATTGAATCAGGTGAGGTAGTTAACCTTGAGCAAGCTAAGATTAGCTTGTGATAGGTTGTGTGCTGGTGAACCTATGAAAACCGGCTAGATTAGTTGTGATCCCATTGTAAAACAATAAGTTTGAGTTGTGATCTTGTAAAACAACTCTGCTGTAATCAGGGTGATTATAGTGCATGCCCAAGAGTTGCTTGGAGTGGATATAAGTGTAGGTAACACCGAACCACTATAAATCCTTTGCGTTTGTCGTGCTTACTTATTCTCTCTTTCACTCTAATTTTTATATTGTGCTCAGCATTCATAGTATCATACTCTCTACACTTTATTTGTGCACATTCATCTTGAAAAATTAATTTTAATTGTAAAATTTTTAAAACCAATTCATCCCCCCTCTTGGATTGCCATCTGGATCAATAATTGGTATCAGAGCTTGTGCTCATCCCTGCTTGATCTAACAATCAAGAGCTAAAGATCCAAATAGTAGCTCAAGCTGGTTCTTCTTTTTCTGAGGCATAATCCACAAATTAACCACCTTTGTTTAGTGGCATAAACTATTCATATTGGAAAGCTAGAATGAGGATTTTCATTCAAGCTTTAGACTATGAGTTATGGAGTGTCATTATCAATGGTCGTAGCACTCTCACACACTTAGTAGACAGATCCATTATTCCTAAGCCCAAAAGGGATTGAAATGAAAATGATAGGAAAATAGCTCAGCTCAATGTCAAGGCCATGAATGTCCTATATTGCTCTTTGAATGCAAATGAATTCAATAGAATATCGACTTGCATCTCAGCCAAGGAGATATAGCATAGGTTGGAAGTTACTCATGAGGGTACTAACCAAGTTAAGGAATCCAAGATTAATATTTTGGTGCATAAATATAAACTCTTTAGCATGGATCAAAATGAATCTATTATATACATGTACTCTAGATTTACCGATATAGTAAATGAACTAAAAGTCTTGGTAAGACCTATACTAACTCTGAATTGGTGCAAAAAATTATTAGGTCTCTTCCAAGAGCATGGGAAGCTAAAGTGACAGCTATCCAAGAAGTCAAAGATTTGAACAGTCTACCTTTGGAGGAGCTACTTGGATCTCTTACAATGAGCAGCATCAAGAAGAGGATGTGAAGAAGAAGAGAATTGTTGCACTCAAAGCTGCAAAAAATGAAAAGAGCAGCAGCGAAGAAGATGAAGACGAGGATGAGAATGCTCTCCTTGCGAAGAAATTCAAAAAGTTTATGCAAAGAAGGAGACCCTTCCATAAGAGAAAAACTGGTATTAAGATGGAAGGAAAAAAAAAAGATAAAGATAAAGAGAAAGATCCCTTAATCTGTTATGAATGCAAGAAATCGAAATACTTCAAATCCGAATGTCTTCAACTTAAGAAGGGATACAAAAAAAAGAAGAAGGCGTATGTTGCAACTTGGAGCGACACTGAGGAATCTTCATCCGATGATGATCAACAAGAGGTTGCCAACATATATCTCATGAAAAATAATGAAGATGAGGTAAATTCTGAAACCCCCAATAATGATTTTACTTTTGATGAACTATATGATGCCTTTAATGAATTGTTTAGTGCTTTCAAGATTTTAAGAAACAAAAACAGAAACTTGAAAACTAAAAATCTAGATATTCTTAAAAAGAAAAATGAACTTATTCTTGAAATTGAGAATATAAAATCTGAAAAGCAAGATATATTAAAGGAAAAAGAATCAATTTCTACTGAAAATCTAAATTTAAAGAAAGAAATTGAAAAATATAAAAACATTATTGATAGATTTACTAATAGCTCAGAAAAGCTTAACTTACTTTTAAACAAACACAGAGTTGTTTTTGATAAAGCTAGTTTAGGGTATAGACCACACAAGAAGCAAAAATTTGTTAACAATTTTTTTATAAAGAAACCAATTAAAAATGATATTTTCTGTTACCATTGTAGCATAAAAGGACATAAATCTTATATGCAATTATAAAATGTCTCATAAGAACATAAGTCCAAAAGGTAAGAAAATTTGGGTTCCAAAAGGAACTATGTTTACTGCTACTAGCCATGAAGGACCCAAGAAAGCTTGGGTATCTAAACAAAAGATATGATTATTTTGCAGGAGTGTCTTGTGGCCAAAGGATCAAAAAAAATGGTATCTTGATAGCGGCTGCTCAAGATACATGACGGATGACAAAGAGCAATTCATCACCCTTGAAGCTAAAAGAGGAGGAGTGTAACATTTGGAGATAACGATAAAGGCCACATCATGGGCTTTGGTAAAATTCAAATCACTCCATCCACTTTTATTGAAAATATCTTATATGTAGATGGATTAAAATATAACTTAATTAGCATTAGCCAACTTTATGATAAAGTTTCAAAGTTTCTTTTGAAGCTTCTATCTTTATTGTATCGAATCCCATTGACAATAGCATTATATTTGTTGGAAATAAAAACAGCAATGTATACTTAATTAATTTGGACAATCTGTCTGCTTGTAACCATTGCCTAATCGCTGATAATGCTAAGGTAAATGAGATTGGATGGCTATGGCATCATGGACTATGTCATGCAAGCACACACTTTATTTCAAAATTGCTTAGAATGGAATTAGTTAAAGGTCTTCCAAAATTAGATTTTGAAAATAATAGAGTTTCCGATGCATATCAATTTGGAAAACAAACTAGGAATTCTTTCAAATCTAAAAATATTATTTTCACCTCTAGGCCACTCGAGCTACTACACATGGACCTTTTTGGACCTACTAGAACCGCTAGTCTAGGAGGAAAGAAATATGGTCTTGTGATAGTAGATGATTACTATAGATTCACTTGGGTATTCTTTTTAGCTCACAAAGATGAGACTTTTTCGATATTTCTAAAATTCTTTAAGAAAGTCACAAATAAGAAAAACACCACCATAGTCTCTCTTAGAAGTGATCATGGAACTAAATTTAAAAATTATTTATTTAAAATTTTTGCATTAAAAATGGCATTCATCATAATTTCTCAGCACCTACAACACCTCAACAGAATGGAGTTGTAGAAAGAAAAAATAGAACTCTAGAAGACATGGCCCGTACCATGCTATGTGAAAGCTAACTCCCAAATATTTCTGGACGGAAGCTATAAACACAGCATATTACATCCTAAATAGAGCCTTAATTAGACCAATCCTTAAGAAAACTCCCTATGAATTAAGGCATAATAAGAAACCCAACATTGGTTATTTTCGTGCATTTGGCTATCGATGTTTCATTCATAATAATGGGAAAGACAATCTTGGAAAGTTTGATGCAAAATCAGATGAAGGTATATTTTTAGGATATTTCACTTCTAGCAAAGCTTATAGAGTATTCAATAAGAAGTATCTGATTGTAGAAGAGTCAATTCATGTAGTGTTTGATGAATCTTTAGCATCAAGTTCTAAAAAGATAGACGATGAGGAAGATACTAATTTACTTGAAAAAGACCTTGAAAAACTAAATGTCGATGTATCTTCATATCATGAACCTGAAGCTAAGGATGATGACTCGCCTAAGGATGATGGTATTGATACTACTCGTAATGATATAGATCTACCTAGAGATTGGAGATATGCTTATGGCCATCCAAAGGACTTAATCATAGGTGATCCATCTCAAGGTGTAAGAACTAGATCATCAATGAGAAATATCAGTAATCATCTTGCATTTGTATCTCATATAGAGCCCAAGATAATTGAGAAAGCCGAAAAGGATAGTAAATGGATGTTAGCTATGCAAGAGGAATTAAATTAATTCACTAGGAATAAGGTATGGACCCTAGTTGATAGACCCAAAGATTATCCAGTTATAGGATCCAAATGGGTATTTAGAAATAAATTAGATGAAAATGACATTATTATTAAAAATAAAGCTAGATTAGTTGCAAAAGGATATAATCAGGAGGAAGAAATTGCTTTTGATGAAACCTTTGCACCTATTGCTAGATTAGAGGCTATTAGGTTATTACCTGCATTTACATATTGCATGAACATTAATTTATTTCAAATGGATGTAAAAAGTGCATTCTTAAATGATTTTATAAATAAGAAAGTTTTTGTTGAACAACCATCTGGTTTTAAAGATCATAAATTTCCAAATCATATTTTTAAACTACACAAAGTACTTTATGGTTTAAAACAAGCTCCTAGAGCTTGGTATGATAGGTTAAGTAAATTTCTGATTGAAAATGATTTTTCTAGAGGAAATGTTGATAAAACCCTATTTTGAAAAGAAAAGAAAAAGACTTACTAATAGTACAAATCTATATAGATGATATAGTATTTGGTTCTACTAATAATCTTCTTTGTCAAGATTTTGCAAAGTTAATGCAGGGGGAATTTGAAATGAGCATGATGGAAGAACTTAACTTCTTCCTTGGACTTCAAATCAAACAAGAAAGAGAAGGGATTTTCATCAACCAAACAAAGTACACTAAAGAAATTCTTAAGAAGTTTGGTATGGAATCAGTTAAATCTCTTAGCACACCTATGAGTCTTTCATGCAAACTCAATAAAGATGAAGATGATAAGCAAATAGATCAAAAATATTATAGAGGCATGATTGGTTCTCTACTTTATTTAACAGCTAGTACACCTGATATTATGTTTGCTATATGTTTATGTGCTATATATCAGTCTGAACCTAAAGAATCTCACTTAATTGCTGTAAAGAGAATTTTCAAATATTTAAGTGGAACTAAAAATGTAGGATTATGGTACTCTAGAGATTCAACATTAAATCGATTGCATATTCTGGGTCTGATTTCACTGGTTGTAAATTGGATAGAAAAAGCACAAGTGGTGCATGCCAATTCTTAGGCAGTAACTTAATCTCTTGGTTTAGCAAAAAGCAAAATTCAGTTGCATTATCAACTGCTGAAGCTGAATATGTTGTAGCTGAAAGTTGCTGTGCTCAAATTCTTTGGATTAAGCAACAACTTGTGGATTATGGTATAACACTTGATAAAACTCCAATTAAATGTGACAACACTAGTGCAATAAATTTGACAAAAAATCCTATTCAACATTCAATAACTAAACACATAGAGATAAGACACCATTTCATTAGAGAACATGTAGCTAATAATAATGTTTGTCTTGATTATGTATGTACTGATGAACAATTAGCGGACATATTTATAAAACCCTTAAGTGAAGAGAGATTTTTCTATCTTAGAGGAGAATTAGGAGTTTATGATCCATCAGAATGATTCTAGATCTCCTAGAAATGACTATCTAGAATTCAACCATTTTCTTGAAGATCCTCTTATGATTCTAAGAAAAATTTATCTAGATATTTGAACTTCTTGATTTACCACATCCTAAAGAAGATTTATCCAAAGTTTTATGATTATTTTGACAAGTTTCATATTCTTTGAAACTCTTACTTTTCACTGAAACTATCTTGGAGCTGACTTTATTTGTTGGAGTCGACTCTAATTTTATGTGCTCTATGTCTGAGTTTTTAGACCCGACACCTGCTACTACAGAGCTGACTCTATTTCGGGCACTAACTGTGTTAGCGATTTAGAGCCGACACCTCGCTTTGCGGGAGCTAACTCTAAGTGGTCCCCTTTTGATTTATTTAGGGCAGAGTCGACACCTTCTTGTTTCCATCCGACTCCAATCCACTCCAAATCTCTCTCCACCTGTCCCAAACCTCAAAATCTTTTGAATCCAACCTCTATTGGCCTCAAATGGCTCCCAAGCGATGTGCATCCACCATTGGTGTCACTGTCACCACTGGAAGGAGGTCCGCTCGACGTCCGGCAAGGCAACCCTCTTCGAGCTCGTATTCTACTTCTTCTTCATCGACTCCTAGCGTCATTACCATTTCACCTTCACCTCAGATTGATCTCTTGGCTGGGAAAGCTATCACAACTAGAAGAAAGGTAGATTTCAACTTTTTTTTATTCTAATGGCTTTTCTCTCAGGAAGCAATTAAAAGATATGGGATGGAAAAAGGTATGTTCACTCAACGTCCCCACCTATCCTGGTTTAGTAAAGGAATTTTATCATAATCTGAGTAGAGGAGATGGTGGGATAGTCAGCTCTGTTAGAGGAACTCGACTACACTTAACTTCTAAAATTTTGGAAAATTTGTTGGAAATCCGGTGATTGGGATGATTGCCACCTCACACAGCAATAGAGGAGAAGCATTATCAAGAATATTAGGAAAAGATATGTCAGATTTTGAAGAAGTTAGTGCAAATCAGTTACCTTTAGAATTAAGGCTGTTACATAGCCTATGCAAGAGGATTTTGTTTCTAAAGATCGATAGATTTAATATTTTTCAGAAAGGGATATAGTTGTTGATGCGTGTCGTAGCGCAACGATTAAAACACCTTAATTTCACTAATAGAATAACGAGAATAAGGGATTGAATCCATAGGGACTTTAGCAGTTATCTTGAAATAAATTTATAAATTTAAATAAATAGATAATTAGTAGTAAAAAATAATTAAGATATGATCTATCTTGTAAGAGCATGGCCCATACCCATGGATCACGGTCCATCCCTTTTAGGAATAAACCAGTCAAGAATTATTTCCACTTAAATAGAATTCAATAAAAATTAAACACGAATAAAAGTTTTATTTCATAACATCCAAGAGTGCATATTAAAATCAAAATTAAAGAGTTTTATTTTCTGACATAAAGAAGGCAACAAGAAAGCAACAAATTCTTCCTAAACCAAACCGGGCCAAACCGGGTTGAACCAAGCCATCCTCTGTTCTTCCTCTGCAGATCCCTCCAAGCCACGAACATATGTCTCGGGAACTCCTCTTGCGAACAGAGCATCCATGCCAGAATCTGATGCTCCTGTGAATAGAGCAGCCTCCACGGAGAACAAAGCAACCTCCAAGAAGAACCTCCACGCCCACGAACGACTCCTGGAACCTAGGAATAGCCGCCTCCCAACTCTTAAACGCTCCTGGAAACAGAGCTTCCATGAGCCCACGAACGCAGAGCCTCCGAACTCACGGACGTAGAGCCTTTGAAGAACTCCCAATCACTCCCCTTGAACTCTCCTCCTTTGCTGCTATTTGTAGATGCCCAAATGCAGAGAAGACGTGCTCCTTGTTTCCATATCAGACGCCCAGATGCATAGATGATGCAGACGCGAAGAAATCCCGGAGAGATCGTGGATGGAATCAAAATTCCTTCCATCTGAAGTTCATACTTCCAATTTGAGAATTTCCAATCCAATTTATTTCTTGATTGGTGGAGGGAACGAATCAGAAGAGAAGAAGAATCGGGAGAAAAAAAAAAAAAAATTCGTGTGAAAAGACGATGAACTCGGTAGTTGGTGCTAACTTTGCTTTGAGATACGTGTAGAAACAGATAAATCATTGTAAAATCAATTCCGAGATCATTTTAAGTCTGATTTGAGTACCGTTTACATCGTTGGACTCCTAAAATTTAGCTCTTTAAGTTGAAGGCTTTACTTGCAAATATTATATGAAATAATTAAATAATAAATAATAAAGGTAATTTGACCTCTTAATTAATATGTTTATGATGATTATTTGTGCGTTTATCACTCCCCCCAACTTGAATCATACTCATCCTCGAGTAAATAAAAAAATTTGAAATATGTACCAAGCTAGTCCAAGAATTGATAGTTATCTTACAGTTCTAAAAAAATTTCTGGTTAGATCATAAGGGGGTACTTCATCGGATTATTAAGTTTACCCATTTAGTGATAGAGTGTAGTCCATAAGAATTTATAGAAGTCTTTCTTCATCAACTTTCCACTTCTCTGTTTAAGTCTTCTAACTTAATTTGGGTTGGGTATAGTATCTTTGTAATTTAATCCCCTTATTTATTTATTTATATGTAAAGTCAGTGCAATGTCCTAACCCCTTGCTTTCTAATTAACCCTTGTAGCGAGCTTTAGGCCAATGGCTCTCAAACCAATTGGTTTTAGGGCATTAGGTGTAAAACACCCCTCAGACTTACTGACTTGAGTCAAAAAGGCTTTAGGTAGGACGGACTCTACTTAGGTTCTTTCACATTCTCACCTTTTTACACGAACAACATCACTTGCTTAGGTGACGAGGCTCGGTTACTTAGTAAAAGATGCTAAGAACATAATTTATTAATGTTAAGATAGATTTTTTTTTCTTTCTTTCTCTCTCTCTCTCTTTTTGAATGATATTTTCACCTATACCGTTATTAAGTAGATTGTACCATTAAGATCAGTGGTCAGGAGGGTCTGAAATTATTCTAAATTTTTTTTTTGGCTAAACCCTACCTTTTATTAGGTTTTCTTAATAATTTATTCCTCAGTATCTCAAAAATAATCTAACCATTAATCATTCATTAATCAGACTGTTTGATTAACTTCAAATCGAGACAGAATTTGGTACACACATATTGATTATAGTTTTACTCGATGATTTACTTATTCTCTCCCCCCCCAACCTAATTTTCATTGTCCCTAATGAAAGAAAAATTAGTTTCAAGGAAAGATACTACCTGGTCAAGTATTTGAAGGTTGGAGGTTTCATTGTTGCCATCTTCTTTCAATCTACTTCTGTTGCTCTTCTCTGGTCATACTAAAAGAACAGATCATACTAAAAGAATATCAAGTTAAAAATAACTAATAAACTGGGTTGCCTCCCAAGAGCACTAAGTTTAAAGTCTTCAGTCAGACTGTGTTTTCATTATGATAGTGTTGGGTTCACAAGATCAATTGATTCAACAACTTCTCCATCATTAATTTCTTCTATATATGGTTTCAAACATTGGCCATTTACTTTGAATGTATTTCCCTGCTTGGGGTCTTTAAGCTCTACAGGTCCATAGGGAAATACTTGAGTTACTATAAAAGGTCCATTCCATCGTGAACAAAGTTTTCTAGGAAAAAGATGCAATCTTGAATTTTAAAGCCATACTTTTTGATTTGGTTCAAAAGTTTTTCTATTAATAAATTTGTCATGATATGCTTTGGTTCATTCTTTATAAATTTTTGAGCTCTCGTATGCATCATTTCATAGCTCTTCTAACTCATTCAATTGAAGTTTTCTAATAACACATACCTTTTTCATATCATAATTAAATTGCTTGATGGTCCAAAATGCACGATGTTCTAATTCTACAGATAAATGGTAGGCCTTTTCAAATATGAGCCGGTAAGGAGATATTCCTATGGGAGTTTTAAATGTAGTACGATAAGCCCATAATGCATCATCCAAACGTTCTGACCAATCTTTCCTATCGGGTCTCACTATTTTTTCAAGGATATGTTTAATTTCTCTATTTGATATTTCAACTTGGCCACTAGTTTGGGAATGATAAGGTGTAGCTACCTTATGAGTAATTCCATATTTATTCATTAATTCTTCAAAGTGTCTATTCATGAAATGTGTACCCCCATCACTAATTATAGCCCTTGGGCATCCAAAACGACTATGGATGTTATGCTGAATAAACTTGATTACAACTTTATGGTCATTAGTTCGAGTTGCCATGGCTTCAATCTATTTTGACACATAATCAACTGCCACTAGAATGTATTCGAATCCGAAAGAGAAAGGAAATGGGCCGATAAAATCAATACCCCATACATCAAAAATTTCTACAACCAAGATAGGGTTTAGGGGCATCATATCTTTTCGAGAAATATTTCCTGTTTGTTGACATTGAAGACAATTACGGCCAAATTTGTGTGCATCTTTAAAAAGAGTTGGCCAATAAAACTCACTTTGCAGTACCTTTGCCGCAGTTTTCCTTCCACTAAAATGTCCCCCACATGCAAGAGAATGACAGAAGTTAAGTATACTTTTGAATTCACTTTTGGGGACACATCACCTAATCACCTGATCTAAACAGTACTTAAATAATTTAGGGTCTTCCCAAAAGTAATATTTGATTTGTGAAAAAAAACTATCTTTTTCTTGTTTTATCCAGTAGAAAGGTACTTTTCATGTTGCCAAATAATTCACAATGTGGGCAAACCAGAGAAGACTGCTATGGAAAATTGAGAATAGTTGCTAATCAGGAAACCTATCTCTGATTATTTCTTTATTGTATTCTACTGAAATCCTAGAGATATGATCTGCTACCATATTTTTAGAACACTTCTTATCTAAGATTTCTAGGTCAAATTCTTGTAATAGAAGGATCAATCTAATCAGTCTGGGTTTTGTATCCTTTTTTGATAACAGATGCCTCAATGTTGCATGATCAGAATAAACTAAAACCTTAGACCCTAATAGATATAATCTAAATTTTTCTAGGGCAAACACAACTGCTAGTAATTCTTTTTCAGTGGTAGTATAGTTTATTTGTGCATCCGAAAGAGTTTTGCTAGCATAATAAATTACATGAGGTTCTCGATTGAGTTTCTATCCTAGAACTGCCCCTACAGCATAATCAGAAGCATTACACATAATTTCGAAGGGTATGGTCCAATCTGGGGGCTTGATAATTCGTTCAGTGGTCAAAGCAGTTCGAAGGATGTTATAGGCTGTTAGACAATCTTCATCAAAATTAAAAGAACTATTTTTAGTTAACAAATTACACAATGGTCTAGAAATTTTACTAAAATCCTTGATGAAGCGTCTGTAAAAACCAGCATGACCAAGAAAAGATCGTACTTATTTAATTGAGGTTGGGGGTTGTCACGCCCCAGACCCAAAAATTTTTGAGCTAGGGTGACAACCCGCCGCATGCCAGGCATGCAAGGCGTCCCGAATCATGACATTGAATTCAAGAAAAGCAACAACCTATATATCATTCAAGTCCATAACTTTAATACAATCCATAACTAAAGATTTGGGCTATAAGCCCTACACACAAACATTACTGGGGTTACATCAACATATGAATCCACTTTATTTTAAATAGAAGCTCCAACGACCCTATGGTTCCTTCTTCAATCCTGAGGCTCTGAAAAACATTGTGAGATTTATATGAGCTCACACTCAATAAGTAAACCACGTTATACAGTCAAATCATAGCATAGCAATCAATAAGTACATAAATGATTTGCATGCTTAAACATTCCACATGCAATGTAAGTAAACCCACTGTTTATACTCTCAATGGTAAACTGTAAATGTGACCCAGGGCCCTGCAATATCTCAATAGTGTACCAACAAGCATCCCCCCTACTGAAAGGGTCAAAATACCCGGGTCACGCCATATCATAATCCACCAGAACACATACTCTATATGTGTGATGCCACCTCGAACCAAGCAGAACACATCCTCTAGATGTGTGATGCCACCTCATAGTAACTCAGAACACATCCTCTAGATGCGTGGTGCCATCTCGAACCCAAGCAGAACACATCCTCAAGATGTGTGAATGGCATAAACAAGCAGAACACATCCTCTAGACGTGTAGGTGGCATAAACAAGCAGAACACATCCATCCTCTAAACGTGTAGGTGGCATAAACAAGCAGAACACGTCCTCTAGACGCGTGTGTGGTATGACATGATAAAGGAGAACCGCGGCGATACATAACAGTACCTCACATCATATGCACTCATCATATCAATAACAACTCAATATTGCATAAACAGTGGATTATACTTACTGATCAATTGCATGTAATATATCACATCAATGTCATAATAACTGCATCTCTCATGCATAGCATCCACATATGAAATCATAGTACATAAACAGCCATGTGTTCATAATATTCATCTACTTACAATTTAGCCAATAACAATTCTTCATGTCACAATATAATTCATAATTTAAACATTTATATAATGAATAATTTATTAAATACTGATAACTGGCTTACTTACCTCAGTACGCAATCCAACAGGTATAAATCAGTTATTCGGATGTCTGAGCACCTACAGGATCATTACACAATTAATTTATTAGAATACGAATGTTAAAATGACCCTTAGGATTTCTACCCAAACTATTTCACGGGCCCTACTTTGGGCTCGAATATCTCCCACTATACATACCCAAATGGGGAAGTAATAATACCCCAAGAAACTAGAATTCACCCAGATTCTAGCCATATAATTATTTTTCTAATCCTGGCTCGTTACAAGGCCCAAAATCCAGCCCAAAAATGGCTCACTGCATGGCCCAAAAGGCCTGAACCGGCCGGCCCAGCCGGCCCGGTTCAATCTTATTACACCCGATCCCCTGTTTCACCGAACAGGGGACGGGAACATGGCCGGCGGCCAAGGCCGCCGCCGACCAAATTGAGGGTGGCCCGGCCGTCGGTGGCCGGGCCAGAGCCGGCCGCCGCCGCGGCCGGCCACCAATCTCCCGATTTCTCCCTCAATTTGACATTTCATCCATCTAACGTCCGCGCAACACGCACTGTGCCGGCGGCACGGCCGGCCAAGGCCGCCGGCCACCTTGGCCGGCCGGACCTCCACCGGACACACGCCCGGCGCCGGTGGAGGCGATAGGCCAATGCTTGGGCCCAGCGAGGCGGCGAGCATGCCGCCGGGCCCGAACCAACCGGCTTCCGCCACCGCACGAGAGGAGGGCCAATTGGCCCTCTCTCATCTCTCTCTCCACCACCACCCCGCCGGACGCCTCCCCCAGCACCGGCGGGGTCACCGGCCAAGGCTCAGGCCCGGCGCGGCGGCGAGCACGCCGCCGGGCCTGAACCAAGGTTCATCCGGCCGGGATCTCTTTTCTCCTTCTCGCGATCTCTGTTTCCCTCTGTGTCTCTCTTTCTCACTCTCTCTCTCTCTCTCTCTCTCTCTCTCTCTCGGGCTCTCTCTCTCTCTCTCTTTCGGCTATCTCTCTCTCTCTCTCCCGGCTATCTCTCTCTCTAGATCAGGGGATTACCTGATGGAAGCGAACGCCCGGATGATGGAGGGAGTCCCCCTCCATCATATAAATAATTCCCTACGTAACGCTTCAGTCCATGGACTCGAAAACCCATCAGACACGACTCGAGAATCCAAGCGACACATAGGGAACTTAAATGTCATAATAACACTAGGTGCCACCCCAATTAAATATCGAGAGTTATCCTCCCCATAATTAAATTATCGGGGGTTTATATTCTCCCCTCCTTATAAAAATTTCGGCCTCGAAATTTGCTATACATCCAATAGAATACAAATCCAAACTTTCTATCTCATAATCAGCTAAAATTCATTCAAAAGTCACCGTCATCGATACATCGTTGATCTGTAATAAGATACAAATGATTGTGGATGTTTCTTTTTTTTCATTTTCTCCTTAGACTCCCAGATAATCTCCCTCTCAAAATAATTACTCTGCTGAACCTTGACATAAGGAATACTACACCTTCTCAGAACTTAGATCCTTGCGGTCCACTATGTACACAAGATGATCTTCATAAGTCAATTCTTTCTTAAGCTAAATTGGTTCAAGTTCTAGAACATAACTGGGTTTGAAATATATCTCCTCAGTCATAAAGGTATGAAACAAATTGAACACCTCAAAGAGTAATGAAGATAGTGCTAAGTTATAAGCCACCTCCTATTCCTTGATCAACATCTCAAATAGCCCAATAAATTGAGGACTCAATTCACCTCTAAACACAAATCTCATCACGTCATTAGTTAGTAAAACTTCCAAATGATCTTCAACCTGAAATTTCAAATCTTTCTGTTTAACATCAACATAACTTTTCTATTGACTCAGAGCTACATGAAGCTGCTTTAATTAATGATACTTTTCATAGTTGTTAAGCCAGCTTAGTAATCAAAATTTTCTCTCTCACACTTCATCTTAATAAAATTTACACCTTTTATCATAGACAACAAAATGGATCCATTTGAATGTTGGCTTGGTAATCCATAAATAAGCAATTCCACTAAGGGTAAGAAGCTATACCAAGCACTTTCTAAATCCATCACACAGGCTCGCAGTATATCATCAAAATCTAATTGGTTCATGCAGATTGTCCATCTATTTGAGGGTGGAAGGCTGGATAGAAATTCAGCTTAATTCACTAAGCCTTATGAAAACATCATCAAATTAGAAGAGTGAGATAAATGGGTTCAGACTTGTTGGCCCAGATGGCAACCCAAGAGGGGGGGGTGAATTGGGTTCTTAAAAATTTAAGTCTTTTTAACTTTAGTTGATTAGTTAGCAAGATGTGCAAGTGAGAGGCTAACTTAAATTAATACACAAACAGATAAAGAGATAGAGAGAGAGAGAAAATATGGCACGGCAAACACAAGATAATTTTATAGTGGTTCGGTGCAACCAACACCTACGTCCACTCCCAAGATTCACTTGGGTCCACACTATAATCTCCTCAGATTACAGTTGAGTTGTTTTCCAAGCTCACAACTCAAACTTGTTGTTTTTCCGGGTGCACAACGAACCCAGCCAGTTTTACACGGGCTTACCAGCACAAAACCCTACACGTTGTTTTTCACGGGCTCACAACTAACCCAACACAAGCACTCCGGCTTGTAACGAGGTGTATCAACCTCCACTGATTCAATCCACTGATTGAATCAGCAAACAATCAAAATATTCAGAGTTTAAGTATTGAAATGCTCCCCTTGAGCAAATATACAATTAAGTATAAAAATAAAAGGTTAGAAAAGCCTGATAAGATAGCAGATGGATTGTGGCTTTGGCTTTCTTCCTTCTTCTCTTTAACTCCTCTTGAAGTGTTGAATCAGCCTCAGCAAGATTCTTGACCGTTGAAGACTTTGGAGTTGAGATGAAGCTTTTTCTCCTTTTGAAAATCCTTCGATTTGATCTTTGAAATGCTTGTGGATTTTCTTTTGACTCTTGTGGATTGATGAGAAGGAGCAGACGAAACTTTCTCTTTGATTTCACTCCTTTTGAATCACTCTATTTCGAGCTAAAGATTTTCCTATGAAAGCTCTGTTTTTCCCTCTTTTTGAAAGATATTCTTTTCTCTCTTTTTGATTTTCTCTGGATTTTTTTTTATTTGAAAAGAGCTCCTCTATTTATAGATTCTGCAAAAATATATCCGTTAGAAACACAAAAAAATAGTCGTTATTTGAAAATCTTACCGTTGGAGCTGATGTGTCATCGTGAAAAATCGCGTCCAGATTTCGTGGAGTCGGCTCGAGCTTTATGGGAGTCGGCTCGCACAGTCCATTCCAGAAATGCCTAACTTTCAGGGGTCGACTCGCGATATGGGGGAGTCGACTCGAGAAATGCTCAAAAATGAGCCTTTCTGCCGTCTGAGTCGAGTCGGCTCGCACAGTCTTGAGTCGGCTCGCGAAGGTTCAGGGGTCGACTCTTGAAAACTCAAGTGTCGACTCAGGACAACATTGAAAAACAGCTATTTGGGGAGTCGACTCGGAAACCCTTGAGTCGGCTCGAGAGCGATACAAAATTCAGAAAAATGTTCTGATAGATTTTAAAACTCGTCCCAAATAAATTTAAATATAAATGTGACTTGAATAGAATTGATTTGATCATCAAGACATTTTCCATCAAGTTATTGATTATCAAATGAGTAGTATAAGAATTCTTTTTGAAATTTCAAGTATAATCTCAAGTATAAAAATTCTTTTTGTTTTAATTGATTCAAGAACTCATTGAATATAAACATTGATAGTACATTGCTTTCATTTAGAATAAGCTCAAGGTATTTGATACATAAACTCATTGTTTCCTTTAAAATACTCATGGCTTTTGGAAATCATCAAAATCAATAAGTTGGGGCAATTATGTTTCAATAATTTCTCAACAATCTCCCCCTTTTTGATGATGACAAAAACATTGAGTATATGCATTATAAAATTAAAAAATTTATGATACCAAAATCAACTTTTGTGTTCATGGAAAGGCTCCCCCTCAATGAGGTAGCTCCCCCTATGAACCTCAATTTATAATTCATTCAAAATTTTAAATTCAAAAACTTAAGCAAATAAACCTTTTTCTTATTTAATTCTCTCCCCCTTATTTAATTAGGGCAATTAAAAGCATAAAGGTTTAAACAAATCTCTTCCTCTTAAATATGATGATGCATATACGATTAAATCATATAAATCTCTCCCCCTTTTTTGTAATCAACAAAAAGGTTGAGATGCATCAGAGTATCAATTTGATTAAATTCATTCGAATTCATTCAGCATCTAAGTTATCAATTGAGTATTGAGATATTCAAAATTATATCAAATTAAACATAAGCATTCAAAGATATTCAAGGTACTCATAATTGAAATGAACATAACTTTTCTCATTACTTCAAAAGTACATCAAATTACATCAAAATGTAACGCAATTAAATTCATCAAAGTTCAAATACAGTCATATTAAAGCAAAACTTCCTAGATACAATCTAGTAAGGAAGTCTAGAAATACAAACTATGATAAGATCATTTGACACGCTTGAAAACTATACTCTTTAAGTGTCCAATTACTTCCATGATATCATCCTTTTGTGATTTATTAAAGTCATTCATAATTACTTGTATTTGATCAACTGCAGCATCAATATCTCTTCTTAACTGATTGGTTCTATCAAGATATACATTGGATCCATCAGCTATTCCTTGAAGTCTTTCAAATATGTTCTTAAGCTCAGCATTGAGTGAATCCACATGAGTACCAACAGAAAATGAAAGTAAGTCAAGTCTTGATATGATGTCTTCCTTTAATTCTCTAATATCTTCTCTCAGTTGACCAATTTCATCTTTCCTTTGATTATCAAATTCTGCAAACATAGTTCTAAGTTGACATAACTGCTCATCTGAAAATCTCACAGAAGAAGATGAAGCCTGAGGTGGAGAAGAATAATGCATGCTAGGTCCGGCCTCAGACGGTCCAGCAACAGAAGGTCCAACCTCGACCTCAGCTCCAATGTCTTCAACTCTGTCTTCCTCAGCTCTAACATCTTCTTGACTTTTTCTTATCCAATTACCATTAACTTTCTTGAAACCCATGCGGTGAATAGTGGCCAATGAATAGTAGTCAGTATGTCTCAAATTTCTTCTGGGCTCACTATCACTAATTTCAACCCTTGGCTTCTGAATAACTGAGTCAAGATCATGCCATAGGGAAGACAGGATTTCCTCTTACTCCCACAATCAGCTATATACCATAATATCATAATGGGTAAGTTGATTGGCTTGCCTGAAACTACAGCATCCATAACAAAGATATCCCTCTCAGACAAGTAGTCAAAACGGCCTGTCTTAGGGAAAAGAATCCTGCTGCAGATGTTATGTAGCAATCTCAAGTCCAGTGGCAGCTGATTGGCAAAGACTTCTTCAAATCCCTCAAAATTTCTATTCAATAGTCTTGTAAGGGCTGGTGACCTATCCTCTGGGTCAAAAGTGGAAGGTCCAGATAGGGGTAAGTCCAATAATTTAGAAAGAATGATGGCAGTGACATTCAAACCAACTCCTCTACAGTGCTGACAAACCATTGTCCCCTCTAGTCAAATTTCTATAAAACTCTTTAACTAAAGCTGGGTATGTGGGACAGTCCAAGGAGCATATCTTTTCAAATCCCATTTCCTTTAACTGTGACCCAACAAGCAATCCCTCTCTCTCAAACAAATCAAAGTCAAACTTCCTTCCTGTAGTAATGACTCTACTCGCAAGGTGATCTACCTGAGGAGTAGTGGCAGTAGGAGCAGGCGAATCGTCCGAAGAGGAAGCAGACGAAGATTCCGGAGTCGGCTCGCGAGCGGGTCGACGCACGGTCTTCTTCCTTTTCATCCCGGCACGGCTACTACTAGCACCACGGGTTTTGGGGGCCATTGAATCAAGGTGGAATGATTGTTTAAGGATTTTGGAAGATTTTGGAAGTTTGAAGGGTTTTGGAGGGTTTTGAGAGTGATTTGGAATGATTAGAATCGATCGATGGGTCGGCTCGTGCCCTAATAAAGCGATTTGGGACCACGTCGAGTCGACTCGCGCAAAGCGTAGAGTCGGCTCGGGTAAGTCACAGAGCACAGACTCGATCTCGAGTCGACTCGCTCAGAGAAGGGGTCGACTCCTGAGTTTCAGCAGAAACTCGAGTCGACTCCGATACTCTCGAGTCGGCTCCGAAACCATTTCAGAGTAAAAAATCAAAATTTTTCAAAGTGTCTGAAATGACCCGGATTTGATCTTTGAGTATGATTAAAAATCATGGATTTTGATAAATCAAATTGATATGAGTTCTAGATAAATTTCCTTAAGATTTTGAGAATTGAAAGAACTCTAGATATATTTCCTTAGAGGTTTCAAAATCTATCCAAAAGGGTTACAAATTCCTAACTCTCCTCTAAGATAACAAAATCTTTCTTCGCTTAAAGGTTTTGTAAAGATGTCAGCTAGTTGTTCTTCAGTGTTTACATAATCTAAACAAATTTCATCATTAGCTACATGTTCCCTTATAAAATGATATCTAATTTCTATGTGTTTTGTCCTTGAGTGTTGAATTGGATTTTTAGTTAAATTGATTGCGCTAGTGTTATCACATCTTATGGGTGTTTTATCAAGTGTGATACCATAGTCTTCAAGTTGTCGCTTAATCCATAGGATTTGCGCACAGCAACTTCCAGCTGCTACATATTCAGCTTCAGTAGTTGATAATGCAACTGAATTTTGCTTTTTGCTAAACCATGTGATTAAGTTACTTCCTAAGAAATGGCATGCACCACTTGTGCTTTTTCTATCTAGTTTACATCCAGCATAATCAGAATCCGAATATGCAATTAGGTTTAATGTGAGTCTCTAGAATACCATAAACCTACATTTTTTGTTCCATTTAGATATCTTAAATTCTTTTAACAGCTATTAAATGTGATTCTTTAGGTTCAGATTGAAATCTAGCACATAAACATACTGAAAACATAATATCTGGTCTACTTGCTGTTAAATAAAGAAGGGATCCGATAATACCTCGATAATACTTTTGATCAACCTTTTTACCTTCTTCATCTTTGTCCAGCTTGCATGAAGGACTCATTGGAGTTCCGAGGGGTTTCATTGTTTCCATACCAAACTTTTTGAGTAGTTCTCTTGTGTATTTGGTTTGGTTGATAAAGATTCCCTCCTTGCATTGTTTGATTGGAGTCCAAGGAAGAAGTTGAGTTCTCCCATCATGCTCATCTCGAATTCTCCCTGCATCAACTTTGCAAATTCTTGACAAAGAGAATCGTTAGTAGCACCAAAAATAATGTCATCTACGTATATTTGTACTACAAGTAAATCTTTACTTTTTCTTTTCAAAAACAAGGTTTTATCAACATTTCCTCTTGTAAAATCATTTTCTATTAAGAATTTACTTAACCTATCATACCAAGCTCTAGGTGCTTGTTTCAAACCATATAAAGCTTTGTGCAATTTAAAAACGTGATTTGAAAATTCGTGATCTTCAAAACCTGGTGGTTGTTCTACATAAACTTCTTCATTTATAAATCCATTTAAAAATGCGCTTTTACATCCATTTGAAATAAGTTAAAATTCATATGACATGCAAATGCAAGTAATAGCCTAATGGCTTCTAATCTAGCTACAGGTGCAAAGGTTTCATCAAAATCAATACCTTCCTCTTGATTATATCCTTTAGCAACCAATCTAGCTTTGTTTCTAATTACTATGCCATTTTCATCTAATTTATTTCTAAAAACCCATTTTGATCCTATTACTGAATGATTTTTAGGTCTTTCAACTAAAGTCCAAACATTATTTCTAGTAAATTGATTTAGTTCTTCTTGCATTGCTAACATCCAATTATTATCTTTTTCAGCTTCTTCTATAGTTTTAGGTTCAATTTGTGATACAAATGCAAGATGATTACTAATATTTCTCATATATGATCTAGTTCTTATTCCTTGAGATGGATCACCTATAATCAATTCCTTAGGATGACTATGAGCATATCTCCAGTCTCTTGGAAGATCTATATCATTATGATCATATTGACATCATCGTCCTTATGTGAATCATCATCTTTAGCCTCTTGTTCATGATCAGAAGATACTTCAATATTAAGTTTTTCAAGATCTTTTTCAATTATGTTTGTATCTTCCTCATCATCAATCTTTTCAGATCCAGTTGCTAAAGATTCATCAAAAACTACATGTATGGATTCTTCTACTATTAAGGTTTTCTTGTTAAAGATTCTATATGCCTTACTAGTCGTTGAATAACCTAGAAAAATTCCTTCATCAGATTTAGCATCAAATTTTCCTAAGTTGTTTTTACCATTATTATGAATGAAACATTTACATCCAAATGCATGAAAGTATTTTATATTTGGTTTTCTTTCATTCCATAATTCATAAGGTGTTTTCTTTAATATTGGTCTTATTAAAGCTCTATTTAAGATGTAACATGCTGTGTTAATTGCTTCCGCCCAAAAATACTTTGGTAAGTTGCTTTCGCATAGCATGGTACGGGCCATGTCTTCTAAGGTTCTATTTTTTCTTTCAACTACACCGTTTTGTTGTGGAGTCCTAGGGGCTGAAAAGTTATGATTAATTCCATTTTCAGAACAAAAACTTTCAAATAAGTGATTTTCAAATTCAGTTCCATGATCACTTCTTAGAGATACTATGGTAGTGTTTTTCTCATTTGTGACTTTCTTGAAGAATTTCAGAAATATCGAGAAAGTCTCATCTTTGTGAGCTAAAAACATTACCCAAGTATATCTAGAATAATCATCTACAATCACTAGACCATATTTCTTTCCTCCTAGACTTGTGGTTCTAGTTGGTCCGAAAAGATCCATGTGAAGTAGCTCTAAAGCCCTAGAAGTTGAAACAATTTTTAGATTTGAAAGAACTTCTAGTTTGTTTTCCAAATTGACATGCATCACAGATTTTGTTATTTTCAAAATCTAACTTTAGGTAAACCTTTAACTAAATCCATTTTAATTAGTTTTGAAATAAGGTGTGTGCTTGCATGACCTAATCTACGATGCCACAACCAACCAATATCATTTATGTTAGCATTGTCAGCAATTAGGCAATGACTACTTTCAGATAATTTGTCTAAGTCAACTAAGTAACATTGCCATGTCTATAACCAGTAAAAACAATGCTATCATTAATGGAATCAGATACTATGCAAATAGAAGATTTAAATGAAACATTAAAGTTTTATCACATAGTTGGCTTATACTAATTAAATTATGCTTTAAACCATCAACATAAAGTACATTATCAATAAATATAGATGGAGTTATGCGAACTTTACCAAGGCCCATAATTTGACCTTTACCGTTATCGCCAAACGTCACAACTCCACCTTTCTTTTCTTCTAGGGTGATGAATTCCTCTTTGTCACCCGTCATATGTCTTGAGCAGCCACTATCAAGATACCACTTTTTCTTTGATCTTTTGGCTACAAGACATTCCTGCAATATAATCAAACTTTATGTTTAGGTACCCAAGCTTTCTTGGGTCCTTCATGGTTAGTAGCAACAAAAATTGTTCCTTTCGGAACCCATATTTTCTTTGCTTTAACATTTAACTTGTTGTTATTATTTAATGTTTTGCATTCAAATGATTTATGACCTTTTTCATTGCATTTAAAACAAGTTATATTACTTTGATTGGCTTTTACAAAAATATTCTTTAAAGATTTTTGTTTCCTATACGTATTATAACCTAGGCCAGCTTTATCAAAAAGCTTTTTGATTATCTAAGATCATGTTAAGTTTAGTTGAACTTAAGGTGAATTTCTCAACAATGTCTTTATATTTTTAACATCTTTCTTAAGAGAGTCATTTTCTTTAACTTGCTGTTCTTTTTCTAAAGCTAAAGTTTTTAATTGATCTTTTAAATCTTTTGTTGAGTTTTTAGTTTCAGATTTCAACAAATCTATTTCTTGATTAAGATTATCTCTTTCTTTGCTAAGTTCTTCTTTTTCATTAGTTAAGTTCTTAACTTCTAAAGCTAATTCATTTTTACTTTTAGCTAAGCTAATATTGTCATTTTTCAAAAACTTATACTTCTTTTTCAAGGATTTAAAATCAATCATAAGTTCATTGAAAGCCTCAAACATTTCATCAAATGTAAATTCATCATTTGAGTTTTCAGAACTTACCTCATTGTCGTTGTCGTCGTTGTTGGCCATGAAGCAGATATTGCAACTTCTTTTTGTTCTTCTTCTTCGGAAGAAGATTCTATCAGTCCATGTTGCCATGTATGCTTTCTTCTTTTTCTTGTAGGCCTTTTTCAGCAAAGGACAATCATATCTAAAGTGCCCTGGCTTTTTGCACTCATAACATACTAAGGGCTCTTTTTCTTTTTCTTTCTCCTTGTCCTTTCTCTTATCCTTTTCTCCATCAATTCTTGCTCCAAATTTCTTTTTATGGAAGGGCCTTTTTCTCATAAACTTTCTGAATTTTTTGGCCAAGAGAGCAGTTTCCTCATCATCTTCATCATTACTTTCACTGCTGCTCTCTTCCATTTCTGCAGTCTTGAGGGCAAGTGTTTTCCTTCTTTTTGTATCCTCCTCAACATGCTGCTTCATTGTTAACTCGTGGGTCATTAAGGATCCTAGAAGCTCCTCTAAAGGTAATGCATTGAGGTCCTTTGCTTCTTGGATAGCAGTGACTTTCGCTTCCCACGATCTTGGTAGTGACCTAAGAATTTTGCGCACAAGATCAGCATTAGAATAAATTCTACCAAGACTTTTAAACCATTCACAATATCAGTGAATCTAGTGAACATGCATGTGATGGTTTCAGTTTGTTCCATTGTAAACAATTCATATTTATGAACCAAAATGTTTATTTTTGATTCCTTAACTTGGTTTGTTCCTTCATGTGTTATTTCCAACCTATCCCAAATTTCTTTTGCGGAATTACATGTTGAGATTCGGTTGAATTCATTTGAGTCTAAGGAACAATATAAAATGTTAATGGCTTTAGCATTTAATTGAGCCATTCTTCTATCATTATCATTCCAATCCCTTTCGGGCTTAGGAACAAGAATGCCTTCAACTAAGTGTGTGGGTGTACTAGGTCCATTAGTTATTACTCCCCACAATTCATAATCAGAAGCTTGAATGAATATTCTCATTCTTGCTTTCCAATATGAATAGTTGGTTCCATTAAATAAAGGAGGTCGATTCGTAGAATGACCTTCAGCAAAACATGAACCACTTTGTGTTGCCATAAGGATCTTTAGCCCTTGATCGTGAGATCAAATTCTAAATGAGCACTTGCTCTGATACCAATTGTTGGCCCAGATGGCAACCCAAGAGGGGGGGGGTGAATTGGGTTCTTAAAAATTTAAGTCTTTTAACTTTAGTTGATTAGTTAGCAAGATGTGCAAGTGAGAGGCTAACTAAATCAATACACAAGCAAATAAAGAGAGATAGAGAGAGAGAGAAAATATGGCACGGCAAACACAAGATAATTTTATAGTGGTTCGGTGCAACCAACACCTACGTCCACTCCCAAGATTCACTTGGGTCCACACTATAATCTCTAGATTACAGCCGAGTTGTTTTCCAAGCTCACAACTCAAACTTGTTGTTTTCCCGGGTGCACAACGAACCCAGCCGGTTTTACACGGGCTTACCAGCACAAAACCCTACACGTTGTTTTTCACGGGCTCACAACTAACCCAACACAAGCACTCCGGCTTGTAACGAGGTATATCAACCTCCACTGATTCAATCCACTGATTGAATCAGCAAACAATAAAATAACAGAGTTTAATAATGAAATGCTCCCCTTGAGCAAATATACAAATGAAGTATAAAAAATAAAAGGTTAGAAAAGCCTGATAAGATTGCAGATGGTTGTGGCTTTGGCTTTCTTCCTTCTTCTCTTTAACTCCTCTTGAAGTGTTGAATCAGCCTCAGCAAGATTCTTGACCGTTGAAGACTTTGGAGTTGAGATGAAGCTTTTTCTCCTTTTGAAAATCCTTCGATTTGATCTTTGAAATGCTTGGATTTTCTTTTGACTCTTGTGGATTGATGAGAAGGAGCAGACGAAACTTCTCTTTGATTTCACTCCTTTTGAATCACTCTATTTGAGCTAAAGATTTTTCCAATAAAGCTCTGTTTTTCCCTCTTTTTGAAAGATATTCTTTTCTCTCTTTTTGATTTTCTCTGATTTTTTTGATTTGAAAAGAGCTCCTCTATTTATAGATTCTGCAAAAATATATCCGTTAGAAACAAAAAAAAATAGCCGTTATTTGAAAATCTTACCGTTGGAGCTGATGTGTCATCGTGAAAAATCGCGTCCAGATTTCGTGGAGTCGGCTCGAGCTTTATGGGAGTCGGCTCGCACAGTCCATTCCAGAAACGCCTAACTTTCAGGGGTCGACTCGCGATATGCGGGGAGTCGACTCGAGAAATGCTCAAAAATGAGCCTTTCTGCCGTCTGAGTCGAGTCGGCTCGCACAGTCTTGAGTCGGCTCGCGAAGGTTCAGGGGTCGACTCTTGAAAACTCAAGTGTCGACTCAGGACAACATTGAAAAACAGCTATTTGGGGAGTCGACTCGGAAACCCTTGAGTCGGCTCGGAGCGATACAAAATTCAGAAAAATGTTCTGATAGATTTTAAAACTCGTCCCAAATAAATTTAAATATAAATGTGACTTGAATAGAATTGATTTGATCATCAAGACATTTTCCATTAAGTTATTGATTATCAAATGAGTAGTATAAGAATTCTTTTTGAAATCTCAAGTATAATCTCAAGTATAAAAATTCTTTTTGTTTTAATTGATTCAAGAACTCATTGAATATAAACATTGATAGTACATTGCTTTCATTTAGAATAAGCTCAAGGTATTTGATACATAAACTCATTGTTTCCTTTAAAATACTCATGGCTTTTGGAAATCATCAAAATCAATATAGTTGGGGCGATTATGTTTCAATCATTTCTCAACAATCTCACCCTTTTTGATGATGACAAAAACATTGAGTGTATGCATTGTAAAATTGAAAAATTTATGATACCCAAAATTAATTTTTGTGTTCATGGAAAGGCTCCCCCTCAATGAGGTAGCTCCCCCTATGAACCTCAATTCTATAATTCATTCAAAAATTTTAAGTTTAAAAACTTAAGCAAATAAACCTTTTTCTTATTTAATTCTCTCCCCCTTATTTAATTAGGGCAATTTAAAACATAAAAGGGTTTAAACAAATCTCTTCCTCTTAAATATGATGATGCATATACGATTAAATCATATAAATCTCTCTCCTTTTTTGTAATCAACAAAAAGGTTGAGATGCATCAGAGTATCAATTTGATTAAATTCATTCGAATTCATTCAGCATCTAAGTTATCAATTGAGTATTGAGATATTCAAAATTATATCAAATTAAACATAAGCATTCAAAGATATTCAAGTGTACTCATAATTGAAATGAACATAACTTTTCTCATTACTTCAAAATTTAGAATTCAATCAATTTCCTAAAAATTCTTTCATGATTCTAAGGACAATTCATCTAGACAGTTGAACCATTTGATTCATCACATTCCATAGAATTTTATCCAATTTATTGATTATTCTTTGACAAGTTTTGGATCCTTGAAACTGTTATTTTTTTCTAAAACTGTCTTGGAGTCAACACCCTAGTTAGTAGAGTCAACACCTCTTCTGTGTCACTCTCGGTCTGAGACCTTGGAGCCGACACCCGTTTTAGGGAGCCAACTCCAGTTTGGGCGCTAACTGAGTTAGCGACTTGGAGTCAACACCCAACTTTGCGGCAGTCAACACCTTATGGACCCAATTTGGCTATTTTAGGGCAGAGTCAACACCTTTTCATCCCCAATCATTTCCAATCTCTTCCAAAATTCTCTCCAAGCCTTCGAAAACCTAGAATCTCTCAAATCAACCATTCCCTAGGATTCAATGGCACCAAAGCGAAGGGGATCAATCTTTGGAGCTCCCGTGGGGACAAGAAAGAAGAGTGAGAGGCGTCCGGCTCCTCAACCATCGCCTAGCTCAGATTCTTCGTCTTCATCCTCCATGCCCAGTGCCATTCCAGGTCCATCTTCACCACAGATAGATTTATTAGAGGGAAAGGTGATAACAATGGGTAGGAAGGTGAACTTCAGATTCTTTGAGGATAAGGGCTTCTCCATAGGTAAGCAAATCAATGATATGGGATGGGAGAATGTTTGTTCTCTTGATGTTCTGACCTATCCTGCTCTTGTTAAATATTTTTACTTGAATTTATCTAGAGGAGATGGAGGTTTAATTAGCTTTGTGAGAGGACCAAGGATTCACCTCACCTCCGAGATTTTGGGTAGACTATTAGATATTCCAGTTGTTGGACCCATTACCAATGCTCATAGTGACATAGGAGCAGCTTTATCTAGAATACTTGGGAGAGAAGTTGTTGAATTTGAAGAAGTTAGGGCTAACCAATTGCCCTTAGAGCTTAGGTTGTTACACAATATTTATGGTAGGATCTTGTTTCCTAAGACCGATTGTTTTGAGTATATTTTTGAGAGAGATATTCTAGTTATGGATGTTGTTGTGATCGGCCAGCCTATTAACCTTCTGGGTATGATTATTTGGTATATGGTCGAGGCTGGAGGAAAGAAGAGATCTACCCTTCCTTATGGCATGATTTTGACCACTGTTTTCTAGAGCCAAGGAGTTAATATATTAGATAATGAGCCCATGAAAAGCTTAAGACATACTAATTACTACAATAAAGCCACACTGCACCGGATGGGATTCATTAAAATCAATGGAAACTGGGAGAGGAAAGGAAGCATGGATGATAGGGCAGCAGAGATGGATACTGGAGCCCACGGCACTTCGGAGGCAGAGCCCTCAATGAGGCATATGTCACCTGGCCCCAGCTGTCCAACACCTTCTATTCCTACACCGGCTCCTTCAGCTTTTGTTCAGTCCTCTGTTGGTTTTTCTGAGATTTAGATGGAGCAATTGAGATCTTTATTTTTGTATCATGAAGCTAAAATGATGAGTGAGCTAGATGGTAGTCTAATGAGCTTAAGAGAGATGTTCTATTCCTTGGAAGAGAGAGTAAGCAAGATTGAATCATCCTTTGGATCTTCTTCAGAAGACTTAAAGACTAATCTTATGCATATTTGAGAAGATTAAAGACATAGGAGGAGATTCTGATGTACATTCTAAGTGCAATGCTGAATTATAAGAGAAAATTATAGTGGCATCTGCATTTATTGATAGAAGATTGAATGAATTTATCAAGATTCAAAGTAAAGGAATGGGAAAGATTTTAGAAGAACTCAAAAGACTCCTTAGATTTTGATGTTTTTAGCTTTTGTTGTTTGATTTACATTTTGATGTATTTAGTCTTTGAAGTTTAGTTTGTATCTTTGATGTAATGAAGTATTTTGTTAAATGATGTAATGAAGTACGATGTAATGAAGTATTTAACTTTATGAAATTTGTAATGAAGTTTTGAGTATTCAATGATTATCATAGTTGAACTTTGATTTTGAGTTAATATTGTTCTATTCAAAGATTATTGATTCTTATGCTTAAACTTTTATAAAGAAGGAGAAAGAATGATTGATATTAATTTAAGCTAAATGAATCTTTTCTTAACCTTTTGTTGATAACAAAAAAAGGGGGAGAGAAGATAATTATATATGCATTGAATGAACGAACTTATTGAATGAATTTGATTAATTGATATCAAGCATTGAATTTGATTAATTGATATCAAGCATTGAATGAACTTAATTGCATGAGTTTTAATGATAAGGGGAGAGAAGATGTTAATTTGAGTATCATAGGGGGAGCTACCTCATTCAGGGGGAGCTTAACTATGAGAACTTAAAACTTGCTTTGAAACTTTCATTGTTTAATCATGCATATACTCAATGTTTTTGTCATCATCAAAAAGGGAGAGATTGTTGACCCAATTATTGATTTTGATTATTAACAAAAGATATGAGTATATTCATTATGTTTCTGACAAATTTGAGAAGTATTTCAGGTATTAAGAATGTTTAATTATTCAAATGATACACAAAATCAGTTTTGAATTAAGTTTTAAATAGAAAATATTTAAGTTCAGACCTTGGAGTCGACACCTACAGTGTTTGGAGCGACATCAGGGCATATCAGAACATTTCTAAGTTTTTGGCACAGTTTGGAGTTGACCCTTGAAACTCTGGAGCTGACTCTAACCTGAGATACAGAGAAGTGCTTTCTGTGTCAGTTTTTGGAGCCGACACCTTGAGTTCGGGAGCCGATACCTGGAGTTCAGAAGCCGATACCTGGAATTTCTGGAGCCGACTCTAACCTGAGAATAGAGAGCGTATTTTTAAGACATCATCAAAGTTGACACCTTCAGTTTTAGGAGCCGACACCTAAATGCGGCGAGCCGACACATCATTTTTTCAGAGCCGACTCCCCAACAAACTTTTTATTTACTATTTTTGGAAATCCGAGTTGGAGCTGACACCTGCAAAGTTGGAGCCGACTCCAACCTGTCAGGAACGGATTTTTAAAATGTCAGAATGGACTCCAACAGTAATATTTTTTCACCTAATCTCTAACGGCTATATTTCTTTGTGTGTAGAAGCAATCCAAGTACTCTATAATGGCTATTTTTCTCACCTAATCTTGGATTAAGAGATCTATAAAAAGGGCAACCATCCGTTTGAAAAAGAGACTGAGAAAAATTGAAAGAATCAAGTGAAAAAGAGGGAAATATTTTCAAAGAGAAATCTCTGTGTCCATGCCTACTATCTGAAGAGAGATTCAAAAGAAATCCAAAGCTTTTAATGATCATTTTTGGAGGATTCACAAAGAAGAAAAGAAGAAGCTCAAAAGCCCTTTTTCCTCAACTTCTCTACAATAACCTTCTGTGAAGAATCAGAGCTGAAGCTTGATTCAACCATTCAAAAAAGAAGAGGAAAGAAGAAAAGAAGAAAAAGCTCGCATTCAAATTGCTTCAAACAGGCTTTTCTAATCCTTGTCTATTTAAATTGAATATTTGCTCATTTGAGGAGCGGTTTTGTATTATAAACATTATTTTTAAATTATTTTTGGCTAATTCAATCAGGAGGATTGAATTAGAGGAGGTAGTATACCTTGGGACAAGCTAAGGTTAGCTTGGGTTTGGATTGTGTGCTGGTGAGTCCGAAAAAATTGGCTAGGTTCGTTGTGATCCTGGGTAAAACAACAAGTTGGAGTTGTGAGCTTGTAAAACAACTCGACTGTAATCGATTGGATTATAGTGTAGACCCAAGTGTTGCTTGAGAGTGGACGTAGGTGTTGGATACACTGAACCACTATAAAATCTTTGTGTTTATCGTGCATTTATCTCTCTCTCTCTATCTTCTTTATTTGTGCTTAGCTTTAATTAATTCAGTTCACTTGAGCACCTTCATATCAATCTAATTATTTTCAAAGAGTTAATTTTTTTTAAAGAATCCAATTCACCCTCTCCCCTCTTAGGTTGCCATCTAGGCCAACAAATCCGATTGTTGAGGTGTATGGAATCCTATTCATGTGCTCTCTCTCCACTTGGGTCTTAGGACTCATATCCTTGGAGAGATGTACCCCATGCGATATCGGCAGAAATCCCTTCTTGGATTCCTCCATGCTAGACCATTTTAGCACTTTGTCTATGTACGTTGATTGGGACAATCCAACCAACCTCCTAAATCTATCTCTATAGATCTTAATACCCAGTATGTAGATTGCTTCTTCCAAATCTTTCGTGGAGAACTTGCTAAACAACCAATCCTTCGCTTCTTGCAGCAAGTATACATTGTTTCCTATCAATAGTATGTCATCTACATATAATATCAAGAAAATAATAACACGCCCACTAACCTTCTTGTACACACATGGATCATCCTCATTTTTGATAAAATCAAACTCTTTAATTGTTTCATCAAAACAGATGTTCCAGCTTCTAGAGGCTTGCTTAAGTCCATAAATGGACCTTTGCAGCTTGCATACCTTTTGAGAATCAATGGACTCAAAACCCTCATGTTGTGTCATATACACATCCTTCACTAAATCACCATTTAGGAAGGCGATCTTGACATTTATTTGCCATATCTCATAATCGTAATAGGCTGCAATCGCAAGCAAAATCCTTATGGGCTTAAGCATGGCTACAGAAGAAAAGTTTCATCAAAGTCAACACCTTTTCTTTGCATGTAACCTTTGCAACTAGCCTCGCCTTATAGGTAATCACATTACCATCCATATCAATCTTCTTCTTGAAGACCCATTTGCACCTAATAGGTTTTATCCCTTCAGGTGGATCAACCAAATCCATACTTGATTGTCGTACATGGAGTCCATTTCAGAATTCATGGCTTCAAGCCATCTCTTGGAGTCAATGTCACATATTGCTTCCTCATAGTTAGTAGGCTCATCATCTTCTATAAGAAATCCATATCTCTCAGAAATATGATGTGTTCTACTATACCTATATAGCTGATGTGTACTTGGAGCTACCTATTGCTCCATCATTTCTGATAGAGGCTCATGTAAATATTGCCTGAATATGAGTTTAGTCTCCTGCTCAACTCCCATTGCATTTGGCATTTGCTCCATGTTATCTAATCGATTTGTGTCAATTTGTGGTTCTTGAGTTTCACTAACCTCAATATTTCTCCCACTGCCTTTTCTTAGAAAAATCTCATTCTTTAAGAATATGGCATGCCTTGAGACAAAAACCTTTTGCTCGAATGGGTGATAGAAGTAGTATCCTTTTGTTTCTTTAGGATACCCTACAAAATTACTTGTCGGATCTAGCTCCAAGCTTATCCAACTCATTACGCTTTACATAAGCATAGCAACCCCAAATCCTTAGATGACTAAAGGTTGGTTTCTTTCCACACCATATCTCATAGGGAGTGGAACTGACCGACTTAGATGGAACTCGGTTTAGAGTGTTTTCAGCTGTGTGTAGTGCATAATCCTAAAACATTTTTGGAAGATTTGCAAGGCTCATCATTGATCGCACCATATCTAATAATGTGTGATTCCTCATTTCTGATACACCATTATATTGTGGCATACCAGAAGGAGTCTACGGAGAAAGAATCACATTCTCCTTCAAATATTCTAAGAACTCATGGCTTAAGTATTCCTCACCTCGATCTGATCGAAGTATCTTAATACTTTTGCCACTTTGTTTTTCTACCTCAGATCTGAATTCTTTGAACTTTTCAAAGGCTTTAGATTTATGCTTCATCAAATATACATAACCATACCTGCTATGGTCATCTATAAATGTGATGAAGTAAGAAAAACCTCCTATTGCCTGAATATTGATAGGACCACATACATCCAAATATACTAGTCCTAAATATTCAGTTGCTCGCTCACCCTTTTTAGTAAAGGATGACTTAGTCATTTTGCCACATAAGCATGACTCATATTCCTCAAACGATTTCCAATCAAATGGGCCCAAGTGGCCATCCTTATGTAACTTGGTTAAACATGTTTCATTTACATGGCCTAAACGACAATGCTATAGGAACGAGTTCTTAGAATTATTTGATTTTAATTTCTTAGTTTCTACATTAAGAACAGGGCATTGTAAATTTAAAACATAAATCCCATTGAACATTTCAGCAGAACCAAAGAACATTTCTTTTTTAAAATTGAAATTCCTTTTTTTTCAATTTCAAATGTATATCTATCATTTACAAGACATGAAACGAAAATAATATTATTTGTTATGTTTGAAACATAGTAACCAATTACTAAGCTCCATTATAAGCCCAGTGGGCAAAGACAAAGACCAAGATCCTACAGCTAATGCAGCAACCTTTGCCCCATTTTCCATGCGCATGATCACTTCATCTTTCTCCAGCTTTCTATTGCTTCTTATCATCTGCATATTAATACAAATATGATATCCACAATCGGTATCCAATACCCAAGTGGAAAAAGAAGTAACAGAAGAAAACATCTCAATCATAAATATACCTAATGTAGAAGCATCTGTATATTTCTTTTCTTTTAGGTTAGCCAGATAAGCCTTGCAGCTTCACTTCCAGTGGCCTTCCTTGCCATAGGGTCGACACTTCCTCTTGGCTACTTTGCTTTTCTTAATGCCCTTATTTGGTTTAGTTGCCTTGGCCTTTTGGACCTTATTCTTCTTTGGCCGTTTCTTACGAGTGCCAAAGGACTCCACGACTATAACCTACCCCTTTTCTTTCTTAATGTTGGGCTCGACATTCGTCAGCATATTTGCGAGCTCAGATAGTGACTGTAGAACCAAGTCAATACTTAGTTCATGATCCATCACAAAACCCAAACATGCCAACTTCTCAATCAGATTGATCATTTTTAGCACGTGGGCACCCACTGATGAATCCTCAGTCATTTTGCACTGAAATAGCTCTCTAGATGTTTGAAACCTATATCGAGACTGTACACCAAACAACTCTTGCAAGTTCACCAAAATCTCCTGAGCATTCATATGCTCATGCTGTTTCTGAAGATCAGGTGACATCGAGGCCAACATCAAACATGTGGCCATTTCTTTAGCATCTTTATACTGATTGTATGCTACATGAACCTCAGTCGGAGCATCCGCTGGTGGAACCTCCGGTACAACCTCATCTAGGACAAAAAGAATTTTTTTAGATCGAAGAACTATCCTTACATTCCTTAGCCAATCAGGGAAGTTGAGTCCAGTCAATTTGTTGGATTCTAAAATATTCCTAAGATTGATGTTTACACTCATGTTTTCTCTGATAACCTACATAAAATTAGAACAAGTCAATTACTATGAATACTAATCACCAACTTAATATGGTAATTCTAGATTTTTAATTAAGTTGGTTTCTCCCATTATTTTATCAAGGTTAATATTGAGAAATTGGCATTCAATTTCCTTAGTGGGCTAGGATCCTCATTTGAATTACCTTGACCTTGGCTTTAGCACAACAAATTTCGGTAAGCCAAATTTGATAGATTATCATCAATCACATCTAACGTGACTCCTAGATCATTTAGGGGGCATTGCCTTGTCAATCACATTCATATATGATCACCCTAAAGTTTGCCTCTAGATTAGACTGACCCTGACTTTGGCCAATTATGTCGGCTAATCTAGTTGAGTCAACACATTGTTCCACAATCAATTCCTTATAAGTACACTCGACCTCGGCTTTGGCATAACAAATCTCATGACCTAATGATTTTGTATCATGTGAATAATGGAAGGCTTATGACTTAATATTCATGGAGGGATTTAGCGCATATAGGTCCCATCTACATCTACAATATTTATACCATGCTAGGTTATATATCCTATATGTAGATTTTAGATTAATCTTTGTTAACCTAAAAATTCATAAGATCAAATCTTATGATTTGGGATCTCTAATCAAATTGGGATCTCTGACCGCTATCTAATTTAGGAACCCTAATTATGTGACCAGATCTATTGCTTCTATCCTGATTAACCTTATTGATCTAATCAATTAAGAGCTTTCCATAATAATGTCCAGATTAGCTAATCAATAGGGTCCTATTTAGCATACCCTTCGATCCTATTAAATGGGTTTTTCCAGGCAACGAACGAATCAATTAAAAACCATGATCACACTTATCTTAGATACTAATGTATATAAGCCTAATTGATCAGACCAATATTGGGATCATAGGATCAAGCAATGATGTGGTTAAGTCTAAGTTTCCTAAATCTTTATCATCTATTACATTTTATGACAAGTTAAGATAGTGATCATGTTAGGGTATTATGATAAGAATTCTTAATTCAAATTTTAAAAATTTAAATTTAAATTTTAAATTTTCTTATCATTTAATTACATGTTATGACATGTCGGTTTCACATCCCATGTAAATCCTAATGTCTCTAACAAACCCTAATCATATTCTTGTCATGATAAGATTTTGGATTCAAAATATAAATTTTAAATTCCATATGATTACATTTAATCACAATTTTATCATGATCTAAATATCCAAAATAATTTTTCAGCGTTCATTATTATGTAAATATCAAATCTTAATCATATCAATAATCATGTTAAAATTAAATCCTTAAACATGATTTCTAGGATTTCAGCACATAGTATCTATCATGCATGAATAATAATTACTATTTTAACATGACACAGATATGATTAAATCTAAATTAATTATTTTATTATCATATAATAAATCTTTATCTCTGATATCACATATCAAAGTACTTTATTTTAACATGATAATGAACATGCATAAATTTAAATAATATTGTTTATCATCAAATAATAAATATTTATTTTATTTTAGATTTATTATCAACATATGAACACTATTCAGGATTTTAATCTTCATAAGAAGCATAATAAAAACTCATATTATCAATCATATTGACTCAAGTATCCTATCAGCTTAATGAATATGTAGCCTAAGGTGGCTCTCATACCATTTATGGGAATTATATATTCAAGACATAAATCAAATTCATAAAAATATAGCAGAAGATATAATACAAAATTTTTATATGCCCAGAATCCTTAGTGTTGGCCCAGATGGCAACCCAAGAGGGGGGGTGAATTGGGTTCTTAAAAAATTTTAATCTTTTTAAAAACTATTGGCTTTGAAATAATCAGGTGCAGAATAAATTTCAATCACAAATGAAGAGAGACAATTAAAGCATGGCAAACACAAGAATTTTATAGTGGTTCGGTGTATCCAACACCTACGTCCACTCCCAAGTTCCACTTGGGTCCACACTATAATCAACTAGATTACAGTTGAGTTGTTTTACAAGCTCACAACTCAAAACTTGTTGTTTTCCCGGGATCACAATGAACCCAACTGGTTTTGAAGGCTCACCAGCACAAAAACCCAAACTCAAGCTAATCTAGCTTGTCCCGAGGTATACTACCTCCACTAATTCAATCCCCCTAATTGAACTAGCAAAACAAGAAAGAATAATGTTTACAATAACACACAGCTCCTTAAATAAGCAAATATTCAAAGTAAATAAACAAGTTTAGAAAAGCCTGATTTGAAGATGATTGGATTTGAGCTTTTCTTCTTTTCTTCTTTTCCTCTTCTCTTTTGAGATGTTGAATCAAGCCTTAGCTCCGATTCTTCACAGATGTTGCAGATGAGAAGTTAGGAAATCACAAAAACAGAGCTTTTGGAAGATCATCCGATTTTTCAAGCTGAACGCCTTGGATTTCTCTTTGAGCTTTTTGGAGTGGACGAATTTGAACGTGGATTCTTTTCTCTTGATTTCTTGCTCAAGATCTCTCAGATTTTTTCAATATGATTTCTCTATTTTTTTCGTTTTTCCTCTATTTTTCTGTATTTCCAAACGAACGCTCTTCCCCCTTTTTATAGATTCCATTTAATCCATTTTTGGGTGTGAAACTAGCCGTTGGAATGTACCTGGAAAGTTTTTCCACACATGAAATATAGCCGTTAGGGGTTAGGTAAAAAAATATTACTGTTTGAGCTGATCTGGTAATTTAAAAATTTGTTTCTAACAGGTTGGAGTTAGCTCCAACTTTTTAGGTATCAGCTCTAAGTTGTTTATCCAAAAATAGAACGTTTTGAGCTCATTGAGGAGTCAGCTCCAGAAAAAGTAAGGTGTCGGCTGGCCATGTTCAGGTGTCGGCTCCAAGAGACTGTAAGTGTTGGCTCCAAGGTAGTCAAAAATCACGCGTTCTGTTCCCATGTCGGAGTCGACTCTAGACACTGTAAGTGTCGACTCCGAAACTCTGGGTGTCGGCTCCGAAACTCTGGATGTCGGCTCCAAAACTCTGGGTGTCGGCTCTGGACCATATCAAAAATCAGAAAGACATTTGATTGGCCATGGGGTCGGCTCCAGACTTTCTAGGTGTCGACTCCAGGTTCAGAATTTTGAAACTTACCTTTGGCACTTGATTCAAAAACACATTTCTTGTTGCCTTTTGATTAAACAAATATTTTTAAGCCCTGAAACACTTGTTAAATTTATTAGTAACACAATGAATATACTCAATTCCTTTATTAATCATCAAAATCAATAATTGGGTCAACAATCTCCCCCTTTTTGATGATTATAAAAACATTGAGTATATGCATAGGATTCTCAAATCAAAATTTTCAAAGATATAATCCTCACAGGTAAGCTCCCCCTGAATAAGGTAGCTCCCCCTATGAAGTTCAATTTGACAATTGTTCTTCATTTTGCTTTACATTTTACATTTTAGTGTTTGATATCTACAATTCAGTTATATCAATTTTCACTTAAGCTTATGTATATCCAAAATAATCAAATACCAATCAAAGCATAACTGATCAATGCATATACACATAACTTTCTCCCTCTTTTTGTAATCAACAAAAAGATTAGGAAGAGTAAAATGATAACATTGATAGATCAAAGGATAATTTCATTACATCAAAAAGTCAGGTATTACAAAGTGAAACTGAACTTTGTCAAGCATCAAACTATACATCATTACATTAAGATTTGAAGATAAAACATCAAACTACATTGAATCAAAAACTTGTACTTCATTACATGATAATTATATTAGTTCTAATAATTCTTGTAAACGTTCTAAAATCTTTCCCATTCCTTCGCTCTGAGTCGCTACAAATTCTTTTAATCTTCTATCAACAAAAGAGCAAGCAGTCATGATCTTATCTTGAAGTTCAGTATTGCATCTTGAGTATGTATCTGAGTCTCCACAGATATCCTTAAGTTCTTCAAATATATTCTTTAGATCATTCCTTAAGGATTCAGCAGATGAGCTAAGAGTGGACTCAATTTTACTAATGTGATCATCCAAGAGTAAAGGGTCTCTTTTAAATTCATAAAATAACTGTCAAACTCATTTTCATTTCATCCTCTAAGCAGCAAGTAGACTTTTAAGTTGCTCCAATTGAATGTCTAAAAATCCGACTGATGAAGTAGATGGAGGTACCGGAACTGGAGCAGGAGCGGGAGCAGGAGCAGGACTGCCAGGCTGTGGAGAAGGAACCCTCACAGACGGACCAGCCTCAAAAGGTACTGAAGACCTCATTTCAGTGGCTCTCATATCCAAACTACCTTTCCTCTCCCATTGTCCATTGATCTTCACAAATCCCATCCGATGAACTGTAGCAAACTATAGTAGTCAGTATGCCTAAGGTTCTTGGAAGGCTCATTATCCAAAATCACAACCCCTTGGCTCCTGAAACCATAGTCAAAATCATGCCGTAGGGTAGGGAAGATCTCCTTTTTCCTCCAGCTTCGGCCATATAGAAAATCATCATTGTGGCGAGATTTATGGGTTGACCAGTCAATACACTATCCATCACAACTATGTCTCGCTCCGAGACATACTCAAATCATCCGTTTTTAGGAAATAAAATTCTGTTGCAAATATTGTGAAGTAACCTCAACTCCAAGGGCAATTGGTTAGCCCTAACCTCTTCAAATTCTGTTACCTCTCTCCCTAACATTCTTGATAGAGCATCTGACCTCTTACAGTGAACATCTGCCGCTAATCGATGATTGGAATGCTTAGAAGATTTCCTAATTTCTGAAAAGTAAGATGGATTCTTTTACCTCTAACAGAGCTTACGATCCCACCATCACCTCTTGACAAATTGAAGTAGAACTCCTTGACAAGGGCTGGATAGGTAGGAACATCTAATGAGTACACTTTATCCCATCCTAGCTCTTTGAGTTGATTTCTAATTGAAAAACCCTCGGACTCAAAGAATTCGAAATCAACCTTTCTACCCATGGTGATTACTCTCCCGGCTAAGGTGTCTACCTGAGGAGAAGAAGGGCCTGGACTGTCTGATTGGGTTATGGAATCCTCGCTCGGAGATGGCTCGCGGACGGGTCGCCTCGCCGAACACTTCCCAGTTGTCACGGGCGCTCCAAGTACGGATCCTCTCCTCTTAGGTGCCATTTAGATCATTAGGAAAGTTTGAATTTGAATTTGTGTTGGGGAGGTTTTGAGAGAGTTTGGGAAGAGTTTGGTTTAGGATTGAAAAAGATGAAGTGACAAAGGTGTCGACTCTGCCCTAATAAATTCGATTTGGTACCCCCAGGTGTCGACTCCCACAAAGTCGGGTGTCGACTCCAAATCGCTAACACAGTCAGCACTCGAACTGGAGTCGGCTCCACTTATACGGGTGTCGGCTCCAAGGTCAGGGACCGAGAGCGACACAGACGAGGTGTCGACTCCTCAAACTGAGGTGTCGACCCACTAACAGTTTCAGAGAAAAACAACTAAGATTCAAACATCTGAAACTTATCAAAATAGGTTCAATAAAATTTTAAAAAAATCTTTGGAATATGAGGAACAAATTGCTTAGATGACTAGATAATTTTCTTAAAATTATGAAAGGAATATCAAGAAATTAATAGAAATCTAGATAGCCATTCCTTAGAGTTTCAAAATCATTCCAAAGGGTCACAAATCCCTAATTCACCTCTAAGATAACAAAATCTCTCTTCACTTAAAGGTTTTGTAAATATATCAGCTAATTGTTCTTCAGTATTAACATAATCAAGACAAATTTCATTATTAGCTACATGTTCTCTTATAAAGTGATATCTAATTTCAATGTGTTTTGTTCTTGAATGTTGAATTGGATTTTTAGTTAAATTTATTGCACTCGTATTATCACATCTAATAGGAGTTTTATCAAGTGTTATGCCATAATCTTCAAGTTGTCTCTTAATCCATAGGATTTGAGCACAGCAACTTCCAGCTGCAACATATTCTGCTTCAGCAGTTGATAATGCAACCGAATTTTGCTTTTTGCTAAACCAAGAGATTAAGTTACTTCCTAAAAATTAACATGCACCACTTGTGCTTTTTCTATCTAGTTTACATCCAGCATAGTCAGAATCAGAATATGCAATCAAGTTTAATGTTGAGTCTCTAGAATACCATAAACCTACATTTTTAGTTCCACTTAAATATCTTAAGATTCTTTTCACAGCAATTAAGTGAGATTCTTTAGGTTCAGATTGAAATCTAGCACATAAACAAACAGCAAACATTATATCTGGTCTACTAGTTGTTAAGTAAAGCAGAGATCCGATCATACCTCTATAATATTTTTGATCTACTTTCTTACATCTTCATCTTTGTCCAATTTGCATGAAGGACTCATAGGTGTTCCAAGTGGTTTGATTGACTCCATTCCAAACTTCTTGAGAAGTTCTTTTGTGTATTTTGCTTGATTGATGAAAATTCCCTCTTTGCTTTGCTTGATTTGAAGTCCTAGGAAGAAGTTGAGTTCTCCCATCATGCTCATTTCGAATTCACCCTGCATTAACTTAGCAAATTCTTGACACAAAAGATTAGTAGCACCGAATACAATATCATCAACATATATTTGTACTACTAATAAATCCTTGTCTTTTCTTTTCAAAAATAGTGTTTTATCAACATTTCCTCTTGTAAAATCATTTTCAATCAGAAATTTACTTAATCTTTCATACCAAGCTCTAGGTGCTTGTTTTAAACCATATAGTGCTTTGTGCAATTTAAAAACATGATTTAGAAATTCATGATCTTCAAAACCAGGAGGTTGTTCAATAAAAACTTCCTCATTTATAAATCCATTTAAAAATGCACTTTTAACATCCATTTGAAATAAATTGATATGCATATGACATGCAAATGCGAGTAATAATCTAATTGCTTCTAATCTAGCTACAGGTGCAAAAGTTTCATCAAAATCAATTCCTTCTTCTTGATTATATCCTTTTGCAACTAATCTAGCTTTGTTTCTAATTACTATGCCATTTTCATCCAATTTATTTCTAAATACCCATTTTGATCCTATAACTGAATGATCTTTAGGTCTATCTACAAGGGTCCAGACATTATTTCTAGTAAATTGATTTAATTCTTCTTGCATAGCTAACATCCAATATTATCTTTTTCAGCTCTTCAATAGTTTTAGGTTCAATTTGAGATACAAATGCAAGATGATTATTGATGTTTCTCATTGATGATCTAGTTCTTACTCCTTGAGATGGATCACCTATAATTAATTCTTTTAGATGACCATAGGCATATCTCCAATCTCTAGGAAGATCTACATCATTATGATTTGCATCAACAATATCAACACTAGGAGAATCATCATCTTTAACTTCTTGTTCATGATCTGAAGATACATTTATATTCAATTTTTAAATGTCTCTTTCTAATATGTTTGTATCTTCCTCATCATCAATCTTTCTTGAACTCGATGCTAAAGATTCATCAAAAATTACATGAATAGATTCTTCTACAATTTTTCTTGTTAAACACTCTATAGGCTTTACTAGATGTTGAATATCCTAAGAAAATGCCTTCATCAGATTTTGCATCAAATTTTCCTAGATTATCTTTACCATTATTATGAATGAAACATTTACAACCAAATGCATGAAAGTAACTTATATTTGGTTTTCTATTGTTCCATAGTTCATAAGGAGTTTTCTTAATGATTGGCCTAATTAAAGCTCTATTAGGAATGTAACATGCCGTGTTTATAGCTTCCGCCCAAAAGTATTTTGGTAAATTGCTTTCACATAGCATGGTACGGGCCATGTCTTCTAAGGTTCTATTTTTTCTTTCTACTACTCCATTTTGTTGAGGTGTTCTAGGTGCTGAAAAATTATGATGGATGTCATTTTCAATGCAAAAGTTTTCAAATAAATGATTTTCAAATTCAGTTCCATGATCACTTCTAAGAGACACTATAGTGTTGTTTTTCTCATTTGTGACCTTCTTGAAGAATTTCAAAAATATGGAAAGGTCTCATCTTTATGAGCTAAAAACAATACCCAAGTGTATCTAGAATAATCATCTACAATCACAAGTCCATATTTCTTTCCTCCTAGACTAGTGGTTCTAGTAGGTCCAAAAAGATCCATGTGAAGTAGTTCAAGTGGCCTAGAAGTGGAAACAATATTTTTAGTTTTGAAAGAGTTTCTAGTTTGTTTTCCAAATTGACATGCATCGCAAATTTTGTTATTTTCAAAATCTAGTTGTGGAAGACCTTTTACTAAATCCATTCTAATTAATTTTGAAATTAGGTGTGTGCTTGCATGACCTAATCTACGATGCCATAACCAACCAATCTCATTCATATTAGCATTATTAGCAACTAAGCAATGATTACTAGTAGACAAATTATCTAAATCAATTAAGTATACATTGCATTTCTATTTCCAGTAAAAACAATGCTATTATCAATGGGATTAGAAATAGTGCAAATAGAAGCTTCAAATGATACTTTGAAACCTTTATCACATAATTGACTAATACTAATTAGATTATGTTTTAAACCATTGACATATAAAATTTTCAATATATGTAGAGGGAGTTATTTGAATTTTACCAAACCCCATGATTTGGCCTTTGCCATTGTCACCAAACGTAACAACTCCTCCTCTTTTGCTTTCAAGGGTGATGAATTGATCCTTGTCACCCGTCATGTGTCTTGAGCAGCCACTATCGAGATACCACTTTCGCTTTGCTCTTTTGGCCGCAAGACACTCCTGCAAAAATGATCAAGTCTTATATTTAGTACCCAAGCCTTCTTGGGTCCTTCATGGTTAGTAGCATAAAAGATTGTTCCTTTGGGAACCCACATTTTCTTTCCTTTACTACTTAAATTCTTGTTACTATTTCTTGACTTACATTCATAGGATTTATGGCCTTTCTTGTTACAATAGTGACATGTAACATCATCTTTATTTGGTTTTTTTCTGAAAAAGTTTTTGACAAACTTTTGTTTTATGTTAGGCCTATATCCTAATCCAGCCTTATCAAATATAGCTCTTTGATTACTCAATAATAAATTAAGTTTTTCAGAACTATTAGTAAAGTTATCAACAATATTTTTATATTTATCAACTTCCTTTTTTAATTTATCATTTTCATTAGAGATTGATTCTCTTTCTTTTGTTAAATTATCTTTTTCAGATTTCAGCATCTCAATCTCATGAGTAAGGTTATCTTTTTCTTTAATGAGAATTGAATTATCATTTTTCAAAAATTTGTATTTCTTTTTCAAGGCTTTAAAATCATCAACTAGTTCATTAAACGCTTCAAATAATTCATCAAATATGAAATCATCACAAGGGTTTTCAGAACTTACATCGTTGTCATCGTTTGCCATAAAGCAAATGTTTGCAACTTCTTTTTGTTCTTCCTCTGAAGAGGATTCATCGCTGTCACTCCAAGTTGCAACATACGCCTTCTTTTTCTTCTTGTAGGCTTTCTTCAGTTGAGGACAGTCATATCTAAAATGCCCTGGTTTCTTACACTCATAACAAATTAAGGGCTCTTTTCTTTTTCTTTGTCCTTCTCTTTCTCCTTTTCTCCTTCCATTTTTATTTCAGATTTCTTCTTGTGGAAGGGTCTCCTTCTTTGCATAAATTTCTTAAATTTTCTTGGAAGGAGTGCAGTCTCTTCATCATCATCATCATCATAGCTCTCCTCACTTACTACAGCTTTAAGAGCAATGGTCTTCTTTTTCTTGACTTCCTCCTCTTGATGTTGTTTCATGGTTAGCTCGTGAGTCATCAAGGATCCAAGTAGCTCTTCCAAAGTTAACACATTTAAGTCCTTTGCTTCTTGGATGGCAGTCACCTTTGCTTTCCATGATCTTGGAAGTGACCTAAGAATTTTACGCACAAGTTCAGAATTAGTATAGGTCTTACCTAGAATTTTCAAACCATTTACAATATCAGTGAATCTCGTGTACATGCATGTGATGGTTTCAGTTTGTTCCATGCTAAACAATTCATATTTATGCACTAAAATATTAATCTTTGATTCTTTAACTTGATTTGTACCCTCATGGGTAACCTCTAATCTATCCCAAATTTTTTTTGTGGAAATACATGTAGAAATTTGATTAAATTCACTTGCATCTAGTGAACAATATAAAACATTCATAGCCTTGGCATTAAGTTGTGCCAACTTTTATCATGTTCATCCCATTCCGTTTCTGGCTTAGGAATCACCATGTTATCTACTCTAATTGTGGGTGTGTGTGGACCATTAACTATGATACCCCATAAGTCATAGTCAAGTGCTTGAATAAAAATTTTCATCCTAGCTTTCCAATAACCATAATTAGTTCCATTAGACAAAGGAGGTCGATTAGTGGATTGACCTTCTAAGTAAGATGAACTAGCTTGAGCTGCCATTTGGATCTTTAACTCTTGATCGTTAGACCAATTTCAAATGAGCACGAGCTCTGATACCAATTGTTGGCCCAGATGGCAACCCAAGAGGGGGGGGTGAATTGGGTTCTTAAAAAATTTTAATCTTTTTAAAAACTATTGGCTTTGAAATAATCAGGTGCAGAATAAATTTCAATCACAAATGAAGAGAGACAATTAAAGCACGGTAAACACAAGAATTTTATAGCGGTTCGGTGTATCCAACACCTACGTCCACTCCCAAGTTCCACTTGGGTTCACACTATAATCAACTAGATTACAGCTGAGTTGTTTTACAAGCTCACAACTCAAAACTTGTTATTTTCTCGGGATCACAACGAACCTAGCTGGTTTTGCAGGCTTACCAGCATAAAAACCCAAACTCAAGCTAATCTATCTTGTCCCGAGGTATACTACCTCTACTAATTCAATCCCCCTTATTGAACTAGCAAAAACAAGAAAGAATAATGTTTACAATAACACACAGCTCCTTAAATGAGCAAATATTCGAAGTAAATAACAAGTTTAGAAAAGCCTGATTTGAAGATGATTGGATTTGAGCTTTTCTTCTTTTCTTCTTTTCCTTTCTCTTTGAGATGTTGAATCAAGCCTAAGCTCCGATTCTTCACAGATGTTGCAGATGAGAAGTTGGGAAATCACAAAAACAGAGCTTTTGGAAGATCCGCCGATTTTTCAAGTTGAACGCCTTGGATTTCTCTTTGAGCTTTTTGGAGTGAAAGAATTTGAACGTGGATTCTTTTCTCTTGATTTCTTGCTCAAGATCTCTCAGATTTTTTCAATATGATTTCTCTATTTTTTTGTTTTTCCTCTATTTTTCTGTATTTTCAAACGAACGCTCTTCCCCCTTTTTATAGATTCCATTTAATCCATTTTTGGATGTGAAACTAGCCATTAGAATGTACCTGGAAAGTTTTTCCATACATAAAATATAGCCATTAGGGGTTAGGTAAAGAAAATATTACCGTTTGAGCTGATCTTGCAATTTAAAAATTCGTTTCTGATAGGTTGGAGTTGGCTCCAACTTTTCAGATGTCGGCTCCAAGTTGTGTATCCAAAAATAGAAAGTTCTGAGCTCATTGAGGAGTCGGCTCACCATGTTTAGGTGTCGGCTCCAAGAGACTATAAGTGTCAGCTCCAAGGTAGTCAAAAATCACGCATTCTGTCCCCGTGTCGGAGTCGGCTCCAGACACTATAAGTGTCGACTCCGAAACTCTGGGTGTCGGCTCCAAAACTCTGGGTGTCGGCTCTGGACCGTATCAAAAATCAGAAAGACATTTGATTGGCCATGGGGTCGGCTCCAGACTTTCTAGGTGTCAACTCCAGGTTCAGAATTTTGAAACTTACCTTTGGCACTTGATTCAAAAATACGTTTCTTAATGCCTTTTGATTAAACAAATATTTTTAAGCCTTGAAACACTTGTTAAATTTATTAGTAACACAATGAATATACTCAATTCCTTTATTAATCATCAAAATCAATAATTGGGTCAACACTTAGGAATAGATTCATTAAATTAGAAATAAAATCTAAAATATTAGATTTATTCATACCTAATTTCTTTATCGATGTAGAAAAGGATGAAGCCGGTGAATCCTCCTGCCACTAGCCGTCCACGTGTCTGGCCTCTAACGGTGATCCATGCGGAGAAGAGTGGATGAAGACCTTCAAGGTATAAAGATGACACTTAGGGAGAGAGGGATGCTAGCGCCTCTTGAATCCCTTATAGAAATATTCAAAACAGAAGATATCTCTATAGATCTAAAAGATCTAATCTTTTTTTTCTCTATTTGAGAAGGAAGAGAAGGAACATATTTATAGAGAGAGGAAGAGAAAGATTGTTAACGTCGAAGCGTTAGCATTAAAAAAAAACAAATGCCAGTAATTTTTAAATTCCCAAATGCTTGACCATTTTTAAAAACCCAAACGTCTGACCGTTTAAAAATAAACCAAACGCATTTCTAAAAAAACCTAAATGCTGTCCATTTTTAAAAAATAAAATGTCAGCCATTTTTTTTCAAAGAAAAAAAACTGACGCCCATTTTAAGGAAAAAAATCTATAAATAGGGTACTACCAGCCTTTCAAAAAAGGAGAGAAAATAAAAACAATAACAACTCTGTATTTTCTTACTTTTTTTTTTGAAGATTTCTGATTGGCGTCCTATTGAGATCATGCCGACGTTGGAGTTTTAGCTTCCGGGTGGTACCTTGGAGGAGAGCGTGCGGTCCATTTTTTCTTCACACGAGAAGGGGACCAAATCTCCTTTAGGGCAGTGGTTTAAACTGCCTCCTAAGCCTTACTCTTTAACTTACTCTTATTTTAAAATAATTTTTCTTTTCACTGAATATAATCTGCCACACACCACAAATATTATTTTTTAAAATATATATTTAATATATATATGTGTGTGTGTGTGTGTGTGTGAATACTTATATATTCCTGTTGCAAGCACATAGAAATCATTTTTCAATAACAATCTAAAGGAGATTTGGTTTTGAATGTGATCTCATCTCTTAGTTTTGGATGCGATCTGATCTCTTCGTGGGTTCAAAAGTTATTCTCTTTTTTTTGTTTTTATTTGCCTCTTGATCTAAATGAATAATCCACTTTTTTGAGTGGGAGAAACAGAATCTTTATTAGATCCTACCATGATTTAAATAGGAAAAGAAAAAATATTTTATGGTTGGCTTTTCGATGCTTCTTGTTTTTGTGTTTTTTTATTCATATTAAATATTTTATGTTTTCTTTTTTATTTATGTGTGTGTGCGTTCATCTATGAATCTCGTCCATATCTTCTCATGTTGGCGATGTCAATTATAGTGTATGATATGATTGTTAGTTATGTCATGGGATCATTTTTGCTTCACTAAATTTTTGTATTGTTTGTTGTAATCCTAAATATTGTTATTAAGGTGACAGTGATGATTATTTCACTAAGATAAGGATGGCCTTATCTAAGGCTAGTTTGGTGGTTTCTTTTAGCTAATTTTAGAATAACAAAAGGAAAAGTTAAAATGTTTAATACTATCAGTTGAGTCTCCTAATGATGTGATGTAGTAGTCACAGTATTGTGGGGGTAAGCACAACATGGATTATGGGTAGTGAAATAATTTCATGAATTCATTGCTATGCAAGTTTATGATGCTCATTTGTAGATTATATTTTGTGGTCCTTTTGTGAAGTAGCATGGTCAATTATTGTCATTCATGTGGCATAATTAGTCTTTCTCTGTTTAACAGACATTACTACCCATATCATTAGCTCATCCATTATTTGTAATTTGCATATAAAATGCTACAAGTAGCTTGAGTTGTTCTTTCCTAATTGTGCATGCATGCTCAAGTAGTTATTACAGTTGCAGTCCTTCTGGCTGTTCAAGTAGTTAAGTTATTCAGATGGTAACCTTAATCCAAGGGAGAGAAAGAGACTCCCCTTTTCATAGTAACGTCATGGTAACATTAATCCAAGGAACAGGAAGAGACTCCCCTTCTTATGGTAACATTAATCCAAGTGTCACAATCTCAGACTTTGAAATTAGGAGTTAGTTATCACATAACTACATGCCCCAATCTGTACGTGTTCATCATTGTACCATAGAGATTCATCATGCCTCATCTCATGGGCATGAATCTTTCTTCATATGGCTAAGATTTACCATCCATACCCGAATAATCAGAGCCGTCCATCACATGGAACAAGCCATATTTGGGTATCCAATTATTTGTTCATCATATGCGCAAATAATTTCTTTCTAACATTCCTTCTACTATGATGGATCATATTCATTATTATTTTATCTTCTTTAAATTGGGTCTTACCCAATTATTTAATTGGTCATCTTATCTAAATTAAATCTAATTTAATTTTTATTTTAATTCATCCAAAATTCTTCTTAATGCGTGTGACCCATTAGGCCCTTTAACATGTTGGCAGTAATCATGTCCTAATCACAGACCCTAGGAATGATTGGACAACTCTTTGTCCAAGTCAACAACATGATTATAGATCATGAGAGGCCTCTAGCAAAGCATCGTGATCACCCAACTGCTAAAGGTTTTGTTATCGTGACCATCAATAATACTATTACCGTATAATCAAACCCTTTCATCACATATCCTAGATTAATCAGTGGTATGGAATGTGTCAACCCTGTAATTGATCTTTGTTTACTTGATCTCAGGAAAAATTGACTCATATGAATTAAAACTTTAAAACCATTTTGAATTCCAACTCAACCTTGCAAGAATTTAACAATCAATTTAATCCATCAAGTGGCCGTGGGATATAACCCTTTCTATCAAGGAAGACGAATTTTGTCTTGATCAAACACCACCTTCATGTACTTCATGTCATACCCAACTGACACCACATTTTCCATCCATGGCTTAGGTGACGTTTGGATATCGTCAAAGCATGACATTCAACACATGAGATGCAATGAAGATCTCAAATCAAAGGATCACTTACACCACCATCATTAGAGATCAACCATCGACACTATATAGAATATCCATATGGAATTTCAGTACGGGTCATCTAATGCATCGTTACAATAACGAGCATCCATACACCTATCCAAGTATCTTCATACTTCAGCTTGCAAAATCAGTTGCTCACCCCAAGGGTGAGGTATGCAATGTGTGCCAGTTTTACAGTGTTCGATGGTGTCCAGTCTCATCTACACATCGACTAGGAAAATTTAAAGAATCAAACCATAACATGCAATTTGGATCTCATAATTTATAATCTCTATTACAAATTCCTTATGCATGGTTCACATTCTTTTGGACTTTATCTCACAGCAAAATATATCAAATAAAAGATATCTAGATAGATAAAGAAACCATTTTATTTGATTTGTATTCATAGAATGTATATAGCATTCAATCCTATTGGACTAGGGCATACACTAACATCTAGTTGAAACAGTAGGACACCCTAGCAACAGTGCTACGATACCTGTGCTTGAACGGATATGCTTGACAATATAACAGGAGAAAATCACCCGAAAAATGATCTACAATGCCCCAGTTGAAACATTAAGATACCCTAGCGACAAAGCTACGATACCCATGCTTATAATGGACACTGTAGAAAAGCCCTGCGACACTCTAGGAGAAAATCAGTCGAAAGTTGTTCACGACACCCCAGTTGAAATATGAAGACACCCTAATTATAGAACTATGACACCCGTGCTTGAACGGATATGCTTGACGACGTAATAGGAGGAAATCGCCCAAGAAAAGAGCTACAATGCCCCAGTTGAAACATTAAGGCACCCTAGCGATAAAGCTATGATACTCGTGCTTAAAATGGATGCTGGAGAAAAGCCTCATAACACCTCAGGAGGAAATTGGCCAAAAGTTGTTCATGACACCCCAGTTGAAATAGTAGGACACCCTAGCAATAGTGTTATGACACCTATGCTTGAACGGATATGCTTGACGACGTAACAGAAGGAAATTGCCCGAAAAATGATCTACGATGCCCCAATTAAAACATTAAGACATCCTAGTGACAAAGCTATGATACACGTGCTTATAATGGATGCTATAGAAAATCCCCACGGCACTCTAGGAGAAAATCGGCCGAAAGTCATTCATGACACCCCAGTTAAAATATGAAGACACCCTAGTTATAGAGCTACGACACCCGTGCTTACGACATAACAGGAGAAAATCGCCCAAAAAAAGAGCTACGATGCCCCAGTTGAAACATTAAGACACCCTATAAATAAAGCTACAACACACATGCTTATAACAGATGCTGGAGAAAACCCTCGCAACACCCCAGGAGAAAATCGGCCAAAAATCATTCACGATACCCCAGTTAAAATATGAAGATACCCTAGTTACAGAGCTGCGACACTCGTCCTTGAACGGATATGCTTAACAATGTAACAAGAGAAAATTGCTCGAAAATAGAGCTACGATGGCCTAGTTGAAACATTAAGACACCCTAGCGACAAAGCTACGACACCCATGCTTATAATGGACGCTGGAGAAAAGCCTCGCAACACCCCAGGAGGAAATCAGCCAAAAATCATTCACGACACCCCAATTGATATATTAAGACATCCTTGGTATAAACTTATGGCATCAATGTAATATATTTAAAATAGACAGAAAATTTTGACATCACCCTAGCTGTAATCGATGATACCCTATCAAGTCAGCTATGCCACCCGTTTTAAAGAAGTTCCTTAACGTGGCCAGATGGTACTGGATTGCAGATTCGTGATATGATCTCACTGCTTCGGGTGTCCTTTCATCTTCCTCTGAGGGCAGCATAAAAAACTTTCTGAACCCTAAAGGTCCTTCATTTGTTGCTTGACTAGCCGCTGGTGCCCTAAATTTCCTTCACTATTGTTCCTTCCATCTTTTTCCTTCATGGAGAAGACTGATTTCGTTCATGGACAAAGACCGCGAACAAAGAGGCACCGAAAGGAAAAAATGGCTAAAAAAAGCAAAGAAATCGTTCTTTATTCAAATGAGGATGCAAGTCCTTTAAGTTTTGTTCCATATGAAGCTACAAATTAGAAAGATGTAAACATCTCGTTGATTCCTTTATTCAGATATTATGATATTCTTTCTTAAAATATTATGGCACCCTAGTTCTGATATCATGGCACCCAGCACCAAATATATTTTTTTTCCATTAATCTAAAAAATATGTTTATTTCGTCTATTTTAGATGACTTAGGAATTATTCTAGTCCCTGTAGTGAAGGCTTCCCAATTATTTAAGAATAGTTGCAAGCTAGCAGTTTACATTCAGAATGTTTGAAAGATGGGGTTTAATACACAACATACATAACTTATCCGAAGGACCCCATTTGGTGCCTTCGTCGACATGCAGATGTTCTTAGTTGATGGGCGACTGCTAGCAAATATTATAAGATGTCACAATGGAGGTGAGGAGTTTATTTTCTATGGCAAGGTGGTCTTATTCAGTGCCGATGAAGTTGCACTGATTCTGGATCTTTCAGCTCATGAAAAAAAGATGGACACATCCTACCAGTTGTTCAAAGGAAGGTTATTTAGACGATTTGGCCAAGGTTTAGATCTTCATCAAAAGGGGTTGAAGAAGTTAATATATGGACTTCAATCATCCAAGATACAGGAGGATGTCGAGGACACTGTCAGACTTTGGATCGCCTACATGTTTTCCATATTTTTGGCTCCAAAGTCTAATCAGACATGTTTACGATATCTCATCCAGCACTTGGATGACTTAACTCAACTGGAGAGGATCAACAGGGCTTCTGCATTCAAGGATTTGATCCTTCTGGCTTTCCCAGAAGTCACTGCTTGCTTGCGATCCAAGAATCCAATCCACTCAAAGAGAGTAAACAAGGTTAGGAGGCAGCCTACCCTGTTCGGATGCTCGATAGCACTGGTGGTAAGGATAATTGAGATGCAGAAAGAGTATCATTATTATAATTTTTTATAATTTTTTTATTTTTTTATATCACAAAATTATCATATGCAGGCATGGTTCCTCGAGCATACCTCAATGTGAGCCCCAGCATATCCCAATAAACTGTCCCGACTGTTGAAGTGGTATGATAGCCAATTGAAGGTTCAGTCTGTTAGGATTGCCAACATGCAACCTCACGACTTGGTAAGATAATCCATTGCTCCGTAAATATTTTTTCACTAAATTTATTTTATTTATTTTAAATTAATTTATTTATCATCTTGCCTTGCAGTTGGAGGAAGCTACTGTACCAATGTTACAAGAGTGCTGGCTTCTCGCTCTACAGACAGTAGCATCCTCTGAACCAACAAAAAGCTGTGCAAGTTATGCCAAGTTGAGAATTGAATTGGGGCACGTTAAGAATCAACTCGAAGATGTCAGGCACAGGCTTGCCATAGCCGAGAGCCTCATTAGCTCATTGCTCAGAAAGGAGAGCAATGCAAGAAATAAGGAGGACAAGAGAAAGGAGAAGACAGAGGAGGGGCATTCCTTGGAGTGTCCAAATGAGCCTGGGAATGCAGATATAGAGGAGGAGAAGAGGGCGGAGGAGCATTCCTTGGAATGTCCAACTGAGCCTTGGAATGCAAAAACAGAGGAGGAGAAGAGGGAGGATTGACCATTCCTTGGATTATCAAACTGAGCCTGGGAATGAAAATAAAGAGGAGGAGAAGAGGGGCGAGGTGCATTCTATTGAGGGCCAAGAGGAGCCAAAATCCTGAGAATAATCGTCATCCCTGCACCCTCTGATAATAAACTTGTCACCACTGCACCCTCTGATGATAAAATTGTCACCCCTGCGCCAAAGGGCGATGAGGGAAACATACAATTCTTTGGAATGCCTTCGCTTGTTAAGAGGGTTAAAAAAGAGCCCAGGAGGCATAAGGCATCTAAGGTCACAGGAGATTCCTATGAGATAGCTCATCCTAGAAAGTCATCAAAGACAGTAGGCACATCAAAGGCAGACATAAGAATTGAAGATGACCAAATTATTATCAAAATTTTTTTGAGCAAACGCGTAAGTGACAAGATCATATACACCAATAAATTTAGTGGCGCCATTACAAGAAAAAGTCTTCAAGATCTCATTAACAAAGATATGATAATCGACGATGTAAGTATCTCATGAAATCTTTTCGCGATGTTGATTTTAGAATATTATTAATCAGTTTACATTGCATTGGCAGATTATTGATGCTGGGCAGGAGTTTTTGATGAGGACCTAGGCAGAGCATCCGGACCGATATCAAAGTGCATCTATTCATCTGTTATGATAGCCGCATTGTATCTGAATTCTTCATCAAATCCTCATGAACTCGCTGCAACGGCCGGGTCTACGATATTTGATAGAGTAACTGACAAGGAAAAGGCCCAATTTCGATTTCTTTTCACCATCATTAACTCCAATAATTTGCACTAGCATTTGTTTGCTATCGACATGGAAAGAAATGTGTTCATGCACCTGAATTCATTAAAACGCAACGCCAAGTATAAGGCCAATACAAAGAAATGGCATATCATTCTTGGCCACATATTTCATATATACTATGATAAGGAAGAAGTAATGAATTGGCCGATGGAAGAGATTTCAGATTGCCCAAGTCAACCTGCTAAATCACTGGATTGCGGCCTCTACAGTCTGAAGTACATGGAATGCCTTGCTCATCGGGACAATCCTGATATGAAGATAAATTTCACGAAAGCTGAAATAAAAGATTACCAGCAAAAATTAGCAGTGAGGATATTGAGAGAAGGCCTCAATCAAAAGATCAACGAGTTTGTAACTGAAAATTTGATGTAATTTTTTCATACGGATACTTTTTCAGCATTTATGCAATTATAGAATTTTTATATGGATGTCATGGTGCTTTACCTGGATGTCAGAAATCTTATCATTATACTTTTGCCTTTTTAACTTTTGAGTTTCTTATGTTTTCATCTAGGATGTCATAATATTAAAGCTAGGGTGTCATCGCTTTAAAGCTAGGGTGTCGTTACATGAGAACTAGGATATCTTAACAGCCTAAATCTGGGAAGTCGTAAGTTTCTGTATTTTGAGTATCATCATTTTAAAGCTAGGGTATTGTTATGTGAGAACTAGGGTGTCATAACAGCCTAAATCTAGGATGTCGTAAGTTCAGACCTTTTAAGTGTCGTCGCTTTAAAGCTAGGATGTCATTTTGTGAGAAGTGTCATAGTTACAAAACTACGACACCCATGCTAGAAAAGAATGTTAAAGAGGAGACCTACGACACCCAGAAGGAAATCGGCCAAAAAAGAGCTATGACACCCTAGATTTACAGCTAAGATACCCTAGTTACAAAACTATGACACCCATGCTAGAAAGAAACATTGGAGAAGAGACCTATGACACCCAGCTCGAGTGTCGCAACAGCCTTTTGGGGATGTCGTCCATTCCTACCGTAAGACTTTTTTGCTCGAGTGTCATCATTTTAAAGCTCGAGTATCATTATGTGAGAATTGGGGTGTCTTAACAGTCTAAATCTGGGATGTCGTAAGTTTCTGTGTTTTGAGTGTCATCGTTTTAAAGCTAGGGTGTCGTTACGTGAGAACTGGGGTATCATAACAGCCTAAATATGGGATATCGTAAGTTTAGACCTTTTGGGTGTCATTGTTTTAAAGCTAGGGTGTCGTTTCATGAGAACTGGGATGTCGTAGTTACAAAACTATGACACCTATGCTAGAAAAGAACGCTGGAGAGGAGACCTACGACCTCCAAAAGGAAATTGGTTAAAAAAAGAGCTATGACACCCTAGATTTATAGCTCAGACACCCTAGTTACAAAACTACAACACCCGTGCTAGAAAGGAATGTTGAAGAAGAGACCTATGACACCCAACTCGGGTGTCGTAATAGCCTTCCGGGAATGTCATCCATTCCTTCCATAAGAGTTTCCGCTCAGGTGTCGTCATTTTAAAGCTCGAGTGTCGTTACGTGAGAATTGAGGTGTCGTAATAGCCAAAATCTGAGATGTTGTAAGTTCCTGCCTTTCAGGTGTCATCGTTTTGAAGCTAGGATATCGTTACGTGAGAACTATGGTGTCGTAACAGCCTAAATCTGGGATGTCGTAAATTTAGACCTTTCGGGTGTTGTTGCTTTAAAGCTAGGGTATTGTTACATGAGAACTGGGGTATCATCACAGCCTAAATCTGTGATGCCGCAAGTTCCTGCTTATCGAGTGTTGTCATTTTAAAGCTAGGATATCGTTACGTGAGAACTGTGGTGTCATAATAGCCTAAATCTGGGTGTAGTAATATAAGAATTTGGATGGCATAAATTTTTATATATTCTCCTGCGTTAATTAACTTAAAACATAAGCATCAAACTCCTTAAACAATGTATCAAAAGATGGTACAATTCTTTCCATATCCTATCTGGTGTTAGTTGTCTGTATAAAGTGTGACTGTTGCTTAAACCAGCTCTTATTTCATTTTGCATAGGAGGAGCGTCAACAGATGCCTTGTCCATAATTTTTCTTGATCTCTTTAACTTCTTCTCGACTGCACTCTTTAATCTGCTCTCTCTTGGATGACCTTTCATCCTAATACGCTCAGGATCTTGAATTACAAGTTCTGTACTTGCCTGAGCTGCACAGTTAGCATCCACAGCTCTTTTGAATAACGGTGTTAGATCATCCATCACTAAATTAAATGTTGTTGCCCAGATGTAGCAACCCAAGAGGGGGGTGAATTGGGTATTTAAAATTAATTACTAGTGCAGATATGTACTTAATCACTAGTTAAAAATTAGTTCACAGTGATGTAGTGGAGTGCATGAAACAAAATCACACAGAATAAGCAATCACAAACATAAAAGGGTTTATAGTGGTTCGGTGCCAAACTCGGCTCCTACGTCCACTCCCCAAAAATCCTTTGGGAATTTCACTAATCGTATCACAACGATTACAACCCCTAGCCTTCCCAGCTAGTCCTCTTGTTTCATGGCACAATGCAGCCAAACCCCTAGCCTTACCTAGCTAGTCCTCTTGTTTAACGGCACAAAGAAGCCAAACCCCTAGCTTTACCCGGCTAGTCCTCTTGTTTAACGGTACAAGGAAGCCAAACAACAATCTAGGGTTATCCTTGACCCTATTACAAGCAATTTCAGAATAGATAACAGATAGCTCCTAACTTGAGCAAATATTCAAAGAATACTTTACAAATTTGAAGAAAATCTTCAGCAATGAGTGTGGATCTCCAAGGTAGCTGAAGCTTTTGAATGCTTTACTGGATCTGGATGACTTGAGCGGTGATTAAGATTTGTCAACTTCAATGCATAAGAACTTGCTTTCCAACTCTCCGAAAAATATGCAATGAACACTCTCTTTCTTGATTTCTTCTCCTCTTTTTCTTTTTCAGATTCATCATTGTGTTCCTCTAATCCCAGCTATTTAAACGAAAAAAAAATGTCCATTAGACATATCGGTAATAAGAGGAAATTAAAACGTGAGAAAAATGTAATCGTTTAAGATTATTTCCCTATTGATTGCATTTAATCCTTTGATGAGCAAAGATCTCTGTCAAACACCAAAAGAGCAAAAGTCAGTCATCATGAAAATGGAAATATACTTAAAGAGAGAAAGAGAGCATGTAAGAATGTAGAGTGGTGGTTGGCTGAAATTAATTTTTCAGCAAGCTTCTTTGAAGATGTCTGACTCATGGAGAAGAATAAAATCAGCCATAAGAAAATAAAGTAGTTAGCTCTCAAGCTAACTCTTTCTATTATGCACACGGCTAGGAAGGTATCCAGAAAAAAATAGTTAGCTCTCCAGCTAACTTGTTCTAAAGTTTATGAGGCCAAGATAAAAAGTAGTTAGCTCTCCAACTAACTCAATTCAAAATTCATGCGGCCAGGAAGAGAGAATGAGTAAAGTAGTTAGCTCTCCAGCTAACTGAATAAAAGGTTCATGCATCATGATAAAAAGTAGTTAGCTCTCCAGCTAACTGAATTCAAAACTTTATGCGCCCAGGAGAGATGAAAGGATAAAGTAGTTAGCTGCTAAGCTAACTTGTTCTATGTTTCATTCAGCCAAGAGAGAAAACACCCAAGGTAGTTAGCTCTTAAGCTAACTCTTTCACCATATCATTCGGCCAGGAGAGAAAGAAGAACAAAATAGTTAGCTTCCCAGTTAACTGAAGCAAGCTTTCATACGCCCATGAGAAAAGGAGTTAGCTTCCCAGCTAACTAAATTCAAATATCATGGGAACCGTCCAAGGGAGAAGCTAGCTCTCCAGCTATCTTGTTTTGAAGACAATTCAGCCAAGAAGATTTCCTGCAAGAAACAAGTTAGCTTCCAATGGAAAGAAGTTAGCTCACAAGCTAACCAGCTAGCTGCCAGCTAGCTAGTTCCAAAGAGCATTCGGCCAAGACAAAATCAGCAATAAATAGTTAGCTACTTAGGCAATCAAGCTAACTAAGAGTGGAAGGGAGTTAGCTAACTAGCTAATTTGTTTTCACACCCATTCGGCCAACTTGTCGCAAGAGAAGAATAGCTAGCTTCCCAAGAGATCCAGCTAACTGATGGAAGGGACAAGCTAGCTCACAAGCTAACTCGTTTTGTGCATGGTTCGGCTAGGCTATCTGAGTGAGGAAAATAGCTTAGCTAGAAAGAGGAGGAAGCTAGCTAAGGAAGGAAATAAGCTAGCTCCCAAGCTAGCCGTTTTCTCCAACCATTCGGCCAGTACAACCATAGGCAAAATGGTTAGCTAGAATGTAAGTCTAGGTAGCTAAAAGGAAGAATAAACTAGCTTCAAGATAAGAGAAAAACAAGCATCCATGTAACAAATAAAATTTTGCTTAATAAGGCTCACCTGTACGACACTTGTACATCCCTGCATTAATCTTAATTTCCATAATAAACTTAGTCTTAATTATTTTGGAATCATCAAAATCAGTCTAGGGCCAACAATCTTCTCCTTTTTGATGATGACAAAACCATTAAGCATGCAAAACTAGGTAATCTCCCCTTAAATATATGGAGTGCCATGAATTTCTCCATAAGTTCATTTTATGCATTATTGTTCTCCCCCTTTTTGTCATTGATCAAAAAGACGATTTGAGAAATATGCAATAATCCAATGCATAATTCATGAAGATATGATGCATACAATATTCATATTAAGTCAAACATAATACATTGTCAAGTCAAGCATAAGATAGATATTACAAACCATTGTCCTAAACATTCATCACTCATAGGACAAATATTACAAGCATCATACAAAACATAGAACCAACATAATACAATATTCATATTAATGAAGTCATTCATCATCATCTGAAGAGATAGCTTTTGGTTGCTGAGAGGATCCGTCCGGTCGATTGGATGGTCCAGGGACATCTTCTGACTGTTGCGGAGGAGGCATCCATAGGTTTGGATGAGAGAATGATGCATTAGGAGCTGAGGCAGCAGAGAGAGCAATGTAGGTTTCTACGAGACTGCTAAGCTTCACGGTAGATGCATTCAGGTGATCAAAAGCATTTGTTGCATCCTTCGTTTGGCTTTCATTAGATCGCATTTGATAAGTCACCCATTCAGCTTTTGTCACGCCCTAGACCCAAAAGTTTTGAGCTAGGGTGACAACCCGCCACGTGCCGGGCACGCGAGGCGTCTTAAAAATCTTGATATACGATTCAAATGGCAATGAATATGGAAACCAACCATAATACAAATGATAGTTATAAGTTTTGGGTTTCAAACCCTACAATCAAGTCATGCTAATAAAGTTGGGCTACAACAAGCCCTACACACAAACATAATAGGATTACACCAATGCAATGGTTCTCATTTTATTTATTGAAAGCTCCATCAACTCCATCATCAACCCTGAGGCTCTGAAAAACATGGTGAAGGTTTAATGAGTTTACACTCAATAAGTAAGCCTATTATACAATTATATTATATTTAACATGCTATCAACATATGCATTTGTCAACATAACATAAATTAAACATTTGATAATCATCAGAATATGCAAACTGGCAAACTCACTGTTTATGTAATTATAGATTTCCTATGTGACCCACGGCCCTGCAATACCTCAATCAGAGCACATCCTCCAGATGCGTGGCCATCAATATCCACAGAACACATTGTACGATGTGTGGGCCATACCATAACAGAACACACTCTACGATGTATGTGGCCATAAAAATCATACAGAACACATTGTAAGACATGTGGGCCAGAACACACTCGTCAGTGTGTGAGGCCGTAAAAATCATACAGAACATGTCTACAATATGTGGGGCCATATCATAACAGAATACATCTCCAGTGTGTGTGGCCATAAAAATCATACAGAACACATCTACAATGTGTGGGGCCATAGTAAAGGAGAACCGCGACGACACATATAAATCTATTTAACATTTTCAACACATGTGCATCATGCATCTGTATCTCATAATATCTCACAGTGGTTTGCACAGTACAAGAAAAAGCATATAATCACCTCAATATAAACATGTCGTATAGACAATCACAATTCTGGCATATACATCAATAAATCATTTCTTACCAATCATTATAATCATATAATTGTTCATTTGAAATCCACAGTTCCATGCTACATAGACAATTTAATTAATTTATAAAAATGCATGCAAACTGTATATACTCAATTTATTAATTAAACAATTAAATTGCATAATAGTCTTACTTACCTCCTACGCAAAAATCCAAATGATGAATCAACTAATCAGATGTCTGGGCACCTACAGGATCAATGTACATAATTAATTCACGGAAATCTAATTAATAAAATGACCCTTAAGACCCTACCCAGACTAGTTCACGGGCCCAACTTCGGGCTCGAATATCTCCCTCTATACACACCCAATTGGGGAAGTAAAAATACCCCATAAAACTAGAATTCATCCAGATTCTAGCCATAAAATTTTCATGCTAGTTCCGGCCCGTTATGGGGCCCAAAAACTAGCCCCAAAGCTGTTCGTTGCACGGCCCAATAGGGCCCAAACGATGGCAGCCCAGCAGCCCAGCCAATTCTTCGATCCCCGCTCCTCTGTTTCACCCGAAACAGAGGACAGCATCCGGCCGGCGGCTAGGGCCACCGCCGGCCTAATTCCGTCCGGCCCTGCCACCGGAGGCCGGGCCGGAGCCGGCCACCGCCGCGGCCGGCCTCAATTTCCCCTCTTTCCACTTCAATTTCTCTCCTTCTCTCTTTTTCTCTCCGCTGCTCCCGCGTGGAATTCATCGCGCCGGCGAAGATTCCGGCCAAATTGGGGCCGGTCCGGCCACCGTTGGCCCGACCAGAGCCGGCCGCCGCCGCGGCCGGCCTCCCCTCTCTCTCCCTTGCCTTTATTTTCTCTCGACTTCTCCCTTACGTCCGCGCGGCAAGATGCAGTGCCGGCGGCACGGCCGGCCACCCTGGCCGGCCGGACCTCCACCGGACGCACGCCCGGCGCCGGTGGAGGCGACAGGCCAAGGCTCGGGCCCGACGAGGCGGCGAGCACGCCGTCGGGCCCGAACCAACCGACGGAAGTCGAACCGGCTTCCGCCACCGCGCGAGAGGAGGGCCAATTGGCCCTCTCTCTCCTCTCTCTCTCCACCACCACCCCGGCGGACGCCTCCCTCAGCGCCGGCGGGGTCGCCGGCCAAGGCTCAGGCTCTCTCTGTCTCCATGTCTCCCTCTCTCTCACGCTGTCTCTCTCCCGCTCTCTCTTTCTCTCTCCTGCTCGCTCTTTCTCTCTCTCTCTCTTTCTCTGGTAGGGAGTTACCTGATAGATGAAGTGTGCCCGCTTGAAGGAAGGGTCCTCATCCTCCCTATTTAATCATCCGAGCAGTGCCTTGGATCGGGGGTTTCCCGAAAGGCTAAACGCTTCGCCTGGAGCGAAACGTTAGTCCGGGGAACCCAAAAGTCAAGAGCTTGGTTCATCTGAACCAAGCCTGGTTCATCTGAACCAGGTTCATCTGAACCAGGTCTGGTTCGTTTGAACCGGGTATTACATCCTCCCCTCCTTATAAAAATTTCGGCCTCGAAATTGGTATACCATAAATCTCAAAAGTCAACAATCTTAAATAGATAATTAATTGTGGATACTTCGATTTAATTTCATCTCTCTCTCAGAGTGATTATTCCACTGAACTTGGCATACCGCCTTAGAATCTAATCCTTGCGGTTCACGATACGCACAAGATGCTTCTCATACGATAAATTCTTCCTCAATTGAATAGGCTCATAAGCTAAATAGGCTCATAAGCTATAATATGACTGGGGTCTGAAACATACCTTCTCAACCTAGATACATTGAATACATTGTGAACACCAAATAAGGACTTAATCCTTGCGGTCCACCATGTGCGCAAAATGATCTTCATAAGTCAATTCCTTCTTAAGCTAGTTCAAGTTCTAACACATAACGGGGTTTTGAAATATACCTCCTCAGCCATAAAGATATAAAACACATTAAACACCCCAAAGAGTAATGAAGACAGTGCTAAGCTATAAGCCACCTCTTATTCCTTGATCAACATCTCAAATAGCCCATAAATTGAGGACTCAAATTACTTCTAAACACAAATCTCCTCATATCATTGATTAGAAAACTTTCAATTGATTTTCAATCTAAAATTTCAAATCTTTCTTTTGACCTCAACATAACTTTTCTATTAACTCTGAGTTACATGAAACTGCTTTAATACTTTCTCATAGTTGTTAAACCAGCTCAGTAACCAAAATTTTCTCTCTCATATTATTTCGATAAGAAGGAAATCTATACTTTATATCATAGACAACTTAATTGAATCCATTTGAATGTTGGCTTGGTAATCAATAAAATAAGCAATTTCATTAAGGGTAAGAAACTATACCAAGCACTTTCTAAATCCATCACACAGGCTCACAGAATATCATCAAAATCTAATTGGCTCATGCAGATTGTCCATCTATTTGAGGGTAGAAGGCTGCGCATAAATTCAGCTTAATCCACTAAGCTTTATGAAGACATCATCGAATTAGGAGAGTAAGACGATTGGGTTCAGACTCAATTTACACAGTTTACCATTAAACCAAAAACAAATATTAACATTTAATCCACTAAAATTTCATCCTCGAAATTAAATGTCCACAAATTTTGTACCATTAAAGATACCCACTAGCAAACTTTTATTTTATTCTCAAACACCCAATAACATGTCCAACTTTCAAGATTAATTTAATTTAAAAATTTTTTTTTTACCTAATAAAATTGAATTTCTTAAGAAGTATTTCTTTCCTGTCCCTTTTTTTTTATATATACCTTAACCTCTCACAACACAATCATCATAAATATCATAGGGTCCATCATATGTATTATGTCATCCATTCTTAAGGTTAGTAACACATCAGGTACTCTAAATTCCTCGATAAGACAGTTCTAAATTCTTTTGAATTAAGTATAAGATAGTTTGCTTCCAATGCTCTCTCAACTCTTAAATAGTTGAATGTGCCACTAATCATTACAATACTTATTTCAATCATCATAACATACTTGGTTTCACTCTTGAATACTTCAAGCTAACATCAATGAACATTATGACAATCATTTAGGATATTTTTTATAATTATTATAATCAATTAATTTAATTTCTTTGAATAATAGTGCCATCATCAATCATCAGTATGATTAATTTATCTCCTTTATATTTATCAATAATACCACCATAACCAATCAATTTCTCTTGAATAAGTCAGTATATCCTCAATAAATAATGCAATTTAAATGATTCAATTTCTTGAATCGATTATTTCGTTACCAATGATTATCAAAATCATCTATAGATTATGCAATGTCTCATGCCATAACATGACCAACATATTTAAACTCTTCAAATATCTCAAAGTGACTTCACTAATCTAGCTCAGATGGATACAAGACTTATAAGGTCAATAAAGATTGAAAATGCACTTACCATCTGAAAGTCGTAATTGAAAATTATAGTAATCTCTCTATGACTTGAAAGTGATAATAGATGTACCCTTAACCATAATCCATAACTGATAATAATCAACATAAAATCATCTCTCTCCTATTTTCTTAACAATAAATATGCCACATATGGTTGATCGATAATTTATCCATCCTGGATAAAGATATCTACATAGGAACTATGAAGAAAGGTACAATAAGTATGCACGATAATCTATGAATAGGTATCTTGATCTAGAAATCTATTAACAAATGAAAATCCCCATGAAATTCTTTGAAGTTTATCTTATTCTCATTCTTGCTAAAATCTTTCATGTTCTACCATCAAAATATTTGATCATTTATAGCCAAAATCAGTTCTAAAGATTAATAGAGTCTACTGCTCTCAAAAACTTAAACAGTAATTGTCTCAAAATTTAAAATTTTATATTCTTCCTAACTTGCCCATCAAGACATAATATGCAGTCAACTATTTCATTAACATCAATATCAACCATCTCCATATCTAGCAAATTAATAATCAATTTTGAACATGCAATATCCATAATAAAAGTTCTCTTAGTAAAATATACTTATCCATCCAGACTCAAATTCAAAAGTACTCAATTATGATAGATCAAAAACATGTAATTAACTATTTCATTCTCAAAATATCATCAATATTAATCATCCCTATAACCGGCAGATTAGCTCATAATCTTAAACTTACAATATCAACAATGTAAGTTCTACAAATAAAAATTCATTATATACATCCACATTCAAATTTAGATTTACTAACTCCAAATCCACATATCAACTCAATTGCAATATGAACATAATGATGTTATCTTAGTCATATTAGTCATCAATTGAAATTTTCACCTACTATATTTATTTCATATATTCACCTATCTTTTATTGCATATCCAATTAAAATTTCATCTTCCATATTATTTAAAGGTGCTACGAATCATTTTCAACAAGTTTAATGAAGCTAAAACCTCTAGAAGCCCCTCGACCTCCCCACTGATCAAGGCTACCAGTCAGGGAGCCGACATAATATCATTGGCTTGCGATGGTTCATTCTCAATTCCTATAAAATTTGTAATTCAATTAATATCTTGGTAAACTTTAAATTTCGAGCTTCCAAGCATAATTCATGAAATTCCTTGAAAGTCATAATTGTCTCAATGTCACCAAGTATTTTGCCTAGAGTGTCATTATGCATATGTCCCTAAGATCATAACCTGGGTCCCGCGGGTTATGGGCCCACCACGCTTTCACTGCGCACTCTGATGCTGCATGTCCTGCATAGACCGCGCCATACCCGAGAGAGCTTGAAGCATCTCGGACTGGAATCGCTGGTGCTCAGTTCCTACTGGGTTGGCAGGGGCCATACCTCCAGTAGTTCCTTAACCCACCGGCTGATCAGCATTACCGGCCAGAGAGTCCTCCCTCATACTGTTGGCTCCTAGTACGGTGAGCCATAACTATTTACTGTTAAATTAGATGTGGTTAATATCATCATAAGCTAAAGTGTCAGGTTTCCCTAAGTATAATGTCATCAAAATATGTTCTCTCCGTGTTATCATGTCAATATGTTTGTGTCCCTAGGGTCATAAGTTCTCTACATGTTATCATGTCAATATGTCCGTGTCCCTAGGGTCATAAACCAGGCTCTGATACCATAAAAGCTGTCATGCCCCAGACCCAAAAGTTTTGAGCTAGGGTGACAACCCGCCGCGTGCCGGGCACGCGAGGCGTCTTAAAAATCTTGATATACGATTCAAATGGCAATGAATATGGAAACCAACCATAATACAAATGATAGTTATAAGTTTTGGGTTTCAAACCCTACAATCAAGTCATGCTAATAAAGTTGGGCTACAACAAGCCCTACACACAAACATAATAGGATTACACCAATGCAATGGTTCTCATTTTATTTATTGAAAGCTCCATCAACTCCATCATCAACCCTGAGGCTCTGAAAAACATGGTGAAGGTTTAATGAGTTTACACTCAATAAGTAAGCCTATTATACAATTATATTATATTTAACATGCTATCAACATATGCATTTGTCAACATAACATAAATTAAACATTTGATAATCATCAGAATATGCAAACTAGCAAACTCACTGTTTATGTAATTATAGATTTCCTATGTGACCCACGGCCCTGCAATACCTCAATCAGAGCACATCCTCCAGATGCATGGCCATCAATATCCACAGAACACATTGTACGATGTGTGGGCCATACCATAACAGAACACACTCTACGATGTATGTGGCCATAAAAATCATACAGAACACATTATAAGACATGTGGGCCAGAACACACTCGTCAGTGTGTGAGGCCGTAAAAATCATACAGAACATGTCTACAATATGTGGGGCCATATCATAACAGAATACATCTCCAGTGTGTGTGGCCATAAAAATCATACAGAACACATCTACAATGTGTGGGGCCATAGTAAAGGACAATCGCGGCGACACATATAAATCTATTTAACATTTTCATCACATGTGCATCATGCATCTGTATCTCATAATATCTCACAGTGGTTTGCACAGTACAAGGAAAAGCATATAATCACCTCAATATAAACATGTCGTACAGACAATCACAATTCTGGCATATACATCAATAAATCATTTCTTACCAATCATTATAATCATAATTGTTTATTTGAAATCCACAGTTCCATGCTACATAGACAATTTAATTAATTTATAAAAATGCATGCAAACTGTATATACTCAATTTATTAATTAAATAATTAAATTGCATAATAGTCTTACTTACCTCCTACGCAAAAATCCAAATGATGAATCAACTAATCAGATGTCTGGGCACCTACAGGATCAAAGTACATAATTAATTCACGGAAATCTAATTAATAAAATGACCCTTAAGACCCTACCCAGACTAGTTCACGGGCCCAACTTCGGGCTCGAATATCTCCCTCTATACACACCCAATTGGGGAAGTAAAAATACCCCATAAAACTAGAATTCATCCAGATTCTAGCCATAAAATTTTCATGCTAGTCCCGGCCCGTTACGGGGCCCAAAAACTAGCCCCAAAGCTGTTCGTTGCACGGCCCAATAGGGCCCAAACGATGGCAGCCCAGCCAATTCTTCGATCCCCGCTCCTCTGTTTCACCCAAAACAGAGGACAGCATCCGGCCGGCGGCCAGGGCCGCCGCCGGCCTAATTCCGTCCGGCCCTGCCATCGGAGGCCGGGCCGGAGCCGGCCACCGCCGCGGCCGGCCTCAATTTTCCCTCTTTCCACTTCAATTTCTCTCCTTCTCTCTTTTTCTCTCCGCTGCTCCCGCGTGGAATTCATCGCGCCGGCGATGATTCCGGCCAAATTGGGGCCGGTCCGGCCGCCGTTGGCCCGACCAGAGCTGGCCACCGCCGCGGCCGGCCTCCCCTCTCTCTCCCTCGTCTTTATTTCTCTCGACTTCTCCCTTACGTCCGCGCAGCAAGATGCAGTGCCGGCGGCACGGCCGGCCACCCTGGCCGGCCGGACCTCCACCGGATGAACGCCCAGCACTGGTGGAGGCGACAGGCCAAGGCTCAGGCCCGGCGAGGCGGCGAACACGCCGCCGGGCCTGAACCAACCGACAAAAGCCGAACCGGCTTCCACCACCGTGCGAGAGGAGGGCCAATTGGCCCTCTCTCTCCTCTCTCTCTCCACCACCACCCCGTCGGACGCCTCCCTCAGCGCCGGCAGGGTCGCCGGCCAAGGCTCAGGCTCTCTCTGTCTCCATGTCTCCCTCTCTCTCATGCTGTCTCTCTCCCGCTCTCTCTTTCTCTCTCCTGCTCGCTCTCTCTCTCTCTCTCTTTCTCTGGTAGGGAGTTACCTGATAGATGAAGTGCGCCCGCTTGAAGGAAGGGTCCTCATCCTCCCTATTTAATCATCCGAGCAGTGCCTTGGATCGGGGGTTTCCCGAAAGGCTAAACGCTTCGCCTGGAGCGAAACGTTAGTCCGGGAACCCAAAAGTCAAGAGCTTGGTTCATCTGAACCAAGCCTGGTTCATCTGAACCAGGTTCATCTGAACCAGGTCTGGTTCATTTGAACCGGGTATTACAGCTTTAGTTTCAAAGTTTTTAAACTTGGATTTCAATAGGTCGACTTCTTTCAAAATACAATCCATCAAAGAATCATTGTGGTGGAACACTCGGCCATTAAGAACATTAACATCATGGACAAGTTGATTTTGAGTCACAATTAATTGGGAAAGAGTTTCAAAAACTAAAAAGATATGGGGTACCATAGTGAAGTCATTAATAGATGAATTGTTGTCACCGGTACTCCGACTCGATTGAGCAATGGAAAGTTCACGGATAATCCGCTAAATATGTTCTTCACAGATTTGCACGATAGGAAGAGTAGAAGTTGAGTTGCCATATTGATTTGAAGATTCGGTACATTAGAAGGTTCAGTTAAAAATGGATTTGGTTTAGTCATTCCAGCTAAGAATGGATTGGGTTGATGAAAATCAAAATTAAAGAAGTTTGGAGGAGAACAAGCAGGTGGAGGTGGATTTGAAGGTACTAAATTTGTTGGTTGAAGAGCAGGTTTATCACCAGTTCTAGACCTAACTTTGGTCCATATACCATTTCGTTTAGCATAATCCATACGGTGGAGGGAATGAGCATTAAATACATCAGTATGACGTAATAATACACTCGTTTCTCCTTTGAGTTTCACATGGTGAAATTCAAACACGTAGGTGAGAAACATCCCGTATGGTAATGCAGCTTTAGATCTACCTACAGCTTCTTTCATTATTATCATCATTAATTCAGGAAATTTAAAGGAGTTTCTTCTAATATATCAAACATTATACATATCTCTATCAGTTACAGCATTAAACGATCCGGCACGAGGGCAAAAATCTTTGCAATGATGCTATGTAGCAATCTATTTTCAACAGATAACATGTTTGCATCAAGATTAACTATATTAGCATCATCATCCTCTAAGCCTAAAATCATTGCAATTTTATAGTTTCTTTCACTTGGAAAGTTTACTAGAATGCCACTTGATGGAATACCTAAGGCGGAACCTAGCATTTCACTATCAAATTGGATTTTAACATTTTTGACAATTGAGGCTATAGTTCCATCACCAAAATTTATATTTTCATAAAACTCATGTATTAAATTTGGAAAGATAGGCTTTTTAGTGGATAAAATTTGACCAACCTTGAGATGCGAGTAGTTTTCCTATCTTAAACTCTTCTTGTTCTAGGAAATTAAAATCTACTAACCTTCCATTTGCTATTGATCTAGTGGTAATGGTTGGAAAGATACATCTTGAAGAAGAAGAAGGCTTCTTTGAAAGATCGGAGGACTCATCTCTTGAATGAGTTGATTTCTTCTTTGGAGCCATTCCCTTTCTTCTAGATGTGGAAGGATTTGAAGCTTGAAGAAGAAGAATGAAGGAAGGAGTGGAGACGGTTTGGAGAAGGTGTGGAGAAGAAGAGAAGAAGCCGGTTGGAGACAAGTTTTCTTGGTGAAAACGTGTGAAGTGAAAGGGGACAAAAGGCTTTTATATGAAAATCTAAAGCGGTTAACTGATCAGGTGGCTGGTTGGTTGCCTGGTCAGTTAACTACTTTAAAGAAATCCAAGAAAAGGTAGGTGGCCGGTTGAGTGGAATTAATTGAAGTAGATTTCATGGTAGGGAGATGGCCAAAGCCAGTTAACTAGTCAGCTAACTGACACACTAAAAGACAAAGCAATGATTGCAATTTAAAAGATATTTCATGAAGGGATTTGATTGATTAGATTAAGATTAGTCAAAACACATGCTAACCATGTTTTTAATCATAAAGTCAAGTACCACAAGCATAATTAATTAAATAGATGGATCAATCATTCCAAGTTCCCTTCTAATTTCATAAAATTTTGATTCTTCTAATGGTTTAGTAAAATATCTGCAAGTTATTTTTCAGTATTAAGAATTCTAATACAATGTCACCATTAACATGATCCCTAATAAAATGATGTCTAATTTCTATATGTTTAGTTCTTGAATGTTGAATGAGATTTTAGTTAAATTAATTGCACTAGTGTTATCACATTTTATTGGTATGCCTTTTTGTTTGATACCATAATCCTCTAGCTGCTTAATCCACAAAATTTGAGCACAGCAACTTCCAGCTGCAATGTATTCGGCCTCGGCCGTAGACAATGCTACTGAAGTTTGCTTTTTGCTAAACCATGAGATTAAGTTAACACCTAGGAATTGGCAAGTTCCACTAGTTGATTTTCTGTCTAATTTACATCCAGCAAAGTCTGAATCGTGTATCCTATTAAGTCAATGCTAGATTGTCTGTCATACCAAAGTCCTAAGTTTTTAGTTCCATTTAAATATTTAAATATTCTTTTAACAGCAAGCAAGTGTGATTCTTTAGGATTAGCTTGATATCTGGCACACATGCAAACACTAAACAAGATATCAGGTCTACTAGCAGTTAAGTATAATAAAGATCCTATCATGCCTCTATAAAGTTTTAAATCAACAGATTTTTCAGAATTATAAGCATCAAGTCTACAAGATGAGCTCATAGGGGTACCGATACTCTTAGATGTCTCCATGCCAAACTTTTTGATCATTTCCTTGATATACTTGGATTGGCTTATGAAGATCCCGTCTTTGCTTTGTTTGATTGAAGTCCGAGAAAATAATTCAGTTCTCCCATCATACTCATCTCGAACTCTCCCTGCATAAGCTTAGCAAAGTCTTTGCATAACGAGTCATTAGTGGCACCAAATATGATATCATCTACATAGATTTGAATAATTAAAATATCATCATTTTGTCTTTTAATAAATAGAGTTGTATCTACATTTCCTCGAATGAATTTATTACTAATCAAGAATTTGCTTAACCTTTCATACCAAGCCCGGGGAGCTTGCTTCAAACCATACAAAGCTTTGTTTAATTTAAATACGTGGTTTGGAAACAAGTGATTTTCAAAACCGGGTGGTTGTTCCACAAAAACTTGTTCAGCAATGTATCCATTTAAGAAAGCGCTTTTAACATCCATTTGATATAATTTAAAATTCATAAAGCAAGCAACAGCAAGAAGTAATCTGATAGCTTCTAATCTAGCAACAGGGGCATAAGTTTCATCAAAATCAATTCCTTCTTCTTGATTATAACCCTTAGCTACTAGTCTTGCTTTATTTCTAATTATGTTACCATGTTCATCTAATTTATTTCTAAAAACCCATTTAGTTCCAATAATTTGATGATCATGAGGTCTTTCAATAAGTGTCCAAACATTATTTCTTTCAAATTGATTAAGTTCTTCATGCATTGCATTTAACCAATCAATATCATTTTAGCTTCATCATAACATTTAGGTTCAATTTTAGAAACAAATGCTAAGTTATTATATGTATCTCTAAATGTCGATCTTGTCCTAATTCCATGAGATATTTCACCAATAATTTGATCTTTAGGGTGACTGTGAACATACCTCCATCCTCTTTCTAAGTCATCATTACCTTGTGAGGCTTCAGGTGGATTAGGATTGCTTTCTTCATTTACCTCTTGTGTATCTGATCATCTTTGTCCTTCAAGGTGATGTCTTTGAGTTGATCTTCAATTTCATCTGCATCAACTATACCTTTTCTCTTCCTTAAGGGAAGATCATTAGTTTCATCAAATATAACATGAATAGATTCTTCAACTACCAATGTCTTTTTGTTAAAAACTCTAAAAGCTCTACTATGCAATGAATAACCAAGAAAAATTCCTTCGTCAGATTTAGCATCAAATTTATCAAGGTTTGTTTTTCCGTTATTCAAAACAAAGCAGCGACATCCAAAGACATGAAAATAACCGATATTAGGTTTTCTTCCTTTCCAAAGTTCATAAGGAGTCTTTTTCAAAACAGGTCTAATTAATGCACGATTTAAAACATAACATGCAGTGTTAATTGCTTCAGCCCAAAAATATTTTGGGAGATTGCTTTCACACAACATGGTACGAGCCATTTCTTCTAAAGTTCTGTTTTTCTTTCTACTACTCCATTTTGTTGAGGTGTTCTGGGTGCAGAAAAATTATGTTCAATTCCATTTTCATTACAAAAATTTTCAAAATATTGATTTTCAAATTCTTTTCCATGATCACTTCGTATCGATAAAACAGAAGAATTCTTTTCATTTGTAATTCTTTTAAATAATTTTTGAAATGATGGAAATGCTTCATCTTTACTGGCTAAGAATAAAACCCATGTAAAACGAGAGAAATCATCAATTATGACAAAACCATATCTTTTTCCTCCTAGACTAGTTGTTCTTGTAGGACCGAATAAATCCATGTGCAAGAGTTCAAAGGTCTAGTGGTTGAAATCATATTTTTCGATTTAAAAGATACTCGAGTTTGTTTTCCAAATTGACAAGCATCACATTTTATCTTTTTCAAAAGAAGTTTTGGCAAACCATTTACTAAATCCTTTTTGATTAGTTTAGATAATAAATCCATGCTTGCATGAGCTAGCCTACGATGCCATAACCAACTATTATCAGTTTTATTATTCATAGCAACTAGGCAATCAACATTTCTATCATTCAAATCATTTAAATCAACAATGTATACATTACCATGCCTATGACCAACAAATTTCAGATTATCATTAGTAGGATTTTTAACAATGCATAAAGATGATTCAAATGTAACTTTAAATCCTTTATCACATAATTGACTGATACTTAGTAAATTATGCTTTAAACCTTTCACAAGTAAGACATTGTCAATAAAAGTATGAGGTGTGATACCTATTTTTCCAATGCCAATAATTTTTCCTTGGCCATTATCACCAAAAGTAACAACACCTCCATCTTTTGCCTCTAAAGTGATGAATTGAGATTCATCACCCGTCATGTGTCTTGAACACCCGCTATCCAAGTACCATTGTCTTTTAGTTGCTCGGGTTGCAAGACACACCTGCATACACAATTTTAAGTTTTGCTCTTAGGTACCCAAGCTTTCTTGGGTCCTTTCGGGTTAGTTAAAATAGTTCCTTTTGGAACCCATATTTGTTTAACTTTGTGTGTGTGACAAGTATATGCTTTGTGTCCAAATTTACCACATTTAAAGCAAGTAATTCTAGTTGAATCATCAGCATGCACATAAATATTTTTCAAAAATTTTTGTCTTTCAATAGGATTGTATCCAAGACCAGCTCTATTGTAAACAGCCCTTTGACTATTTAATATCATTTCTAACTTTTCTGAACTCAAAGTAAATTTATCAATAATAGGTTTTAATTTACTACTTCATTTTTCAAATCTTGGTTTTCCTTTAGTAATGAATCATTGTTATTTGAAATTCTTTCTTTTTCAAGAGTAAGTTCCTTAATTTCATTTCTCAAATCTTTATTCTTTGAACTTAATTTAGCAAAATCATCTACAAGTTCATAAAATGCACCATGCAATTCATCAAAAGTAAAGTCATCTAGAAAGCTAGGACTTACCTCATTTCATCAGCCATGAAGCATACATTTGCAACTTCAGTCTTTTCTTCTTCTTCCGAACTTGTTGCTTCACTGTCACTCCATGTAGCCAACATAGCCTTCTTCTTTACTTTCTTAAAACCTTTCTTCAACAGTGGACATTCTGGTTTGATATGTCCAGGCTTCTTACACTCATAGCATATAGGAGGTTCACTCTTTTCTTTTCTTTGCTATGATCTCCTTTGGTAAATATTTTTCTTTTTCCAAATCTTTTTCTTCTCATAAATTTCTTGAACTTTCTAGAGATGAGAGCCATATCATCATCTTTTTCACTATCACTAGTTTCATCTTCACTTTCCTCATTTGAACATTACCTTTAATGCCATGGTCCTTCTCTTCTTTGAATCGTCTTCATCAATGTGTTGACGTTGTTGTAGTTCATGAGTCATCAAAGATCCGACCAATTCTTCAAGTGATAGATTGTTGAGGTCTTTTGCTTCTTGTATAGCTGTCACTTTTGCTTCCCATGATCTAGGCAAAGATCTCAAAATTTTTCTAACAAGATCACTGTTAGCATAAGACTTACCCAAACTTTTTAAACCATTAATAATGTCGGTAAATCTAGTAAACATATCAGTGATATTTTCAGATGAATCCATTTAAATAGTTCATACTTATGAACAAGCATATTAATTTTGGATTCCTTGACTTGGTTAGTACCCTCATGGGTAACTTCAAGTCTATCCCAAATCTCTTTAGCAGACATGCATGTAGATATACGATTAAACTCATTTGCATCAAGAGAACAATAAAGAACATTCATTGCTTTTGCATTTAATTGAGCTAATTTCTTATCTTGCTCATCCCATTCAGATTCAGGCTTTGCAATATCAATATTATCAATCTTAACAGTGGGTGTGTGAGGTCCATTAATTATGATTCCCCATAAATCATAATCAAGTGCTTGAATGAATATTTTCATTCGTGCTTTCCAATAAGTGTAATTTGTTCCATTGAACAAAGGTGGTCTATTAGTTGACTGTCCTTCGGTCAACATAGATCCCATTTGGATTACTACTGATCTTTAGCTCCAAGCTTATCAAAGCTATAGGAATCAAGAGCACGCTGCTCTGATACCACTTGTTGCCCAGATGTAGTAGCCCAAGAGGGGGGTGAATTGGGTATTTAAAATTAATTACTAACGCAGATATGTGCTTAATCAGTTAATTTTCGCAGCGGTGTAGTGGAGTGCACGAAACAAAATACACAGAAAAGCAATCACAAACACAGCAGGGTTTATAGTGGTTCGGTGCCAAACTCGGCTCCTACATCCACTCCCCAAAAACCTTTGGGAATTTCACTAATCGTATCACAACGATTACAACCCCTAGCCTTCCCCGGCTAGTCCTCTTGTTTTCACGGCACAAGGCAGCCAAATCCCCTAGCCTTCCCGGCTAGTCCTCTTGTTTAACGGCACAAGGAAGCCAAACCCCTAGCCTTCCCGGCTAGTCCTCTTGTTTAATGGCACAAGGAAGCCAATCAACAAACTAGGGTTATCCTAACCCTAATACAAGAAATTTCAAATAGATAACAGATAGCTCCTAACTTGAGCAAATATTCAAAGAATAACTTTACAAATTTGAAGCAATATCTTCAGCAATGAGTGTGGATCGAGGTAGCTGAAGCTTTTGAATGCTTCACCGGATCTGGACGACTTGAGCAAGGTGTTGAAGGATGCAACTTCGCAGCACAAGACTTGCTTTCAACATCCGAAAAATATGCAATAACACTCTCTTTTTGATTTCTTTCTCTCTCTTTTTCTTTTTCAGATTCATCATTGTGTTCCTCTGAACCCCTATTTAAACCAAAAAAAATATCCGTTAGATTCATTGGTAATAAGAGGAAATTAAAAACGGGAAGAAAAAAACCGTTTGAAATTATTTCCCTAATTGATTGCATTAATCCTTTGATGAGAAAGATCCTGTCAAACACCAAAAGAAAAAGTCAGCATCATGAAAATAGAAATATACTTAAAGAGAGAGAGAGAGAGAGAGAGAGAGCATGTAAGAATGTAGAGTGGTGGTTGGATGGAATTAATTTTCCAGCAAGCTTCTTTGAAGACCTCTGGCTCATGGAGAAGAATAAAATCAGCCATAAGAAAATAAAGTAGTTAGCTCTCAAGCTAATTCTTTCTATTATGCACACGGCTAGGAAGGCATCCAGAAAAAAATAGTTAGCTCTCTAGCTAACTTGTTCTAAAGTTTATGAGGCTAAGATAAAAAGTAGTTAGCTCTCCAGCTAACTCAATTCAAAATTCATGTGGCCAGGAAGAGAGAATGAGTAAAGTAGTTAGCTCTCCAGCTAACTGAATAAAAGGTTCATGCATCATGATAAAAAGTAGTTAGCTCTCCAGCTAACTGAATTCAAAACTTCATGCGCCTAGGAGAGATGAAAGGATAAAGTAGTTAGCTACTAAGCTAACTTGTTCTATGTTTCATTCGGCCAAGAGAGAAAACGCCCAAGGTAGTTAGCTCTTAAGCTAACTCTTTCACCATATCATTCGGCCAGGAGAGAAAGAAGAACAAATAGTTAGCTTCCCAGCTAACTGAAGCAAGCTTTCATACGCCCATGAGAAAAGGAGTTAGCTTCCCAGCTAATTAAATTCAAATATCATGGGAACCGTCCAAGGGAGAAGCTAGCTCTCCAGCTAGCTTGTTTTGAAGACAATTCAGCCAAGAAGATTTCCTACAAGAAACAAGTTAGCTTCCAATGGAAAGAAGTTAGCTCATAAGCTAACCAGCTAGCTGCCCAGCTAGCTAGTTCCAAAGAGCATTCAGCCAAGACAAAATCAGCAATAAATAGTTAGCTACTTAGGCAATCAAGCTAACTAAGAGTGGAAGGGAGTTAGCTAACTAGCTAACTTGTTTTCACACCCATTCGGCCAGCTTATCGCAAGAGAAGAATAGCTAGCTTCCCAAGAGATCTAGCTAACCGATGGAAGGGACAAGCTAGCTCACAAGCTAACTCGTTTTGTGCATGGTTTGGCTAGGCTATCTGAGTGAGGAAAATAGCTAGCTAGCAAGAGGAGGAAGCTAGCTAAGGAAGGAAATAAGCTAGCTCCCAAACTAGCCATTTTCTCCAACCATTCAGCCAGCACAACTATAGGCAAAACGGTTAGCTAAAATGTAAGTCTAGGTAGCTAAAAGGAAGAATAAGCTAGCTTCAAGATAAGAGAAAAACAAGCATCCATGTAACAAATAAAATTTTGCTTGATAAGGCTCACCTGTATGATACTTGTACATCCCTACATTAATCTTAATTTTCATAATAAACTTAGTCTTAATTATTTTGGAATCATCAAAATCAATATAGGGTTCAACAAATGCATCTTCAGATATGGAGGCTATCTCTGCGAGCTTCATCATCCGATGACTCATCAAAGCATATCTACAATCAATAACATAATTTTAAAGAAAATAAAAAATAGAACATTTAAAAAAAATGTATGACTGCGTACTATGATTTTCGTGAACTTTTATCACAACTTTCAAAATTTATGTCGAAATCATCGAATTAGTATTTCATGTCCTTGCACCATCTCTTCAGGAAGTACTTATCTTGTAAATGAAATATGTCACTTTGATGAAGAACCAATAAGGCATACCTACATAGGTAACCCTTGAACTCAAAGGATCGACACTGGCATTGGATATCCTCCAAAACTTTGCCGTATGATACGATGTAATCTTTTATCATATCCTTGTTGATTCCATCGACTTCAATCCTTTCATACGACTTTATAGAATATACATCATAGTTCTCAGCTTCCTTAATTAATTTAGAATTTGATGCAGCCATTTCAAGGATCTCATTCTGAAACTTTTTAAACATGTGCCTTGTATGCTTTCCAGCTACTTGCCTCTCAAAAGGGGAGGATGTCTTTAGGAAAGCATTTGTTTGCAATGTCCTATTATCTTCCTCATTTTTTGCCTCATACCTTTTCTCCAAGGCATCTTCGTACTTGTCTATAAACTCCTTGATTATAGTCTTCGAATTTATAAACCCATCGAAGAAGTAATTGATACCTTCGCTCCTTTATAAAGATGGCATCCCTGTACATAATAATGTCAAAAAAAGAAGCATTAAATATATAGATTTTCTTAGAGTTATGCAAACATTAACATAAACTGAACATAATGTCCTACAAACCTGCGAAGAATGTATCCTTAAGGTAAACTGGAACCCATTTATCCCGACATTCATAAAGGCCATTTAGCCAATCTATAGCCTTGCATTCTTCATGTTTCTCCATGACATGTGCCCACCTTTCCAAGAATGATTGTATGGTCAGTGAATCATATATCGCCTCATCAAAATCAACCATAAATTTTGAATTTTCTTTGCAAATGTGGCCAATCTTTTCAGGTATCTTCTTCAATATATTCCAAAGACAAAATCAATGTTGTGCATTAGGAAAAACCTCCCTAATTGTAGCCTCAATTGCCTTATCTTGGTCAGTTATTATGGCTTTAGGTTTTTGACCACCTTTTGCATCCGGCCATGAAAGAAAAACCCATTTATATGTCTCAATCCTCTCATCAAACAATAATGCGCAACTAAGCAATGTTGACTGTCTATGATGGTTGACCCCAACGAATGGACAAAAAGGCATTTGATATATATTTGTCAAGTAGGTTGAGTCAAATCTTAGAACATCACCAAAGTATGTGCATGTCAATCTTGACCTTGGATGAATCCAGAAGACCTGAGCTGTCCATTATCATTAAGGTCTAAGGTATAGAAGAAATTAGGATTTCTTACTTGCATTTTGGTGAAATGGATTATCATCGACTGAGCATCTCCTTCTTTCAGCTGAGACTGGCATTTGCGACAAATGAAATTACGAGCATTCTTCTCTGTGAAATCCAATTATCTTCTACCCCCTTTTTCTTCTTGCTATAGCAGAATATATCTGAGTTGTGGGCACATTCACGGCATATAAATTGCTGATCTCTGCCTACTCTGGTATGCTGATCCTCCTATGGGACTATAGATAACCAGTTGATGTTATGGATCCGATGGTTATGTTCTAGAGAAACCTCAACCAATATCCACTTATCACTTGTATCATTCAATCTTGCTTTTATGGATGCCATACAATCAACTTTGCCAGTATCCCTATGATTCATACTCTTCTCTATTTTTCTAGATTTTCCTTGCCTCCAACACGCCAGGTGCTTGAAGCAAAGTTGTTTGTTGTAGTTGGCCCTACTACACACTATTGTGATTCCAAAATCATTTCTTTTTGCGTACCCATTATAGAAAGTATATACATCATCTGCTGAATTGAATTCCATTCCAGTTTGAGGAACAACAGTATCATCCTCTCCATTTTGAGTGATGGGTAAAGGTGCATGGCCGGAAGTATGTTCGATTTCTTTTCGATTTATAATTTCAGCATCTCTGTGGAAATATAGGCACACAGTCATAAACATTGATATCCATAACTGAAACTCACGATACCCCTGGTAAAAACTACGATACCCTTTAAAAGTTAAAGACATAACTGAAACTCATGATACCCCAGAAAATAAATTACGACACCCCTGATAAAAACTACGACACCCTTTATCAGTTAAAGACATAACTGAAACTCATGACACCCTAGAAAACAACTTACGATACCCCAAATAAAAACTACGACACATGTTAATAGTTGATATCTATAACTGAAACTCACGACACCCCAGAAAATAACTCATGACAACGAAGCTATAACATGGTGACACCCTAACTGAAATTGCTAAGATAGGAACTTACGATACCCCAGAAAATAACTTACGATACCGGAGCTATAAAATAGAGTATCGGAATGTCAAAGATAATAACTATGAAACTTATGACACCCCAAAAAAATTTATTCGGCACCTCAGTTCTTATATAACGACACCCTATATGTAACTGTTAAGCTATGAACTTACCAATCCTAGAAAGACTATTACGACACCCCAGTTCTCATATTACGATACCCTAGCTGAAACTGAATGCGGAAACTTACGACACTTCAGAAAATAACGTACAACACCCGAGTTGTAAAATGACAACACCGGAGATATAGGGTCAGGGTATAACGGGGAATATAAGCCGAAATACTCTGACGACATCCTAGTTCATAAGGTATAACATTCTAGTTAAAAGAGTATGGCACCCTAGCTAAAAGAGTTAAGGCAGGAACTTACGATACCCCATAAAATAACTTACGGCACCCGAGCTTTCGAATGATGACACCCTAGCTTTAAAGAGAGTACTGGGATGTCGAAGATGATGACTATGGAACTTACGACACCTCATAAAAATTGTTATGACACCCTAACTAAAACTTTTAAAGTAGAACCTTACAACACCCAAGAAAACATTACAACACTGCAGTTACAAACTTATGACACCCAAGTTAAAGACATACGACACCCCAGATAAAAACTACCACACCCTTTATCAGTTAAAGACAACTGAAACTCACGATACCCCAGAAAATAACTTACGACACTCCAACTAAAAACTACGACACCCATTAACAGTTAAAGACAACTGAAATGTACGACACCCCAGAAAATAACTTACGGCACCTTAGAAAACAACTCACGGCAACGGAGCTGTAATATGACGACACCCTAACTGAAACTGCTAAGAAAAGAACTTACGATACCCTAGAAAATAACTTACGATACTGGAGCTATAAAATAGAGTATCGGGATGTCGAAGATGATAACTATGAAACTTACGACACCCCAAAAAAATTTATTCAACACCCCATTTCTTATATAATGATACCTTAGATGTAACTGTTAAGCCACGAACTTACGACACCCCAGAAAGACTGGTACGACACCCCAGTTCTCATATTACGACACCCTAGCTGAAAATGAATGCGGAAACTTATGACACCCCAGAAAATAACGTACGACATCCGAGTTGTAAAATGATGATACCAGAGCTATAGGGTCATATAGGCTGAAACACTCTGATGACACCCTACTTCATAAGGTATAACATCCTAGTTAAAAGAGTATAACATTCGTGCAAAAAATACGAAACAAAGACATTTTCTCCTGAAGTTAATGAAGAAGTCTTCGGTAGCTAGGTATTCCAGCCTTGAAGCTGAAATATTTTCTTTCGATCGAAAATCAGAACACTTTTCGATCGAAATATTTTTGAGCAATGAAGAAACTTATATCACCAACAGAAACAAGAGGAAATCTTTAAACCGGACTCTCAGAGCGAGAGGGAAGGATCTTGCTCAAATCTTGGACTGATTCCTTGCACCCGAAGGCCAAAGCCAGGGAGAAAAATATTTTAGAATCGAAAATAGTTTTTCTTTCATCAGATATAATCCAAGTAAAGATGATGGATAGAAATAGGATGGAGGGAAAGAGTATTTTTATCTGTATATAATTTTTAAAATAAAGTTGAAGTGCTTTTAATGGACATTACGATCAATGCTATCTCATTTCATAGATTTAGGTTATGTAAAATTTATATAACTAATTAAAAATAATAATAGTTCATATAAAATTTACGATGTATAAAAATTTTTCATCATCCCAAACGAAGAGCTCGTTCCTACTCCTCCGCTTGGGGAAGCAAAGAGGATGCGTTCTTGAAGTTTTTTTTTTATTATTATTTTTCCTTTTCTTTTTTCCTAGAAAGCGATGGCCAACCTGTCCGTGTCCCCGTCCCCTTGTTTGTTTATTTGTCCGGAAAATTGGTAGACTTTGGGTCACATGGGAGCAGTAAATAGATGACGTGCCCGATCGAGGCCTGATAAATTCCATTAGAAATTAGCTGGATCCAGCCTCACATGATAAGACTTTGTCTTCTTTTTTTATATATTGGCCAGGAAATTGCCTGCCCAACTGCTACCATAATAAAAACGAAATGGTTGTTTGGTCCAACTAGGTGGTACTAAGAATTATACGAAGCTAATATTCTAGGGTTAACTTGAACTTTCATAACGCATCTCACAAGATACTACTCAGTTCACTTGTGGAGGATACGTGGTCGGCGTCAGATTCAATCATGCAATTTTTTTATGGCGTTGGAGTAGCCCAATTCCTCAATTCAATATGTCATCTCTTGCTTTGCTTTTAAATATTGATGTCTTATCTATGTATCTAACAACAACTACCAATCCTCATCCTCATTATTTTGCAACAGCGCTATAAATCCTCATGTAGAGCATGCATTCCTGTTTGGAATAACTTGAAGTCATGGCCTAACACGATGGATGCTAAGCGGTTAGCAAGTATCAGTAATTTGCAAACCAGAAGCCTGATCTTTCTTCAGCGGATTTCTTTGGATGCTTGTTCTAGATCCGAGTTTTCCGGCAATACCCCCCATCCTCATGCCTTGGGAGCCGTTTTTCCTTTAGCTGATTTGCTAGATGCTTGTTCTGAAAGGGAAGATGGGACTCGTTATGATAAATGTTGCGGGAAAGTAAAAGCCACTTCTGTGCCTTTAGCCCCCAGCAAGGCCTATAGTCCAAATTATCCAAGTGCTTGTCGGATAACGGCATAGCAGAAGTCAGAACCCATGGATGGCTGAAAATTATTTATTTATCAGCCTCCCCTCCCTCCCGTTTCCTCTCTCCGTGCATTTGGGGCGGCAGATTTTTTTTTACCAACTCTTGCTGCAATCAAAAAAAATAAAATAAAAAATAAAATGAAGAAGAAGGAGAAGAAGAAGACTTTACCAACTCTTGCCGCAACCAAAGCCTTGCACGGTGTCAAAGAAAAAGTAGCTTTATATCATGTTAAGGAATAAAATCGTTATTGCATTGATAATCGTACGAAAGAAATAGGATCAGTTCCATCTTTCCATTACGCCCATAAAGAACGAGCTAACTAATATGATTCAACGGATCGAGCAACCCATAGTTCGACTTCCCCGAGCTTCCCATAGCTCGGCTTTCCCGAGCTTTCCGTAGCTCGGCTTCCGTCGAGCTTCCCGTAGCTTGACTTCCATGAGCTTCCCATAGCTCGACTTTCCCGATCTATCTATAGCTCGGCTTTCCCCGAGCTTTCCGTAGCTCGACTTCCCCGAGCTACCTATAACTCGGTTTTCCCCGAGCTTCCCTTAGCTCGGCTTTCTCCGAACTTTTCCTATCTCGGGGGAAGCCTCGAACTTTCATAGCTCGGTTCCCTCCGAGCTACCCATAGCTCGGTTCTCCGAGTAACCCTCGAGCAATTCATGGCAATCGAAGTAAGAGAGGACCCCGAGGCAAATGCGGGCAGTGTTGGTGCGGTTGATGTTCAAGGCTTTTCGAAAGCATCGAGGATGGACTGGATCATGGAGCGGGTGGTCTAAAGGCCAGCGGCGGAGGTGTTGGCGGCGAGGATGAAATCGGAAGGGGAGGGGTTAGGAGGAAGGGAGTCCGAGTCGAAGAGGGTGGACTCGCAAATGTTCGGGAAGCGGGAGGCCTTGCAGGCTTGGCGGATCTGGGTGAAGGGAGCGTCGGAGGTTGCTGATTTATGACGGACGAAGTGGTAGTCCCAATGGTCATGGCGTTGGCCTCTGGTGGTGGTGGAGAGGAGGAGGAAGAGGAAACAGAGGGCATGGAGGAGAAGAGGGAAAGCAGGGGCTATTCTGGAAGAGGGTTTCGGCTTCGTATCATTTCGGAGGGAGCTGATGCTGAGGCGAGCGGGGAAGTCGATATCGAAAAAAGGGTGGATGAAGAGAAAATATGAAAGATAATTTAAAATTTTATTTTTTTTTTAAAAAAATGTGGAGGTGTTGAGAGTAATTTTATGGGTGTAAATAGAAACTCACTTCGCCAACGACTCCGCATGTACCAGTATTTAATAAGAGGGCAGAAACGCTAAGAGAACCAGAGCTCATTTTTCTTTCTCCCAAACATGAGCTACTCCGTGACCAAGTTGGCTCAGGGACTTGTCGTACCCTGCGAGCCAACACCAGCCGGCACTCTCCCCCTCTCTTCCATCGATCAAACCCCGGCCTTGAGGGATGTTATGGTCGATTCCATCCATGTTTTCGGCCATGGCCTGGAACCGGCGAAGGTAATAAGGGATGCACTGTCCAAGGCCCTGGTCCCCTACTATCCTATCGCCGGCCGGCTTGTAAAGCGTGACAATGGCGAGATGGAGGTCGGTTGCACCGGGGAAGGCGCATGGTTCGTCGAGGCCGTGGCTGATTTCAGCCTCGAAGATGTCAACAATCTCGAGCGACCTCTCATGGTCCCCAAGGAGGAGTTTCTTCCAAGTTATCCTCCTGACCAAGAGGGATTAATCTTCATGTTTCAGGTATGATGATCCTTCCTTTCCCTTCCCCTTCCCCATCTATGCGTGTTAATAATGTGTTTCCTGCCTTCCACCAAATGAATTAAAGATGAAAGCTTTCCACTGGATATATATGGATGCTTTTTATTAAATCCTGCATGCACGCCTGAGCGATTTTAATTAATTAAATCCAGCTTCGTCTCCGTTGAGAACTCTAGAATCGAATCCTGATCTCTTGCATATAATATAGTCGAGAAAATTAGATACTGGGTTGTTTTTGCCTCTAGATTGAATTGAATGCCTGACAATCGCAGCCATCAAGAAACAACCCCAGAGTTTATCTACATTTATTATGCATAGCGCTTAGCCTTGCTTTTGTGCAAACAATTTCGAGTACATAAATTTAGAAATCTATAATCAATTTCTAGAAAGACCAACGCCATGTAGATGGCTTAAGCTTTACCAGCTCTCTCCCGACAAGTAAGCACCATATTTTTTTTTTCTTTTTTTTTTTTTTAAAAAAAGAAAGAAAATAACGAAATGTTTACTCTTCCAAACATGATTGGTGTGTCCATTGACTCCAATTTCGGACCATCGAAGCCGGTGGTGTTTTGGAATAAAATGACCGGGTCTTTCATAGCAGTCTGGATCGGACTGCAGGACAACATATTCTACGCTGAAATTATGGGTTACAGCTCATACGCAGCAAGTGGCATCCGAAAACTGCCGCTCATCGGTCACGATCGATCATAATCAATTACGGGGAGCTGTCACGCTCATGGAATAGTCCGATCCGCTGCGGCCATGTGACCTTACGGCCCCGCAAGCATTTTTAAAATGAGAGACACCCGATTTCTGAATCAAATTGTTCCCTTCTTATTTATCGCCGACAAAGTGGGGGTGGGCCCAATAACAATAGAAAATGAGGCAATAGTCAGAGTCCCCCACCAATAAATAAAATACTATTTAAAATAAAGGCATTGAAGCTCCTCCTCCTCCTTAAGGTCGAAGTTGAAGTTGAAGTTGAAGTTGAAGTTGAAGTTGCCTACCTATTATTTAGCTATATAAGAAAAAGGTTAGATAAAATAAAATAAAATTAAAAAAAAAAAAAAGTTATATAGCTTGGATTATCAGTTTATCACCCACCCGTTTGTTTTCTTCTTCCACAAATCCAGGTGACACAATTCAAGTGCGGTGGATTCTCGGTGGGCATCATGTCCAGTCACGCAATGTCTGACGGTCTTGGAGCAGCCCAGTTTGTGAATGCCATTGCAGACATGGCCAGAGGGCTTCAAAGTCCGAGAATAGAGCCCATATGGTGCCGAGATGCCATCCCAAAGTTCAATCCAGCCAAGCTCCCTCCAGGACCGCCTCCAATCTTGACCGCCTTCGACTTCCAGTACTCCGTAGCAGACATCTCCATGGACACCATAAACGAGATCAAGAGTCAATACGCAAGCGAGACGGGTCAAAAATGCTCCACCTTCGATGTCATCACTGCAATGGTCTGGCGAGCCCGAACGCGAGCCATCAATTTGGAGGCCCACCTCGATGTCAACCTTGGCTTTGCCGCGGACACCCGTCACTTGCTGCATCATGTGCTGCCCAAGGAAAAAGGGTACTACGGAAACTGCGTGTATCCCATGGCCATCACGGCGTCCAGCGGGAAGATCGCGACATCATCGCTTGCCGAGATTGTGGGTCTCGTTCGAGAAGCTAAGAAGATGCTGCCAACCAAATTCTCAAAATGGATGACGGGCGAGTACGAGGAGGACCCCTACAAGGTGCCCTTCGACTATGGGACGTTCATCGTTGCAGACTGGAACCGGGTGGGATTTTACGAGGTAGACTATGGATGGGGAGAGCCGATGCACATTGTGCCGTTCAATGACAGTCAATATATCGGATCGTGCATCGTGCTCAGGCCTCCGAAACCTAAGCAAGGTGTCAGGCTAATGATGCTGTGCGTTGTGAAGGAACACCTGACAGCTTTCAATGAACAAATCATGAATTTGGCCTAATTAAGCTCCTTCCTGTTCCCCTGTTCCTGTTCCTGGCGATATCAGAGACAACAACAAAACAGGCAGAATATTTATTATAACGGGCGTTACATTATATATATATATATATATATATATATAGATAGAGGAGGAGATCACAATAAGTTGTAGTGCCATTTTTATGTTTGTTGTCATTTTAATCTTCTTATTCTTCTTTATTTCCCTCGAGACGAGAATGCTGCATCATCGTTTGTTTTTTTTTTTTTTTTTTGAAAATAAACGGGCGATCACATAAGTCGAGCGTGAGTCAGCCCAGTTAGATCAGAATACAAAATTTGTTGCAAAGGAGCAGGGCAGGGGTCATCCGGAGACAAGATCCAAGGGCCAGAAAGTCGAGCCACAGAAGCAGCAACCCAATCTGCAGCCGAGTTGGCTTTGCGAAATATGTGCCTGGTCTGGACGCATTCAATCTGCCGCAAAATAGCCCAAATATCCAATAAAATAGAATTAGAAAGAGCAGGAGGGCAATTCTGCATCTGGATCCAAGAAATAACCGACATGGAGTCGCCCTCAATATAAAGCCTCTGAGCATGAAGAACCCGGGCAGCATAAGAAATATCCGCCCAAGCCGCTTGAAGTTCAGTCATGGGGACAGAGGAATCAAGAGTACCAAAGCCTTCCGCCGCCAAAAGGTCACCTTGAGGACTTCTGATAACAAACGTGGAACCTGCACTTCTGCCACGGACACTCCCGTCAAAATTGACTTTGATAAACCCTGGAGGGGGGTTCCCAAGAGATAAAAATCGTATGCCGGTTCGCTGCCGAAGCAGCAGGGGATCTCCAGTGGCCAGAGATATCAAAACCAATACGAGTACAGTCCGCCGTCAATAATCTGATCTTCCTAGCAGTTTTATAAAGAGAGATAGTGTCCTTAGAGAAAATAAGCTGATTTCTTGCTAGCCAAATCTGATAAGTTGTGATAGCCCAGAGACATTTATTATACTAGGGGCACCTCCGAAGGTCCAGAAGGAAAGAAGAAAGCAGGGAGCTCGAGCCATTATGTCTGACCGGATATCCCATCATTAGCCAGATCCTTCTAGCAGTGGGGCAGATGAAGATAGCATGTTCAATAGATTCCTCCTCTAAGCTGCATAGCGGGCAAGTCGACTGGATAGGAAGACCTCTCCGAGATAGGAGAGCACAGGTAGGAAGAGAGCCCCACAGAAGCTTCCATATAAATAACTGAACTCTAGGAATAGTAGGAAGCTTCCAAATCCACGCTGCGTCCTCTAGGCGCTGAGGCTGGGGTCTAAACATCATCATCAGATCCCTGGTTGGAGCCTTAGAGAGACAGGATCTCTGCCAGAGTCTAGCATCAGAAGATCGACCCGGAAGAAGCGGCATCGATAAAATCCGCCGGGCAAGCTCAGCACCAAATAATCTGGTCACCGAGGGGATATGCCAAGCAGGAGGGTCAGAGGAGATCAAGTCCTTAACCCTTAAACTGGGAGGGGTCTCAACACTGATAAAGGAGGGCCACCGAGAGAGAGGAAGCTCCGAAATCCAGGTATCCTGAATAACATTAATCAGAGAACCATCTCCGATCATCCAAGAGATATTGTCCAAGATAGCCTGACCGTAGCAACAAACCTCCTTCCAAAAAGAGGAACAACCCCGGGGAGCAGATATCTGCATAGCAGCCGACCATTCTCCATATCTACTATGCATCAGAGAGCTCCAAAGACAATTAGGTTCAAGAAGAAATCTCGAAGCATGTCTGGCAATAAGGGCTTTCCTTCTAACAATCAAAGACGGGATACCGAGACCACCCTCACCGATAGGCATGCAGACCAAATCCCAGGATAAGAGGTGAATCCCATGATCATCCTGACCAGACGCCCATAGGAAATCACGGAAGCATCTCTCAATCCTTTTCAGACAAGTAATTGGAATGGCAGTATTCGACAGGATATGCAGGGAAAGAGAGGAAAGAACTGATCGAATAATGGTAACTCTAGCCATCATCGAAAGACCAGTCGCCTGCCATCCCTCAATGCGCTGGCGCACCCGTCTCTCAATCTCGGAGAAGTCAGAGCAACGAGGGCATCTCCCCGTTATAGGGATTCCCAAATACATAAATCTATCCATCTGAGTGGTGATACCCGACAGCCTGATGATGGCTTCTCTAGTGGATCTAGAGGTCTTCGGGCTAAAACAAATAGAAGACTTCAGCGAGTTGACCTTCTGACCTGAAGCCTGGCAGTAGTTCTGTATAATAGAATGAAGGGAAGCCGCATTCTCAATAGAAGCTGGGCCAAGGAGGATACAGTCATCAGCAAACAGGAGGTGGGAAACAAAAGGCCCTTCAGAACCAGCTATAACTGGGGCAATCCGCCTGTCCTGCTGAGCCTGACGTAAAGCACGAGAAAGATCATCAGCAGCCAGGATGAACAACAAAGGAGATAATGGACAACCCTGCCTGAGACCAACACTAGACTGGAAGAAATCAGACGGGTTTCCATTTATGATTATAGAAAAGGAGGGCTTGTGAATGCATGCCAAAATCCATTCTATAAATAATTCATCAAATCCGAACTCCAGCAGAGAGCGGTACAAAAAACCCAGCTCATTCTATCATAAGCACGCTCCATATCGAGCTTAACAGCCATAAGACATCGCCTGACCGGAGCTCTATGAAGAGCATGCATGAACTCCTGAGCAATAAGAACATTGTCCGAAATAGACCTCCCTCTAATAAAAGCCCCCTGCTCCTCGGATATGAGACGAGGAATCACCAGACAAAGGCGGCGAGCTAAGAGACGAGCACAGATTTTATACAATGTAGTGCAGAGGCTAATGGGCCGAAAGTGCTGCGGAAGAGAAGCATCAACTTTCTTGGGCACCAAGGTAATGAAAGTTCGATTCCATTCAGAAGGAATGTGTCGATCTCGGAAAACATCCTGAATAGCTTGGACCACCTCCTGTCCAACAATATCCCAGTAGTGCCGAAAGAAAAAAGGTGGAAATCCATCAGGCCCCGGCGCCTTATTCGGACCAAGCTCCCACAGGGCCGTCCTAATCTCGTCCGAAGAGATCGGTCTGACAAGCATATCATTGTCCAGAGAGGAAACCTTCCTAGAATCTGGAACCTGCATAACCGGGTCCCCATCACCAAAAGAGTCAGCCCATCGAGCTCGAAAAAAACGAAGAAGAAGGTCACTTATAGAGTGGAAATCCTCCCGAGTATGCCCCCCTTCATCAACAAGCCTCCGAATCCGATTGGCAGCTCTTCGCTTGAGAGTGGCCTGATGAAAGAATCTGGTATTACGATCCCAATCACAAATCCACTGAGCCCTAGATCTCTGCCACCAATACATCTCCTGCTGCCGCAAAAGGGAGTGATGCCGGGCCAGCAAATCCCTAAGGAAAGAGAGATCCGAGTCCGCCAAAAAACCTTCGTGATCCTCCTTAGTCTGAAGAATATTAATATCAGTTTCAACTTGCTCCACTTGTCTAACCAGATCCCCCACCTCATTCCTATTCCATCTGGATAGTCTGTGTCTGGCTATCTTAAACCGACGAGATAACCGATAGACAGCATTACCCCTAACTAGAATATGCCAGATCTGAGAAATAATAGAACGAGCAGCTGAAAGACCAGTCCAAAACTGCTCAAATCTAAACTGCTTCCGCATAATATGATCAGCCTCTGTAGAAATCAAAATAGGGCAATGATCAGAAGCAATCCTTGGAAGATGGGAGACAGTAACCATAGGGTATCTTTGGAGCCATTGGGGAGTAGCCAAGGCTCTATCAAGTCTCTCCCATACTCGAGCAGACCCCTGCCGATTATTGCACCAAGTGAATTGGGATCCCGAATACCCCATATCCATAAGACCAGACGAGCCGATGAACGATCTGAATTCGTTGATATCAGCTGAGCCTGAAAACCTTCTGCCACCACGTTTTTCATTAGCCTCAGTGATACAATTGAAATCCCCAGCAACAATAGACGGCACACCTTGAGCAAGGAGGGAAAGCAATTCAGACCAAAGAATTCTTCTCTCTCGATAGTCGGTGCTAGCATAAACAGCCGAAAGTAACCAAGGGGCAGAAGATCCCTCAGATATCAAGAGACCGATATGCTGATTGCACTGATGAAAAGTATCAACCCTGACAGCAGAGGTGCGCCATATAGCCAAGATACCCCCCGATAGACCATCAGCCTCCACAGCATAAGATGACCAAGTGCGGGCAATCTGTCTACGAAAACGAAGAAGACTATCCCCCGAGAGTCTGGTCTCCAAGAGGACACATATATCAAAGTGGTGTAATTGCAATAATCTACTGAAGGAGGCTCGGAAAGAAGGCTTTCGAGCTCCTCTAACATTCCATAGTAAAATCTTCATTTATAGGATAGAGGAAGATGGGATCCCTCCTTGATCCTCTATCATATCACTATCAACAGGACCCCTATTCAACTGAGGGCCGTCGTCAGGCTTCTGTGAAGTATTGATCAGCATTCCATCCGAACTTCTAAGCAGGAAGACTGTGACTGAGAAAAGGAACCAGGGCACACTCCCATAGGTTCACCAATAGTATCAGCCAGTTGAAGACCGGCCCCCCCAGCAGTTTGGGCCCTCACCGCATCTTGGGCACCAACCTGAACACACGGAACCTGATCCAATTGGCTTGGAGAGAAGCAACTCAGCTCGTTCTTTTTGGAGGAAGGAACTTTCCCTTTTCCCTTCCTCTTATCAGTTTTGGTTAAAGTCCTAGGAGCCGGGAAAGCCTCCGGTCTAGCTCGCTTGAGGGGACCAGCGTATGCATCCCTACACCCCAACTGACCATCATCATGATCCACTGAATCTAAGGAGGAGAAGGGGTTATGGATGATAATTGAGTTCAATTCAGGATTCACTGAACTCAACTTATCTGCTGCTTGGAAGTTCAGACCTGGGGCCTTTGAAGCGGCACGCAGGTGTTTAACCGGCACGGGGTCACCACCTTTGACCGAGCCATCCGCTTCCTTCCCAGGGCACGACACCACAGCGACTGCCCTTGAAGCCGAACGCGAAGACGAAGAGGACCTCCGGCGAGCAAGCTTAGGCGGAGCAGTCCATCCTTCAGCTGATACTCCTGCGATCGATGCAAGCCCCTTCTTCACCGCCTGAGACGATGAACCAGAGCCTGGGGATGAAGACGAAGCCGGCACCGAAGTCTTCCCCTTCACCTCCGCCTGGGGAATAGAAGGAACCGCCCTCTTCCGTAATGCAACCATCCACGGACCAAACATAGAACTGGAAATAGAGCCAACCCCATCCGACTGGGAACAGGGGCCATCCAGATGCAGAGAAGCACATCGCCAGCAGACACCCTCCAAGCTCTCATACACGAAGCTTTGCCAGAACGGATGGAAGATCCCCTGAATCCGAGAGCCTGGCCGGAGAGGGCAGCGAAGGTCGACGCGGAGACAGGCCCTCGCATATCCTCCCCGAGATTTCGCCAAAGTTGCCGCATCAGCACAGACGAACTCACCAGTGGAAGAAAGAATGGATTTGAGGAATTCCTCCTTCCAGAACTCGAGAGGCAGCAGCGGCAATCGAACCCATACCAGGGCAGACGAAACGGAGTCCTCAGCCGGAGTAAACTCCGGCCTCCACGGCTCCGTGCCAACCACCTGGCCATTGATCACCCATGGACGCTGAAGAACCAGGCTGCAAGCTTCTTTGGATTCGAAGCGGAATACATGGCATCTGAATGCCAGAGAGATGGGGACGATGGCGCCAGAGATTCCAGCCCTCCTGAATTCCCTGACGAAGGCCTCAGCCGGGATCCAACGGTGGAACGACCGGACAATCACGACCGACTGCTGCCAGCCCACCACCTCCTCTTCAAGCTCCGCCGCCGGAAAATTGATAACCTCCGGGAACGATGCCTGCATCAACTTCACAGCAGCTGGCGAAGGGGACTCCGTCATCCATTGAAATCCGGACGTTGCCGACCTCCTCCCAGGCATCCGGGAACCTTCAACCGAATCGGAGGCCATAGGAACGGAGGAAATGATGAAGGGAAGAGGAAAGAAAGAACCAAAGCAATAGGGACGAAGAAACTGGCAGCGATCGGGGAAGAAGGATACGGAAGCACGAATCTTAAAGCAAGGAAGGAAAACAGAACCGGGGCACTCGGGCGCACGATTCTTAAAGCACGAGGGATACCTTCAAATTCCCTTATTGTCCTTCCTGGCAGCTCCACTTTAAATCATTATACCTCCATGGTCCCACTCCACCAATAATTGTACCCGTTGCCTCCCTCATCATTGTCCTTCTGACCTTGTGCCATCAAATCATCATCCTTCTTATTGACCGCATCTCCGTTACTGCTCGGAAAGCAATGGATCAAGATAGCCTTCCCTCGGCTATAAAAGAAAGGAACCGCCTCCTCAGAAAGCAAGCTCCTCAATCCGCTTTCACTATCCACTTCTAACTCCATTAGCCTTCATCCATGCACCACTCAATACCCTACACTCCACTCAAACAACAACCATCGTCCGCCTTGCTACCTCCATGACTCCCTTCATCTCCGAGGACCTTCTTACCTTTACCAACCTTACCTATGAACTCTTAGACATGATAGCCTACATAAATTCTCAGAAAACCTCAGACCCTGAACTCAAGCTTATCTACCAGAAATTTATCAGCCTTGCCATTAAAACCCTCCAATACCACTCCGAACAGACAGTCCACCAGATAAACAATCTTACTACTCAGACCATCATAAACCAAGCAGAAGAATTCTACAGGCAGTTCGACCTCAGACTGTCTTCCAACACTCATGTCAAATCTACTTTTATTCGATGACTGTTTTGGATCAAATGATTGGATCGGTTCCATGCTGCAACATTTTTCAATAGCAATTTTATAAAAAATGATTCGTTTGTGGCTGTACTACTCTGCTCGTGGCATAAGGAACCATGAACTTATCTTGGTCCTTCCTTTTATAGCCGAGGGAAGGCTATCTTGGTCCATTGCTTTCCGAGCAGTAACGGAGATGCGATCAATAAGAAGGATGATGATTTGATGGCACAAGGTCAGGAAGGACAATGATGAGGGAGGCAACGGGTACAATTATTGGTGGAGTGGGACCATGGAGGTACAATGATTTAAAGTGGAGCTGCCAGGAAGGACAATGATGAGGGAGGCAACGGGTACAATTATTGGTGGAGTGGGACCATGGAGGTACAATGATTTAAAGTGGAGCTGCCAGGAAGGACAATGATGAGGGAGGCAATGGGTACAATTATTGGTGGAGTGGGACCATGGAGTCAGGATTCGCACCTAAGGGGTATAGTGGTTCAGGACGTTTGGCGAGAACTGCAGCACATGTCCGGCTGCATTTGTGACCTTTTTCAGGACAGTGCTCTCAATGGTAAAGAAAAAGTATGACTGGGTTACTGGAGCTTCACATGCTATGACTGTAGTCTGGTTGTTGGAGATTCTTGGAGTTGGCAGGCTGCCCCTGTGGTCGGCAGGTACGAAGTTGTGATGTTGATTGGATGAGGCCTATTGGGAAGGCCTGTTGTCTTCTGGGGTTGGCAGGCTGGTCTGAATGAACTGGGCTGTGCTTAGACAAAGCCTATCTGGAAGGCCTTGTAACTGGGCTGTGCTTGGACAAAGCCTATCTGGAAGGCCTTGTTATCTTCCTTATGATGATTATATGATGTTGTAATCCTCATAAGGGTCTTGTGCAAACTGCATTGTTATTGTTGGGTCTGGTTGTGATGATCCAGTGTCTTCTTCGTTGTCTGAGTCTCCAAGTTGAGATAGTTCTTCCAATAGTTTCTTCTTCAATTCTTTTCTGTTGGGAGGCTTACCTGTTGTTGGAGGGACTGAGCCTTTTTCAGGCTTTGGAAATTGTTGAGGATGGTCATAAGTAATAAGCCATAATTTGATGTTGTTTATTAGTAGTCTTTCTCCTGACTGGAAGTTTTTCCACCATTTGATTCTGAATCTTCGTTCCAGGATGGGTGGATACTGATGGTCTAGAGTCTTGATGATGGTAAAATCCCATCCAAGGATCCATGGGACTTGAAATTCGACTGAGAACATGATGGATTTGTTTCCATAGGTAGCTGCTTTGAGATTGTTTTGGAAATAGTCCCATGAGTGTTGAATTTCTTTTGGTAATATGTCTTTAGCTAATCCAAAGTAGATCCACCAGTTATGGACCCAATTTGGGATTTTTTTGTTGAACTTTTGGCAGAAGCTGAAGAACCAACTGTGATTTGTGGGTTTAAGGTAGAAGGCTTTGAACCAGGCCTCTTGGTAATCAAAATTGTTGTATTGTGGGGGTGAATAGGTTTGGGAGAATGTCTTGGACTGGTAAGGATTTCCCCATTCTTCCTTGGTGATGAATTTTATGATTTTGCACTTCGAATAAGCTATGACTTCCGAATTGGGTTCTGGAGTATGGGTTATTTCTGCGGAATCTAATCTACCAATATGAATTCATAATATTCTTGGGATTTCAAGGGTACTTCATATCCGGTAGGTAAATGATATTGGATTATTTTACCATTTACCGAAGGGAATATTCTGGAAAGTTTGGGAGTTTGCTGGTCACTTAGTTCATCTTTTTCTAACAGTTTTATTGTCAAGGAGCAATTTTTTGGTATGTATGGGTTGACTGGAGGTGGTCTAGGCGGACTAGGTCTGGTCACAACAGGACTTGGTGGACTAGGCTTAGCTTGATTTGGGCTAGGAGGTGACCACCTTAGCTTAGTTTGGTTCAGGCCAGGAGGTGACCATTTCTGAGTGGCCTGGGAGTAACTTTGGGAAGGTGAGGCAAGGACAGAATACTGGTTTTTAATAGGAGTGATAGTTCTAAGAGGTACCAAGGTCATGGGCTTGGCGTAGGAGGCTTTGGATCTGGACTTTTCTGACATTTCGTTCCTGTAAGGAATTCTCTGGTTAGAAAGTCTGGTAGGCTATTTTCTGTTCCTTTTATAAATTCTATTTCGAAATCAAATACCGATAAAATAGCTTGCCATCTTGCAAAAATTGTTTTGAAACAATATTTTCAACATCCTTCTCTAAAATATCTTTTGCTGATTTGCAATCAATTCTGAGAAGAAACCTTTTAAAATACAAATCTTCTTGAAACTTCTGAATGCATGATACAATTGATAGAACCTCCTTTTTTATTGTACTATAATTTATTTGAGCCTTGGTCCATATTCCTGAATGATATCTGATTAAGGTTTCCCTATTACTGATTTTTTGTTTAAGAATTCCTCCGAATCCTATGTCTGAGGCATTTGTTTCAACAATGACTAATGCTGCTGGATTTAGTAGGTTTAGGCAGGGAAGTTTTTTGACCAATGTTTTTACTTTTCTGACAATCTGGGTTTGCTCTACTGTCCATTTTGTTTTCTTTTTTCTAAGCTGAGCATACAAAGGTTCTAGGGTGATTCTTAGGTTTGGGACAAAATCTGCTACATAGTTAAGGCATCCTAGGAATCTTTGAAGCTGGGTTTTCTCTCTGATTTTGTCTGGAAATTTGTCTGCGAATTCTACAGATCTCTCAATAGGTTTGATAGTGCCATGATATATATAGTTTCCTAAAAACCTTATTTTGGTCTGGAAGATTTTAATCTTAGGGGCTGAGATTACTAATCCATTTTGCTTTGCTAGACTATGAAACTGCCTTATATGTTTAACATGTTGTCTTAAGTCTTCCGAGAAGATTAATACATCATCGATGTAAACTATTATGAAGTGTGATTCTGAGTTAAATATTGTATTCATCATGTTTTGAAATTCACTTGGGGCGTTTTTAAGTCCAAAGGGCATTACATTCCACTCATAGTGCCCAAAGGGTACTGTAAAGGCTGTTTTGTACTTATCTATTTTCCTTATCTGTATTTGCCAAAATCCTGATTTCATGTCAAACTTAGAGAATATTTTTGCCTTGTAGAGCCTAGATAAAAGATCTTTTTTGTTAGGTATAGGATACCTAATCCATTCTAAGACCTTATTTAGGGGTTTATAATTGATGACTAATCTGGGAGTTCCTCTTTCTAATTCTGAGGCCTTTTGAACGTAAAAGGCTGAGCATGACGAAGGAGACTTGCTAGGCCTTATGAGTTTTTTATCTAAGAGATCTGATATTTCCTTTTTACAATATTCTAATAACTCTGCGTTCATCTGGATAGGTCTAGATTTAGTCGGAATATTTATTTCTTTAAAATCTTTAATGTAAGGTAGACTGACCTAGTGCTTTTGTCTATCCCAAAAGGCTGTGGGGTTTTGACTACACAGTTCCTTTTCTAATTTTCTCTGAATTTCTTTATTTTGTTTTTCCAAAAATCTTCTTGTAATTGTCTTTCTATTTTAGTTATTTTGATCTCTTCTTTAAGATCTAATAGTTGTTGTTCTTTGTATTTTAAGGTCTGTATCTTTTGGATACTAAGATCGTTTTTTAATAAATTGATTTCTTTGGTTTTCGTAGGGTTTATAAATTTAAAGGTAATCTCTCTATCTTCGGAAACATAAGTTGATATTCCTCCTTCATCATTCTCATAGGATAAAGAAGTGTTAGGAATGGTGTTCCGAGGACAACCGTTTGAATGTCTTTGGCCACCATGACTGTTGATTTGAAACAAATATCATCTTGGCAAATACTTACGTCCGATATTTTATATTTGATTTTGAGGCTCTCATTATTAGCTGTATACAGATTCTCAGTAGTTTCTTCATAATATTTCTTCGGAAACAATCCTGTTGGTATACAGTTCATGTCTGCTCCAGAATCAACTAAGGCATATACCTCTCTAATTTCCTCTCCTACTACTAGTCTAACTCTGGCGTTCCACCTCTGAACTTTTACGGCTGTGATTTTATTTAGATAACCGTCTTGTTCATTTTCTTCTTCTTCTTGGAGAATTTCTTTCCTTGGGTTTTTTAATTCTTCTATTTCTGTTCTTAATTTTTTAATTTCTATTTTGATTTGTTTAACTTCTGTTTGTAGTTGATGAATTGGGTCTGCTTTAAATTTTTCTTCTTGCTCCTTTTGTTTGATTATTTCTGATAAGCTTAAAACTTCCTTTCTAGCCTTAGGTTGTAATTCCCTTTTAAGTTCATCTACGAAATTTTTTCTTATTTCTGGATCATCAGTTCTTTCTATTAGATCTATGAGTAGATCGCTTTTCTTGCTGTTGATCATATTAATTTTAAGGTTTTCAGTACAGCCACATAAGGTTATTTCATCTATGTTTTCGGAGGAAGTTTCTTTTTCATCAGAAGAACCCTCTTCTTCATTTTCTTCTATTAGGTTGATCTTCTCATATTCTGAACTATCATCTAGGTCCGAAGGGTAACTTTCTTCACTATCTGACCGCATTAGTTCTAGTATTTTTTCCTTCTGGTTTTCTGGAATATCCATTCCTTGGATTTGGGATATTTTATATTTTCTACAATTCTTGCTAAAGTGGCCCCTTTTTCCACATCGATAGCAGGTTGCTGTTTTTCTTTGATTGGTATTGTCCCTCTTCTTAGGAGTAGTTTCCTTGAATTTTTGGTCTTTGGATTTCCACCTCCCTTTGCTAGGGAAATTCTTCTGTTTATTTGATCTATTTCCAGAGTATGTTGGTCTTTCTACCTTTCTTCTATCTTTTCTCTTTTTCTTAGAAGGGGGTACTAGTACTTCGTATCTGTATTGTTTGCAAAATCCTCCTAGTTTTTTTTGGTTGTAATTTCGTTTCTTTTTAACTTAGATTGGAGTTTCATTTCTGTGCACATCTTTAGTGCTGTTGTATTAATGGTTTCAACAATATTTCCATAGGTGACGTGGTCCCAGTTAATTTCTCCCTGGTATTTTTCTGCTAAGGCTTCACTAACCTTTTCGGAGAATAGGCTTGGCAATCCTGATATGAATTTCTCTTTCCAAAAGGGAGAACTGCAGTCTTCTCTTTCAAGGACTCGACATAGGAAGACATCCCTATACCATCTGAAGTCTTGCATTTTAGGACATCTGAGTTTCATTAAAAGCATTCGGTTATTTTCTTGCTTTATGTCTTTTGTTCCTATGAACTGTCTGTATATTGCATGGAGTAGGGTGTCTACCCCATTATGTTCTTCCGAGGTTTCAGTAGACTCTGATTTGACCACAATTTTAGTGCTATTTATTACGAAGTCTCTTTCTTCAGGCTTTAAATATCTATTCCACCATCCTTCTAATTGCCCGGTGAATCCTTGGACAAGAATTCTAAGGGTATCCTTTTCAGTTGTATTTGAGGCTCTTAGGGCTCCCGCAGCCATATTCATTTCTTTTAAAAGATTCCAGATTTCTCTTTCTGACATCCCATCTAGGTTCCATTCATAAACTACTCCGCTAGTATAGGATTCTCTTCTAAAACTCTTCCTTTCCTCGAATTGGATATCTGGGGGAGTTGGTCTAGGATAATAATCCTTTTGTGTTCTATAATATGTTTGTCCTTCATTTTTTAGTTTATTTATTCGATTTTTAGATTCTTGTGATGATATCATATTTAGTCGATTCCCTTTAGTTTGTCTATTATTAGGTCTTCTTTGGTTTTAAATCCTTTTTCCCAGCCGTTATCCGTCTGGAAAAGAGGCTTTTGCATTTTTATAATTTGATCTACTCTTGAGTTCTGAACCTTTTGTTCAAGATTCTTTTCTATCTTATTCAACTGCCCTGATATTGTTGTAAGGCCTGATTACTATAATTGTTTTGTTGTGCTATCTTTCTAATCTCATTACTGGTTGCTGGGTAGTTGTCATTTTCTGATTTGATGGCTTTAAATGGAGAGGCTATTACTATTTGATTCCTATAATTAATCTGACATTCATCTAAGGGGATGTGTTCTGAGTTTATTTCCTTATTTTCTGTAGTTTTCCAAATTACTCCTAGAGACTTAAAAGGGTATTTGCTTGTAATTTTCTTATTCTTACATTCTTCTTCAAGCCAAGTGAAATAAGGGATCTCTAATTCTATGGTGTTCATAAACTTATAGTATTCTTGTTTTAAATCTTCTCTTTCTTCTGGGCTGGTTGTTTTCCACAGCCAGTCGACCTTTTTCTTGTTATGCTTTGCTTTAAAGTCTTTTCTAATACTTTCTTTATTAATCTCAAATTTTCTTTTTATCATGTTTAGTTGGTTTGGTATGTCTTCTTTCATCTGAGAATAAGTGGGAGAATAATTTGCTTCTTCATAAAATAGACTCGGGATATTTGATTCTAAATCAACCCCTTTAAGTTTTAAGTTTCTTTGGCTAGTTTCTCCTACTTCTGAACAGGGATTTCTCATACTATATGATCTTTTAAAATTATATCTAACCGTTCCTTTATCATCTTGGGTTATTTCGTTTATTACTCTATTTTCTCTGACTGATCTCCTAGGAGGCTGAGTTTTTTCTAAAGTCCAATTGTTTTCAATTTTTACCCCTTTCCATTCACTCATTTGTGGTACTACCGATTGATGTCTCTCGTCTGTTGCTAAAAATAGGGTTTTTCCTGTCGGTGATTTTCTTATTCCCTTAGCATTGACTCGGGTTTTCATCATTTTATAACTTATTCTGTAGACAATACTTAGTGGCTTAAATTCTGGGTTTATATTTTCGTATCCTGCTACCTTTATGTCCAAAACTAAGGAGTCTTTAATGGCTCCATCTATGGCTAGACTTAGGTTGGGGTAGTTTTCAAAGTAAATAGGTCCCCAACTAACATTGGTACTAATGGCACTAAGAATTGCATCTTCTGCTTCGTTGAAGCGATTATCTTTTAATATTATGAATATAGGTTTATCCATTCCCTCTCTATGATTTGGGATTATGGCAACTTGTACTGCCGCGATGTGCATGTATTTAAATCTATCATCAATATTGAAAGACTGTATGTCCTTTTTCCTAAAAAGCCTAACACTAGTTTGTCCATTTTCTAGCTTGATGTCCAGATCATGTTCAGCGATTTTAACCCTTCGTTCCTCAAAGAGGCTAAAGCTTCCTCTCTTATATATCTGATCATATTTAATTGTTGGAATTTTCTTATTTGTTATATCGATTTCAGTTGCTGATACTGATCTATTTAATACATTAATAGTTCCTTCTGGATAAAAGTCTTGATCGCGGGTTTCACTATCTTCTAGGCCTTCAATCTCATCTAATCTTTGAGTTCTAGTTAATCTTCTAATTATGCTATTCATTTTGGCTCCTAGGGATGACGGAAACACTGCCAGACTTACGCTCTTCTGCTGGCCTTACGCTTACCAACGCTTCCTCCTAATAGCCTATTGAACAGCTTAATTGAAGTCTCAACCATTGCTCTAAGACTTAATGAGATTAAGGATAGGAGGCTAGTGAATCCTAGAATCCTGACCCTTTTCCAGTAAGAATTATAAATGTTAATTAAGGCAAGTCAGTTCTTTAAATCTTAAGAGATCTCGTCCTCATTAATCCCATGGGTCATAGGTGTACTTTCGTACATTCGCTCAGGAGGCGAGATACCTTTTGATTTATGAGACTTGTCTCCGGTGTGTGCGTGGAGATCTAACATGGCTCTGATACCATTTAGGTGCGGAATGAGATACGGGTTAGAAATTTCAAAGTGCGACGAATAGTAAAAATGAACAGTAAAAATGAACAGTAATACGAATAGTTAGCATGAATAGTAATATTTTTGGAAAGACTGAAATCTGGAAATTTATATATATCAAAGCTTATACTAGGCTTACAAGATATATTGCATGAAACTCTTACATAAAACCGAATAGAAACTCACAGTCACACAAAGCTGATAGAAAGCTGGTAAATAGATTTTACATGAAACTGGCTTCTGGGGAATTGCTACAGTCTGAGGTCGAACTGCCTGTAGAATTCTTCTGCTTGGTTTATGATGGTCTGAGTAGTAAGATGGTTTATCTGGTGGACTGTCTGTTCGGAGTGGTATTGGAGGGTTTTAATGGCAAGGCTGATAAATTCCTGGTAGATAAGCTTGAGTTCAGGGTCTGAGGTTTTCTGAGAATTTATGTAGGCTATCATGTCTAAGAGTTCATAGGTAAGGTTGGTAAAGGTAAGAAGGTCCTCAGAGATGAAGGGAGTCATGGAGGTAGCAAGGCGGACGATGGTTGTTGTTTGAGTGGAGTGTAGGGTATTGAGTGGTGCATGGATGAAGGCTAATGGAGTTAGAAGTGGATAGTGAAGGCGGATTGAGGAGCTTGCTTTCTGAGGAGGCGGTTCCTTCCTTTTATAGCCGAGGGAAGGCTATCTTGGTCCATTGCTTTCCGAGCAGTAACGGAGATGCGGTCAATAAGAAGGATGATGATTTGATGGCACAAGGTCAAGAAGGACAATGATGAGGGAGGCAACGGGTACAATTATTGGTGGAGTGGGACCATGGAGGTACAATGATTTAAAGTGGAGCTGCCAGGAAGGACAATGATGAGGGAGGCAACGGGTACAATTATTGGTGGAGTGGGACCATGGAGGTACAATGATTTAAAGTGGAGCTGCCAGGAAGGACAATGATGAGGGAGGCAACGGGTACAATTATTGGTGTAGTGGGACCATGGAGTCAGGATTTCAAAGTGCGATGAATAGTAAAAATGAACAGTAAAAATGAACAGTAAAAGTGAACAATAATGCGAATAGTTAGCATGAATAGTAATATTTTCGGAAAGACTGAAATCTGGAAATTTATATATATATCAAAGCTTATACTAGGCTTACAAGATACATTGCATGAAACTCTTACATAAAACCGAATAGAAACTCACAGTCACACAAAGCTGATAGAAAGCTGGTAAATAGATTTTACATGAAACTGGCTTCTGGGGAATTGCTACAGTCTGAGGTCGAACTGCCTGTAGAATTCTTCTGCTTGGTTTATGATGGTCTGAGTAGTAAGATGGTTTATCTGGTGGACTGTCTGTTCGGAGTGGTATTGGAGGGTTTTAATGGCAAGGCTGATAAATTCCTGGTAGATAAGCTTGAGTTCAGGGTCTGAGGTTTTCTGAGAATTTATGTAGGCTATCATGTCTAAGAGTTCATAGGTAAGGTTGGTAAAGGTAAGAAGGTCCTCGAAGATGAAGGGAGTCATGGAGGTAGCAAGGCGGACGATGGTTGTTGTTTGAGTGGAGTGTAGGGTATTGAGTGGTGCATGGATGAAGGCTAATGGAGTTAGAAGTGGATAGTGAAGGCGGATTGAGGAGCTTGCTTTCTGAGGAGGCGGTTCCTTCCTTTTATAGCCGAGGAAGGCTATCTTGGTCCATTGCTTTCCGAGCAGTAACGGAGATGCGGTCAATAAGAAGGATGATGATTTGATGGCACAAGGTCAGGAAGGACAATGATGAGGGAGGCAACGGGTACAATTATTGGTGGAGTGGGACCATGGAGGTACAATGATTTAAAGTGGAGCTGCCAGGAAGGACAATGATGAGGGAGGCAACGGGTACAATTATTAGTGGAGTGGGACCATGGAGGTACAATGATTTAAAGTGGAGCTGCCAGGAAGGACAATGATGAGGGAGGCAACGGGTACAATTATTGGTGGAGTGGGACCATGGAGTCAGAATTCGCACCTAAGGGGTATAGTGGTTTAGGACGTTTGGCGAGCACTGCAGCACATGTCCGGCTGCATTTGTGACCTTTTTCAGGACAGTGCTCTCAATGGTAAAGAAAAAGTATGACTGGGTTACTGGAGCTTCACATGCTATGACTGTAGTCTGGTTGTTGGAGATTCTTGGAGTTGGCAGGCTGCCCCTGTGGTCGGCAGGTACGAAGTTGTGATGTTGATTGGATGAGGCCTATTGGGAAGGCCTGTTTTCTTCTGGGGTTGGTAGGCTGGTCTGAATGAACTGGGCTGTGCTTGGACAAAGCCTATCTGGAAGGCCTTGTAACTGGGCTGTGCTTGGACAAAGCCTATCTGGAAGGCCTTGTTATCTTCCTTATGATGATTATATGATGTTGTAATCCTCATAAGGGTCTTGTGCAAACTGCATTGTTGTTGTTGGGTCTGGTTGTGATGATCCAGTGTCTTCTTCGTTGTCTGAGTCTCCAAGTTGAGATAGTTCTTCCAATAGTTTCTTCTTCAATTCTTTTCTGTTGGGAGGCTTACCTGTTGTTGGAGGGACTGAGCCTTTTTCAGGCTTTGGAAATTGTTGAGGATGGTCATAAGTAATAAGCCATAATTTGATGTTGTTTATTAGTAGTCTTTCTCCTGACTGGAAGTTTTTCCACCATTTGATTGTGAATCTTCGTTCCAGGATGGGTGGATACTGATGGTCTAGAGTCTTGCTGATGGTAAAATCCCATCCAAGGATCCATGGGACTTGAAATTCGACTGAGAGACATGATGGATTTGTTTCCATAGGTAGCTGCTTTGAGATTGTTTTGGAAATAGTCCCATGAGTGTTGAATTCCTTCTGGTAATATGTCTTTAGCTAATCCAAAGTAGATCCACCAGTTATGGACCCAATTTGGGATTTTTTTGTTGAACTTTTGGCAGAAGCTGAAGAACCAACTGTGATTTGTGGGTTTAAGGTAGAAGGCTTTGAACCAGGCCTCTTGGTAATCAAAATAGTTGTATTGTGGGGGTGAATAGGTTTGGGAGAATGTCTTGGACTAGTAAGGATTTCCCCATTCTTCCTTGGTGATGAATTTTATGATTTTGCACTTCGAATAAGCTATGACTTCCGAATTGGGTTCTGGAGTATGGGTTATTTTTGCAGAATCTGAATCTACCAATATGAATTCATAATATTCTTGGGATTTCAAGGGTACTTCATATCCGGTAGGTAAATGATATTGGATTATTTTACCATTTACCGAAGGGAATATTCTGGAAAGTTTGGGAGTTTGCTAGTCACTTAGTTCATCTTTTTCTAACAGTTTTATTGTCAAGGAGCAATTTTTTGGTATGTATGGGTTGACTGGAGGTGGTCTAGGCGGACTAGGTCTGGTCACAACAGGACTTGGTAGACTAGGCTTAGCTTGATTTGGGCTAGGAGGTGACCACCTTAGCTTAGTTTGGTTCAGGCCAGGAGGTGACCATTTCTGAGTGGCCTGGGAGTAACTTTGGGAAGGTGAGGCAAGGATAGAATACTGGTTTTTAATAGGAGTGATAGTTCTAAGAGGTACCAAGGTCATGGGCTTGGCGTAGGAGGCTTTGGATCTGGGCTTTTCTGATATTTCATTCCTGTAAGGAATTCTCTGGTTAGAAAGTCTGGTAGGCTATTTTCTGTTCCTTTTATAAATTCTATTTCGAAATCAAATACCGATAAAATAGCTTGCCATCTTGCAAAAATTTGTTTTGAAACAATATTTTCAACATCCTTCTCTAAAATATCTTTTGCTGATTTGCAATCAATTCTGAGAAGAAACCTTTTAAAATACAAATCTTCTTGAAACTTCTGAATGCATGATACAATTGATAGAACCTCCTTTTTTATTGTACTATAATTTATTTGAGCCTTGGTCCATATTCCTGAATGATATCTGATTAAGGTTTCCCTATTACTGATTTTTTGTTTAAGAATTCCTCCGAATCCTATGTCTGAGGCATTTGTTTCAACAATGACTAATGCTGCTGGATTTAGTAGGTTTAGGCAGGGAGGTTTTTTGACCAATGTTTTTACTTTTCTGACAATCTGGGTTTGCTCTACTGTCCATTTTGTTTCTTTTTTCTAAGCTGAGCATACAAAGGTTCTAGGGTGATTCTTAGGTTTGGGACAAAATCTGCTACATAGTTAAGGCATCCTAGGAATCTTTGAAGCTGGGTTTTCTCTCTGATTTTGTCTGGAAATTTGTCTGCGAATTCTACAGATCTCTCAATAGGTTTGATAGTGCCATGATATATATAGTGTCCTAAAAACCTTATTTGGTCTGGAAGATTTTAATCTTAGGGGCTGAGATTACTAATCCATTTTGCTTTGCTAGACTATGAAATTTCAAAGTGCACATCCTCAGATGGTTCATTTTTTGCGGATGGTGAGTCAAGCTTTGACCGTACGTAGAGGCTAATTAGGCCTAATTTAGATTCATTCTGTATAATATTCAAAATAATCTCATATTAAATTTTAAAAAAAAATTAAGTATTTATAATTTAATTTTAACTATCATCAATTAACTTTCATTTAACCTTTTGGATTACATGATTTCAATCCTAGTTAATTGGACCATGAATTTGGGCGGGGGTGTTACAAATGGTACAGAGCCTATTCGAGTTTAAGGAAGTTGGTGGATGGGCCTATCATGGCACGAGTGTGCCCAAATTAATGAATGATCAATCATGGTGGGGCATGGTATGGCAAAGTTAGTGAATGATCCGCGATGGCATGGTATCAAAGTGTATTTGAGTATGCGATGGCATGGTATCAAAGTGTATTTGAGTATGCAAAAGATGATTAATGATCCGTCTTGGATGACTAATAGATTCGGGCTAATTTGTTACATACGATGAGAATGTTGCATTATACATTCTGTTGCCATCGGGATCTATCCTTCGACTCGGATGCGATCGGCCTCCTGATCTGGGCTTCCTCCTGAGCGGACCTGTACAGAAGTTCTCACGCAAGAGGCATTGGGGGTGGCCCTCCGCGGAAGACCCTCCGACGCTTAAGTCAATGGGGATCGACGATCAACAAAAATGAGGAGAAGGATCTCTCTGAGGAGTCCCTCCAGGGGTGGCCAACCGGGAGCTCTGAGGGAGCACCGATGAGCAGTGAAGGAGTGAGAGAGTGAGGGTAAGCCGGTAAGCCAGGGGGTGTCCGCGCATACTTGAGAGAATCCGGGAGCGTCATATTTATAGGCAATCACCTGGATCTTGAGCGCCTTCTGGAAGGTTCGAAGGTTGTTAGGATACGGAGATGACTCGAATCAGGCTATTGTAAGGCCGGTGGGATCCGTATCTTATTCGTTGGAGGATCGACGGCTGGTAGGGCTCTCTGATGGCCTGAGATCTGATGAGTGCGTAGGTCCTAGGCCGTTATTGTAGATCCTAGGCCACTCCTCGATATGATTCTTTGTTTGGGATTTGTTACGCTAGGCCTGGGCTCTCCCGCGTCGGGTTCCACGGAGGTGTGTGTCGGGCCATGAATTGCTCGGGGGAGCCAAGCTATGGGTAGCTCGGGGGGAGCCGAGCTATGTGAAGTTCGTGGACGCCGAGCTATAGGTAGCTCGGGGGAGCCGAGCTATGGGAAGCTCATGAAAGCCGAGCTATAAGTAGCTCGGGGGGAGCCGAGCTATGGGAAGCTCGTGGAAGCCGAGCTATAGGTAGCTCGAGGGAGCGGAGCTATGGGAAGCTCGGGGGAAGCCGAGCTATAGGAAGCTCAGGGGAAGCCGAGCTATGGAAAGCTCGTGGAAGCCGAGCTATGGGTAGCTCGGGGACGCCGAGCTATGGGTAGCTCGAGGGAGCCGAGCTATGAGAAGCTCGTGAACGCCGAGCTATGGGTGGCTCGGGGAAGCCGAGCTACCGGTAGCTCAGGGATGCCGAGCTATGGGTAGCTCGGGGGAGCCGAGCTATGGGAAGCTCGTGGAAGCCGAGCTATAAGTAGCTCGAGGGGAGCCGAGCTATGGGAAGCTCATGGAAGCCGAGCTATAGGTAGCTCAGGGGAGCCGAGCTATGGGAAGCTCGTGGAAGCCGAGCTATAAGTAGCTCGAGGGGAGCCGAGCTATGGGAAGCTCGTGGAAGCCGAGCTATAAGTAGCTTGAGGGGAGCCGAGCTATGGGAAGCTCATGGAAGCCGAGCTATAGGTAGCTCAGGAGAGGCGAGCTATGAGAAGCTCGGGGGAAGTCGAGCTATAGGAAACCCGGGGAAGTCGAACTATGGGAAGCTCGGGGGGAGCCGAGCTATGGGTAGCTCGGGGACGCCGAGCTATGGGAAGCTCGGGGGAACTGAGCTATAGGTAGCTTGGGGGAGCCGAGCTATGGGAAGCTCGTGGACGCCGAGCTATGGGTAGCTCGGGGAAGCCGAGCCATGGGAAGCTCGGGAAAAGTCGAGCTATAGGTTGCTCGACCTGTTGGATCATATTAGTTAGCTCGTTCATTGGGAGCGTAATATAGCGGGCGGGTGGATGGGGCTGATCTTAGCCCCTTCGCACGGTTATCAACGCAATAACGATTTTACCCCTCAACATATGCCCCTACTCCCTATTTTGAAGCGTAGGTTCGGGCGTAGGGAGTATAGACTTAGGTGGCGCGATCCAAACGGGGGGACGTGTGTTTGATAGCCCACGCAATGATGCCCTAATTAATGCGATGGGGCCATTTTGCCTTTTCGAGGTAGATCCATCATTCCTTAGGGGCGAAGGTAACAGCTGGGAAGGCGCCACGTAGGAGATCTTGATTTTCACGGTGCCCGTAATGGTGGTTCCGGATGTCTTGGTCGAGATGCCTCGTCCTCATCATAAGGCAATTTTCCTAGGGAAAAGTGGAGTTGAGGCAGCACCCTCCCTATTTGTAGCGCTCTCTCGCTTTCCCTTAGAGAGCTCAATCTTTTCATTTCCACAGCAATCTGTTGCTCAGCATCTCTTGCGATCGAAGAAATGGTGAGTCCGAGTGATCAGGCTTCGGAGGTGACCTTGGCGGACCTGGAGCGGATACGCCGTCTGTACAAGATCCCATAGGATGTTACTTTGTTGCTTCCGACGGCTGAGGATAGGGTAACATCTGGATTGGGAGATGGGGCGTTCTGCTACGAGGAGAGTTTGAGGGCATGCCTTAGGTTTCCTCTTCATCCGCTGGTGCGAGAGGTGATGAAGTTCTACAATATATGCTTCACCATGGTGGCTCCCAACAGTTGGTGCAACCTCATCGGGTTCATCTCGTTGTGCAACAGTGTCGGAGTGACCGCGACCCTTCCAATGTTCAGGGTGTGTTTCAATCTGGTCTCCGGGAGGGCCTCAGAGTGGCCCTACATCGGCCCCTGGAGGTCCTTCAAGATGATCTCCGATAACCCATCGTCGATAAAGGAGTGGAAGTCGCGATTCTTCATCGTTGCGGGGAATATCGGCTCAGAGTTCCCCCGGGTATGGGGGCAATCATCCAATGGATCAGGCGTAGCAAACAATGGTCGTGGGGGCTCCGAGGGGATCCATTACACCGTCATGGTTGACGGCCTGGCCTTGGCATCAGCCTTCGCAAGCCACGAGCAGCTTGAGAAGTCGGTCGAGGAGTACCTCGCCGTCCCCACGAGGGAGACCGAGGCCCTTCGCCGGGTCGTACGCCGGCAGGAGGGGGAGATTGCTTCCCTCCGCCAACAAGTCGCCGAGCTGTCCCGGCGTGTAGAAGGCCCGGCAGCTCCTGGGGGGAGACGTTAAGCCTCTGCGAAGGCCGTATTTCTTTCTATACTTTTCTCTTTCTTTTTGTACCTTTTTCTTACAATTAATAAAGAAAAAGGTCTTTTTTGGCAATTTATTGTTCTCTGATGAGATCATCGTTTAGCCCACAAAAGAGGTAAAACCGCTCGCTTCTGTTTGAACCGATGGGGGACCTGGGTGGTCCCGTGGGCTTACGCGCTAAGTCATGGTCTCATTTGTGGAGCGAGATAGGTGCTTGGGTGGTAAGATATAGGGTTATCATCCGAGAATTTAGCAGTAGGGGGGATTCCCCAATTTTGTCTGGGGTTCCTGGGCGGCCGTGTAGGGCCTGCCGATGCCTTTAGGAATTTGCTAAAGGTGTAGACTTTGTGTCTGTTGGCGGTTTTGCACGGTGTGCATTTTTCGAACTAACCGAATGTTCTGGGGACTATTTGGGAGTCCTTCGGCTTTGATCAAGGTTTGCGTGCTTCGGTTTTTGTCGGGGCTTTAGAATTCATCGCTAGGCCCAACCGAGATTCAAAGACTTGTTGCTTCGCCCAACCGAGGTTCGGAGATCAGTTGCTCGGCCTAGCCGAGGTTCGGAGATCAGTTGCTCGGCCCAGCCGAGGTTCGAAGAATTGTTGCTCGGCCCTGCCGAGGTTCGGAGAATAGTTGCTCAGCCCTGCCGAGGTTCGGAGAATAGTTGCTCAGCCCTGCCGAGGTTTGGAGAATAGTTGCATGGTCCTGCCGAGGTTCAGAGAATAGTTGCTCGACCCTGCTGAGGTTCTGAGAATTATTGCTTGGCCCTGCCGAGGTTTGGAGAATAGTTGCTCGGCCCTGCCGAGGTTCGAAGATTCTCCTGCTTTAAATAGGTAACTCGGTCGTGCCGAGGATTAGTAAGCAGCATCTGTTTCTCTTCACGATTTTTGATGATATAATTTGTGGTGATTTATGTCATGAATTATGAAACATTATGCCGACAAAAATTTAAGAAGGCGAGCCTGTAGATGGCGTACCCTACTGGTGATACTTGTGGAGATTGTCCGAATTCCATGTCCAAGGGATGGATCTTCCGCTTAGATCTTGCAGCTTATAGGTCGCAGGTCTGACGATCTCCGCTACTTGGTAAGGGCCTTCCTAGTTTGGGGCCAGCTTTCCTTGCTCCAGTGGTTTGGAGACAGATGCTTTTTGGAGAACGAGGTCGCCAAGCAAGAAAGCTTTCCCTTTGACTCTAGAGGTGTGGTAGCGGGCCACTCTTTGCTGATAGGCAGCCACTCTGATCCGAGCTTTTTCTCTGATCTCCTCTACCAGGTCAAGGTTGGTGTGGAGCTGCTCATCGCTGGCTTCTTTCGAGTAGCTTTCCACCCACAGAGAAGGGAGCCCTATCTCCACGAGGATGACGGCCTCTGTGCCGAAGGCCATTCGGAATGGGGTTTCGCCTGTGGGTACTCTCGGGGTTGTATGGTAGGCCCACAGGACATGATGCAATTCGTCTGCCCACCTTCCTCGGGCTCTAGAGAGTCGAGCTTTGATCCCTTGAAGCAGGGTCCGGTTGGTTACTTCGGCTGCCCCGTTGGCCTGTGGATGCCCGACAGAGGTAAGGTGGTGGTGGATCCCGTGCTCCTCGCAGAACTGGCGAAACTTCGGATTGTCGAATTGCCTACCGTTGCCAGTGATGATAGTGTGCAGGAGGCCGAAGCGGCATATGATGGACTTCCATACGAAATCCTTGGCCCGAGCCTCGGTTATTTGTGCAACTGCCTCCGCCTCGACCCATTTGGTGAAGTAATCTATGGCGACGAACAGGAACTTCCGTTGCCCCGTGGTGAGTGAAAATGGGCCGAGAATGTCCATTCCCCACTTAGTGAAGGGCCAAGCGGATGATATGGGGACCAGGCTAGCGGAGGGGAGCCTCTGAATGCTTGAGTGCCTTTGGCATGGGTCGCAAGCTCGGATAAGGTCGTTTGCATCCTTTTGCATGGTTGGCCAATAGTAGCCTTGACGCAGCACCTTGTGGCACAGGGATCGGCTTCCCAGATGGTTGCCACAAATCCCCTCATGCACCTCCCGAAGGGCATAATCAGCTTTGGATGGGCGGAGGCATCTGAGCAGTGGCATAGAGAAGGACCGCTTGTAGAGCTGGTCATCAATTAGCACATAGTGGGTGGCTTGCAATTTTAGCCTTCTAGCTTCCCTTCGATCGGCCGGGAGCGACCCTTCTTTGAGGTACTTCAGGATGGGGTCGAACCATGATGGTTCGGCCTCAACTTGCATCACTCGGTTAGCTTCCGCGATACTAGGTCTCTCCAAGGTCTCCAGATGGAATTTTTGTTCGGCGTCCATTGACTCTGCAGTAGCCAGCCGTGACAGCAGGTCGGCGCGGGCATTTTCAGATCTAGGAATCTGAATGATCTTAAATTCAGGAAAATAGGAGAGTAGGCTCCGCACCTCCTGGAGATATCAGATCATGTTCGGTTTCTGAGCCTCGAACTCCCCTTGCACGTGGCCTGCCACCAGCTGGGAGTCAGTGAAGGCATTCAGTTCTCCACCTTAAGTTTGCGGGTGATCCGGAGACCGACCAACAGGGCTTCGTACTCAGCTTTGTTGTTGGAGGCCGAAAAGGAGAAACGGACGCCATATTCAAAAGTTGCCCCCTCTGGACTGGTGAGAACCAAGCCCGCACCGGAGCAATGGGCGTTGGATGACCCGTCGACATGGAGGAGCCATCGGGCGCCAGATTTTGGTTTCTCGGGAGAGTCAGGGGTGGAGCCGTCCTCTGGGATGGTACATTCAAGAAGGAAATCGGCTAGCACTTGAGCTTTGATGGCCGGGCAAGGCTGAAAATGGATGTCATGCTCACTCAGCTCGACGGCCCACTTAGTCATTCTCCCTGATGTCTCCGGGCGGTGGACCACCGCCTTGATGGGTTGGTCAATCAGAACTGTCACAGAATGCGCCTGGAAGTATGGCCGCAACTTCCGAACTGAGGTGATCAAGGCCAACACCATCTTCTCAATCCGGCTATACCTCGTCTTCGCGTCACGGAGCTGTTTGCTGACGTAATAAATCGGCTTCTGGGCCTTGTTTTCTTCTCTGATCAGCACCGAACAAACGGCACCCTCCGAGATAGCCAGGTATAGGAACAATGTCTCCCTAGGATTTAGACTGCTGAGGAGTGGGGGAGAGCCAAGGTACTTTTTGAGGTCTTCAAATAATTTTTGGCATTCGGAAGTCCATTGGAAATTTTTGGCCGATCGGAGAGTTTTGAAGAAGGGGAGGCATCTTTCGACAGAGCGCGCCACGAAACGGTTAAGGGCTGCTATCCTCCCGGTTAGGCGCTGGACTTCTTTAATTGACGCCGGGGGCGCCATCTGCTGGAGAGCTTGAATCTTTTGGGGGTTAGCTTCGATACCTCGTTGGGAGACCGTGAAGCCAAGGAACTTCCTGGAGTTAACGCCGAAGGCGCACTTAGTTGGGTTGAGCTTCATCTGATATTTGCAGAGTGTCGCGAAGCTCTCTGAGAGATCCTTGATGTGCTGCGATGCCTCTTTGCTTTTAACCAGCATGTCGTCGATGTATACCTCCATATTCCGGCTGATTTGTTCCTTGAATACTTTGTTGACCAGCCTTTGGTATGTGGCTCCTGCATTTTTAAGACTGAAAGGCATAACACGGTAACAGTAAGTACCTTGGTCGGTTATGAAGGCGGTCTTTTCCTCATCTTTGGGGGCCATCCAAATCTGGTTGTAGCCAGAGTAGGCGTCCAGAACGTCAGCATTTGATAACCCGAGGTGGCATCCACAAGTTAGTCAATCCGGGGAAGAGGGAAGCTGTCCTTCAGGCATGCTTTGTTGAGGTCAGTAAAGTCGATGCAGATCCACCACTTGCCGTTCAACTTCTTCACCATGACGACATTTGACAGCCAATTTGGGTAATTTACCTCCCGGACGAAGTTCGCCTTGATGAGTTTATCGACCTCCTCTTCAATAGCTTTCTGCCGTTCTGGTGCAAAGCTCCTCTTCTTCTGCTTGACGGACCGGCACATCTCGTCCATGTTAAGGTGGTGGACGAGGACTTCGGGGCTGATTCTTGGCATGTCGGAGGCGGACCAGGCGAAGACATCGGCATTGCTTCAGAGAAATTCAATCAGCTCCCACCGAGATTCACCTTTCAGCAGCGACCCGATCCTTATGGCTCGGTCAGGGCGAGCCTCGTCCAGTGGTACTTCTTCCAGTTCCTCGGCTGGCTCCCCCCGTTGCTCGGCGAAGTCCTCCCGAGCATCCAGCCCATCAACTTCAGGCATTCTGGACTGAAGGCTGGTGATAAAACACTGCCGAGCCATAGTTTGGCTTCCTCGGACGACACCAATGCCTTGCCCGGCGGGGAATTTCATAGACAGGTGTGGGATGGAGACAACGGCTTTAAGAGATATCAGGCCGGGTCTTCCAAATATGGCATTGTAGGGCAACCTGAGCTTAGTCACTAGGAAGTTCATGTGGACAGTGGCCATAAGGGGCCAGGTTCTTGCCCGAACCGTTAAGGTTACGACCCCCTCTGGGATGATAACATCGTCGGTGAACCCCATTAGGGTGGAATCCACGACTCGAAGGTTTTCCATGAGCAATCTCATCTTGGCAAACACATCAAGGTACAAAACATTCACAGAACTTCCACTATCAACGAGGATCCGGCTTACATTGTAGTTATTTAAATTGAGGGATACAACCAGTGTGTCGTCATGTGGGAACTATATCCTTTGGAGATCATCGTCGGAGAAGGAGAGCTCACCCGTTCGTGCTCTCTTTGGCGCCGAGCCTTCATCATCGTTTCTGAAGCTCGAGCCGCTGGCCTCTTCAATCATGTTAATATGGCTGATCACGGGTGGATTGGGAGGAGGAGGAGGCTGCTGAGGCTCGGGCTGGCGGTCACCTCCTTGCCCTGGCTCAAGCACCCTCCTGAACTGATTCAGTCGGCCCCACTGGATCAGCCTCTCAATTTCATTCTTTAGCTGCCAGCATTCCTCAGTGTCGTGGCCGTGCTCCCGGTGATAGCGGCAGTATTTGGTGGGGTCCCTTCGAGTTGGGTTCCCTCGGAGAGGGGCTGGCTGGGGGAGCTGGCGCTCTATCTCCATAAGGATTTGCACCCTGGGTATAGTCAGTGGAGTGTACCGGTCGAATCGCCTGGGCGGGCTCCGGGAGCGATTTCTCAGCGGCGGCGGGGGAGCTCTCTGCGGATGAGGCGGGCTTGGCTGACGGACGGGCTGGTGCCTATCGGAACCTTTAGGTTCTTTCTTCTTTGCCAGCTCGGTGTGGGCAGCTCTCCGTGACTCCTCGACCCTGGCAAATTTGTCTGCCAGGGCCATCATATCGGAGAGGTTTGGGGGGTAGCTAACTTCCATCGCTAGGTAGAAGTCACTCTCCTTCAAAACTCCTCCCGCTAGGGCGGACATAGCCACCTCATGATTAAGGTGGTCCACCTCCACCATGGCCTTGTTGAAACGGCCAAGGTAATTTCTCAAGGACTCCCCCTCTCTCTGCTTAACTTCAGAGAGGGAGTCGGACCTTCGTCGATGACGGCGACTACTGACGAACTGGCCAATAAAAAGACAGCTCAGCTCATCGAATGAATCGATGGAACCTGGTTTCAAGACGTTAAACCAGGTTCAGGCAGATCCTCTAAGGGTGGAAGGGAAGGCGCGGCAGAGGATCGCGTTGGATGCTCCGTGGAACATCATTATTGATCGGAAGCTACTGAGATGATCATCCGAATCAGAAGAGCCATGGTAGGGCTCGATGGCGGGCAGCTTAACATGGGAGGAATCACTTCCTCCACGATCCCTTTGGAGAAAGGGATGCCATGCTCTGCCTTGGGCTGAGGCGGATGGGCCTGCTTGGCGGCGTCCAGCTCCTGACGCATCTCCCAGATTTGTCGACGGATCTCCTCTTCAGACGTAAGAGGAGGAGCTGGGCGAGGAGAGTGCGGGAACGGCGTCGAATCATGGCGGGAGGACACCGGAGAGAGGGACCGAGCTCGCCGAGATATGGGAGGATCCCTATTGTAGCCACCTCGTGGGACTGGTTTGTCCCCCATGGGTCGGTGTGGGGGGTCCGCGGCTCCATGCGGACCAGAAGAGGAGGTGGCCGAAGAGAAAGGAACTGCAGCCTCCTCATGAAGCCATGGAGCAGGGGCAGTTGCGAAGCGCTCCTGAACCAGATGGGTCAGGGCTTGGACCTGCTGGACCAGCGTGGCGAACTGATCCTGGGTCACCGGGATGGCTGGCGGTGACGGGGTCTCAACTGGCGGCAGCTGCAGTGCCGCATTGCTTGTCAGATCAGGTCTTTGAGAGATGACATGGTCTTGGGCTTCAAAGGTTGCTCTTCTCCGATTAGCCATTGGAGAGGTTGTACTCCAGATCGAGATCCTTATCTCCTTTCTTCAAGTTTTAACGGAACTTGAGGCCCTTCCTCTAGCGCCAATCTATTGCCGCCGGGATCTGTCCTCTGACTCGGACGCGATCGGCCTCCTAATCTGGGCTTCCTCCTGGGCGGACCAGCATAGAAGTCCTCACGCGAGAGGCTTTGGGGGTGGCCCTCCACGGAAGACCCTCTGACGCTCAAGTCAGTGGGGATCGATGATCAACAGAAATGAGGAGAAGGATCTCTCTGGGGAGTCCCTCCAGGGGTGGCCAATCAGGAGCTCTGGGGGAGTGCCGACAAGCAGTGAAGGAGTGAGAGAGTGATGGTAAGCCGGTAAGCCAGGGGGTGTCCGCACATACCTGAGAGAATTCGGGAGCATCATATTTATAGGCAATCGTCTGGATCTTGAGCGCCTTCTGGAAGGTTCGAATGTTGTTAGGATACGGAGACGACTCGAATCAAGCTATTGTAAGGCCGGTGGGATCCGTATCTTATTCGTTGGAGGATCGACGGCTGGGAGGGCTCTCTGATGGCCTGAGATCTGATGAGTGCGTAGGTCCTAGGCCGTTATTGTAGATCCTAGGCCACTCCTCGATATGATTCTTTGTTTGGGATTTTGTTACGCTAGGCCTGGGCTCTCCTGCGTCGGGTTCCACGGAGGTGTGTGTCGGGCCATGAATTGCTCGGGAGAGCCGAGCTATGGGTAGCTCGGGGGGGAGCCGAGCTATGGAAAGCTCGTGGACGCCGAGCTATGGGAAGCTCGTGGATGCCGAGCTATGGGTAGCTCGGGAGAGCCGAGCTATGGGTAGCTCTCGGGGAAGCCGAGCTATAAGTAGCTCGGGGGGAGCAGAGCTATGGGAAGCTCGTGGAAGCCGAGCTATAAGTAGCTCGGGGGAGCCGAGCTATGGAAAGCTCAGGGAAGCCGAGCTATAGGTAGCTCGGGGGAACCGAGCTATGGGAAGCTCAGGGGGAGTCGAGCTATGGAAAGCTCGGGGGGAGCCGAGCTATGGGAAGCTCGTAGACGCCGAGCTATGGGATGCTCGGGGGAACCGAGCTATGGGTAGCTCAGGGAAACCGAGCTATAGGTAGCTCGGGGGAGCCGAGCTATGGGAAGCTCGTGGACGCCGAGCTATGGGAAGCTCGGAGGAACTGAGCTATAAGTAGCTCGGGGGAGCCGAGCTATAGGAAGCTCGTGGACGCCGAGCTATGAGAAGCTCATGGACGCCGAGTCATGGGTAGCTCGGGGAAGCCGAGCCATGGGAAGCTCGGGGAAAATCGAGCTATAGGTTGCTCGACCCGTTGAATCATATTAGTTTGCTCGTTCTTCGGGGGCGTAATGTAGCGGGTGGAGGGATGGGGCTGATCTTAGCCCCTTCACATGATTATCAATGCAATAACGATTTTACCTCTCAACACATTCATTACCAACCAACCACGAAAACCCTGCATTAAAGGGGATGAGAGAGATGAGAGGTAGGAGCGACATGCTACCAACGTTGATTGAAGGCAATATTTTTTTGTTCAGAAAAAATGTGGTTGCTTTGCCGTTAGGGGCATGCCCCCCTTGACATGCTCTAGGTGCTTCGAATGGGCCTCTACTCTTGGAAGGCATCTCGGAAGCTGTTAGGACGTGGACGGACTGACGCGCCCAAGGCTAACTTGGACTGTTCGCACTGTTTAATTTGGGAGAATATGTACCAGTTGATCGGTCATGTTTAAGTATAAAATCAATGAAGTCGCAGTTACGTAAAAAAAATTATACGGAGTGAACTCGTTGATGATCTTGCATCTGTGCATACTCTAGTAGGATGAAAAAGATGGAAAAGTATTTTGTGCATCAGCTTTTGGTGCATAAAGTACGCATTGACCGTACAGATTGACCATCTGCATGTGCCGGCATGCATGCAAAGGCCCATTGGGACTTTTCCTAAAAAAGATTTGCTGCACCAAAGGGCGATGTAGCAAGTATGCAATAGGTGCGCGAATTGATCATGCACATATGCCGTGTTGGAAAATATTTTTGTTTTTGCAAAAAACTCTTCCTAAAATTGCTAGAAATTTAATTTAAAAAATTTAAATGCAAAAATATAAATTTAAAAATAAAAAAGAATCTTACCTGATCGAGACATGTTAGACACTACTCTAAGGACTAGTTTCCGCCCCTTTGTGCAGGTTATAGGCGATCTGTCTTTAAGGTACAATGATCTGGCTCGATCCAAACCTCCTACCACGGGCACGATTGCATGGAGGTGCAACCCATTGACCCTTTCAGATGCCCAAAGAAAAGTAATGAATATAACAATTACAAGAAAAATAAATTTAAATTACTATAAGAAAAATGACTTATGGCGAATTAATTCGTCGCAATACGTACCAAAGTCATCGTAATAAGTTATTGTTAGTGTGTGCCCTAGATCCAATTGGATTAGTGTAGTATCCGGTTGGTGGATGGTCCTATTTTATTTTATTATTTTATTTGGTAACCACTTGCGATATATCTCAATCTTTTGGAGATAATTCTCAATGATATCCATCCACTAATTAATGAGTGAAAACCATATCTCTTTTGAAATTTAAAATGCCTATTTTGATGGGAGTAGGGAAACTGAGCTATGAGTTGCTCGGGGAAGTCAAACTAAGGGTTGCTCGGGAAAGCCGAGCTATAAATGGCTCGGGGGGAACCGAGCTATGGGTAGCTCGGGGTGAACCGAGCTATGGATCGCTCAGGAAAACCGAGCTAAGGGTATCTCAGGGGGATGGGGCTGATCTTAGTCCCTTCGCACGGTTATCAATGCAATGGCGATTTTACCCCTCAACACATGCCCCTCACTCCCTAGTTCGAAGCGTAGGTTCGGGCATAGGGAGTATAGGCTTAGGTGGCGCAATTCAGATGAGAGGAAGTTAAGAAAATCTCTATAAATAGATATCCCTTCTAAGGTTTTCGATATGACAACACATCATACGAGAGAAAACCATAAAGAAGCCAGAGATATTGGATCCCTGATCAAAAGCAAATCCTAAGGGCATACCCATCGTTGTACGATTGCTCGTTGATTGAAAGCACTCAACTCAATCAAATCCTGATTCAGATCCTCAAGAGGTAGATCATAAACAATGCTGGAGGTAATACATTGATCTTGTCTATTATTTCTATACAATGGTATCAGAGCCTCAATACCTCTACCTTGTCTTGTTACAAGTGTTTCCATTATTTTAAGATTTAATTGTTTTGAGATCTAATTAAATCTTTTAAGGGTAACTTATTATCCCCTTTGTGTGGCAAAGCATTCTTCATACCGGGAGAGTTAATAGATCGCCTAGAAGATTGTTCGTGACCATCGAAATTTTTTTTTTATTCTTAGGTTTAAATAAAAGAAAATTCATAAATAAGAAAAGGACTTGAGATTTGTTGTGGTGGTTAAGAATCCTCCTTTCAACAAAGAGGTTATGGTTCAAACCATAGTGGGGTGGTTGTGGTTCCGAATTTTTTGGGTTACGAAAAATCCTTAAATAAAAAAAAGGTTTTGAGCCGTTTTTCTTCCCTTTTTTTTCGTGCTTGGCCGTTTTCCATCAAGCGCTAGGAGATGATATGGTTATTTAGATTTCTTCCACGATTTTTGGACGTGTCTTTTCTTCTCTCATACGGTAATGGAAGATGACATGGATAAAGAAATTTTAGGATATGATTTAATTTATTATATCGATTATGATAAAGATAGTTGGCAAGCATATCTGTTCGGCTAGCTTATTTGAATGCATAATTTTTGGTTTTTGATGCAATTTTTAAAAAGGATAAAATAGCATCTTATCCATTTGATTAAATTTTAAATGCATGCTATTATCTGTTTAATATTTTATTTTATTATATCATGTGATATGATTTATTTTATTATTTGTTTCTTAAGTTTAAATTTTTTGTATTAAAATACGCCTCCTAAGCCTCTATGCCTACAGTGTTTTGCATAGACTGGCCCAAGGGAATAATGAGCTACGATCGGACGTGTTTTAATTGACAAAAAATTTTTCTTAAGATGATAATTTTGAAAATGCATTGAATAGATGATTGATATGCTATCGCTCTTGTTTTACATATTAGATTTTATATTATGCATGAATAAAATTATATTTGGTGGTAGTGTGAAAAATCACAATGCAAATCCTTTTAAGGTTTGATTGGTCCATTGGTGTCTAGAAAAGTGAAGAGATCGTAGTTACTTAATTGGTTCCGTTGACTGACCTAAGGAAAGCAACTGGGGACCCCACCTCTCTTCTATGGGCCTGGCCAATTTGATTAATTCAGATCTTGATTTGGAAATGTTATGTTGATTAAGATCACTACCTAATTATCATGCTAACTTGGTTAATCTATATGCATATAATGGAGTTCAAATGTCATGTGATCAATATGATTTTGATTAATTAAGGAGTAGCCACAACATCTTTAATTAATCAAAATTATATATTGAATTGCAAAGATCACATAAGGTTAGATGACATTAATTATGATTAATTATATTAATGCAATGAATCTTATCCCTCAGAAATTTTTATTGTACTGATATAATTAATTAGGATGCGATAATAAATTATTTTTTTAATTACCCAAAGAATTAAGAAAGGAATATAATTTGTTAATCACATCATTAAGTTAATAAGTCTATTTAAGTATAATAACTTAGCCCACATGTAGTTATTATATGTTATTGATTCATTTATTGCATGTTTACATTGGTAAGACATGACATTAAGTTATATGCCTCAAATTCAGTTACATGAACATGATTTTTATGCAGCTATTTTGCTTATTAATATTTCTAATATGAAATGTGATGTTCTCGATTTAAGTGGTGACCATTATAAAGTATGGAAGTAAAGAATTCTTCTTCAATTAGGGTGCATGGATATTGACTATGCTATCAGGAAGGATGAACCACATTCGATTACATCTACTAGCACTCAGGCTGAGATTGCTACGTATGAACGATGGAAGCAATCCAATCGCCTCAGTATGATGTTCATACGTACTAAGATTTCTGCCAGTATACGTGGTTCAATTCCTGAGTGCAAAAATGTCAAGGAACTTCTAAAGGCTATTGATGCACAATTTGAGTCTTTTAATAAGACACTGGCTAGCACCCTAATGGCAAAATTGTCATCAATGAAGCTCACTACTGTTGGAGGTGTGCATGAGCTCATCATGAAGATGAAGGACATTGCGGCTCAGTTAAAATCCCTAGAGGTTGAGATGTCAGAATCTTTCTTAGTGCACTTCATTTTGAATTCACTCCCACAACAGTATAGTCCCTTCAAAATATCTTACAACACACATAAGGATAAATGGTCAATTAATAAACTTCTGACCATGTGTATTCAAAAGGAAGGAAGGCTGATTTTAGAAATGGAAGAAAGTATGCATTTAGATACTCAGAGAAAGACTAAAGCTACTAAAGCCAAATGCAAAGGAAAGGGTAAAGTACCCATCTATACAGAATACAAGAAGAAATCCAAGTGCTTCTTTTGCAAGAAGAAAATGCATATAAAGAAGGATTGCCTCAAATTCAAGGCTTGGCTTGACAAGAAAGGTACTCTAACCTCATTCGTATGTTATGAATCTAATTTGTTCATTTATCATAACACATGGTGGATTGATTCTGGTTCTACAATCCATGTTTCAAATACCTTGCAGGGTTTTCTAAATCAAAGAAAGCCATTGGAAGCGATTGGGACGTGCAGCCTTATTTTAGATTCTGATTTTGTTTTAAATTTAGAAAAGACTTTTTATATTCCAAGCTTTTCTAGAAATTTGATTTCAATATCAAGACTTGTACTCGCAGGATATTCCTTTAATTTTAATAAAAGCTCTATTGATTTATTTTATAAATCTAAGCTTATTGGGAATGGTACATTATCCGATAATCTTTTTCAAATTAATTTAAAAAATAATACCTCCTATAATATGATGTACGTCCAAACTAGTATGAAAAGATGTGTTATGAATGAGAATTCCTCTATTTTATGGCATCGAAGATTAGGTCACATCTTCATTGAGAGAATTAAAAGATTAGTAAAAGATGGAGTACATGATACTCTTAATTTTACTAATTTTGGCACTTGTATGGACTGCATAAAGGGAAAGCAAACCAACAAATACAAGAAAGATGCCAAGAGAAGTTCAGAAATACTGGAGATCATACATACATATATCTATAGTCCATATATGGACTCGTATGGTCAGAAATACTTCATCTCATTTATTGATGACTATTCAAGATATATGTATCTTTACCTGCTTCATAATAAGAACGAAGTATTAGATACCTTTAAGGTATTCAAGGCAAAAGTAGAGAAACAATGCAGCAAGCAAATTAAGTTCGTGAGGTCAGATAGAGGTGAAAAATATTATGGTAGATACACTGAGAATAAACAAGCACCTGGTCTGTTTGCTTGGTTTCTTGAAGAAAATGGAATTGTTGCACAATACACCATGCCGGGGTCTCCTGACCAAAATGGTGTAGCTGAAAGGAGGAATCGAACATTATTGGACATGGTAAGGAGCATGATTGTCAGCTCCAACCTACCTAAATTCTTGTGGACTGAAGCTTTTAAAACTGTTGCGTATATATTAAACCGGGTTCCAACTAAGGTTGTTTCCAAAATGCCATTTGAGTTATTTAAAGGTTGGAAACAAAGTTTGCAACATATACGTGTTTGGGATGCCCATCTGAAGTAAGAGTTTATAATCCACAAGAAAAGAAATTAGACCAAGGACTATTTATGGATATTTTATTGGATATGCTTGGAAGTCCAAGGGTTATAGATTTTATTGTCCATCTCACAGCACTAGGATTATGGAATCAAGAAATGCAAAATTTCTTGAGAAAGACTTGATCAGTGGGAGTGATCAATCTCAGTATTTGGCTTCTTCTAAGAAAGATCATTCAGATATTCCAGCTTCCACTTCAAGTGAGGGATTGGTTGTTATTTATAACACTCCTCAAACTCAAAATAAGTGCTCAACAACCAGTCATTGAGATTTCACAAGCTGCTGATGATAATCTAGAAGATTATGTTGTTCAACAACAATCAGTTGTGTAAGATACTCCTTAAGAGGTCATTGACACAATATTAAGAAGATCAACTGAATAAAGAAATCAGCAATTCCTAGTGATTATATTGTGTATCTACATAAATCTGACTATAACATTGGAGCCGAAAATGATTCTGAAACGTTTTCACAAGCCATGAGTTCTAAGGAATCAAACTTGTGGTACAATGCCATGAAGGATGCGATGGAATCTATAGCATCTAATCGAGTCTGGGATCTTGTTGAGTTTCCTAATAGTGTAAAAGCCATTGGATGTAAATGGGTCTTTAAAATAAAGAAAGACTCATAAGGCAACATTGAGAGATATAAAGCAAGACTCATTGCCAAAGGATTCACTCAGAGGAAAGGAATCAACTACACGGAGACATTTTCTCCTGTATCCAAGAAAGATTCTCTCCGAATAATTATGGCATTGGTAGCTCATTTTGATTTTGAGTTACATCAAATGGATGTGAAAACTGCATTCCTTAATGGAGATCTAGAGGAAGATGTTTACATGAAACAACCTGAAGGATTTTCCTCTGGTGATAGTGAGCATTTGGTTTACAAGCTTAAGAAATCCATATATGGATTGAAACAAGCCTCATGTCAGTGGTATTTAAAATTTCATGATGTGATCTCTTCCTTTGATTTTGAAGAGAACATCATGGATCAATGTATATACCAGAAGGTTAGTGGGAGCAAAATTTATTTTTTGGTCCTATATGTTGATGATATTCTACTTGCAACCAATGATATAGGGTTGCTACATGAGGTAAAATAATTTCTCTCCAAGAATTTTTATATAAAAGATATGAGTAAGGCATCTTATGTCATTGGCATTAAGATCCATAGAGAAAGATCTCGAGGCATTTTATGATTGTCTCAAGAAACTTATATCAATAAAGTCTTGGAGAGATTTCAGATGAAAAATTGTTCACCAAGTGTTGCACCTATAGTGAAGGGTGACAAGTTTGCTTTGAACCAATGCCCTAAAAATGAACTTGAACAGGAACAAATGCACAACATTCCATATGCTTCAGCTGTTGGAAGCCTAATGTATGCTTAGGTTTACACAAGACATGATATTGCATTTGCATTAGAAATGTTGGGAAGATATCAAAGTAATCCAGGTTTAGATCACTAAAGAGCTGCTAAAAAGATCATGAGGTATCTTCAAGGGACCAAAGACTACATGCTCATGTATAGACGAACTGATCATTTGAAGATAGAGGGTTACTCAGATTCGGACTTTGCTGGCTACATTGATTCTCGAAAATCAACATCAGGATTTATATTTATGTTAGCTGGTGGAGTCATATCATGAAGGAGTGCAAAGCATACTTTGACTGCTACCTCTACTATGGAAGCGGAGTTCGTTGCTTGTTTTGAGGCTACATCGCAAGGTGTATGGTTGAAGAGTTTCATCTCAGGGCTTAGAATTGTTAATTCTATTGCTAGGCCAATTAAATTGTACTGTGATAATTTAGCTACTGTATTTTTGGCTAAAAACCATAAGAGTGGTAGTCGAACTAAACATATCGATATTAAGTATTTAGCCATAAGATAATGTATTAAAGAAAACAAAGTGGTCATAGAACACGTTAGCACTGAATTGATGATAGCTGATCCTTTGACTAAAGGCATGCCAATTAAGAATTTTAAGGATCATGTGGTACGAATGGAAGTTGGTTCCATGATATAATTTCATGGATAACTGTTTGTACCAAGAAACTCTTATTTCAGTTATTTGTTTATTTCTCATTCAGGTGTACACATTATTTGACTTTTGATAAATGACAAAAATTTTCTTTTGGACTCTAAATAAACATAGGGCTTATTCATTATGTTATGTTGTCACATTTGAAATAGTGGTAAAGAAATTATAGTGGTAAAGAAATTGAATGCATTGTAATACATGGAAGATAATACTCAATTATAGAGGACCTATCACTATGATTCATGTATTTGATTTTTTTATTCAATGTTGAGAATTGTAGATTAAAATAAAATATACGGACCAAGTGGAACAATGTAGTATCCAGTTGGTGGATGGTTATATTTTATTTTATTATTTTATTTGGTAACTACTTGCGATATATCTCAATCTTATGGAGATAATTCTCGACGATATCCATCCACTAATTAATGAGTGATAACCATATCTCTTTTAAAATTTAAAATGCCTACTCTGATGGGAGTAGGCAGTGGAAGGGAGTTAAGAAAATCTCTATAAATAGAGATCCCTTTTAAGGTTTTGATATAACAACACATCATACGAGAGAAAACCATAAAGAAGCCAGAGAGATTGGGTCCCTAATCAAGAGCAAATCCTGAGGGCATACAACATTGGCTCTTTGATTTCTAACAATTAGATGTTAGTTTGTAACAATTTGATTTCTAACAAGAGCAAATCATTGGCTCTTTGATTGGAAGCACTCAACTCAATCAAATCCTGATTCAGATCCTCAAAAGGTAGATCATAAACAATGGCTGGAGGTAATACATTGATCCTGTCTATTATTTCTATACAATTTTTGTGTAAATCATTAATAGATTTCTAACAATTAGATGTTAGTTTATACATATTCCTTTATGAATGCAAATCAAATTTATTGGTTTCTTTATCTATCCATATTTATATATATATATATATATATATATATATATATATATATATATATATATATATATATATATATATATATAAAAGATATATTTTACCTGTGAGATAAAGTCCAAAAGAATGTGAACTGTGCATATATAATTTGTAATAGAGATTACAAATTGTGAGATCCAAAATTGCACATTATGGTTCGATTCTTTAAATTTTCCGAATCGATACTTAGATAGGACTGGACACTATCGAACGCCGATGAAACTAGCACATATTGCATATCTTCATCCTTGTGGTGAGCAGCTAATCTCGCAAGCTAAAGTATAAAGATACTTGGATAGGTGTGTGGATGTTCGTTATTGTAACGATGCATTGGATGACCCGCATAGAGATCCCATATGGATATTCTATATAGTATCGATGGTTGATCTCTGATGATGGTGGTGCGAGTGATCCTTTAACTTGAGATCTTCATTGCACCTTATCTGTGGAATATCATGCTTTGACAATATGCAGACGTCGCTCTAGCCATGGGTGACAAATATGGTGTCGATTGGGTATGACATGAAGCACATGAAGGTGGTGTTTGATCAAAATAGGATTCGTCTCCCTTGATAGAAAGGGTTATATCCCACGGCCACTTGATGGATTAAATTAACTGTTAAATCCTTGCAAGGTTGAGTTGGAATTCAAAATGGTTTCGAAGTTCTAATTCATATGAGTCAATTTTTTTGAGATCAAGTAAATAAAGATCAATTACATGGTTGACACATTCCATACCACTGATTGATCTGGGATATGTGACGAAGGGATTGAATCATACGTTAACCGTTCATGGACAGGTGTTGATGACCACATCAGCAAAACCCTTAACACTTGGGTGGTCATGATGCTTTGCTAGAGGCCGCTCATGATCTATAATCATGGATTCTTTGACTTAATCAAAGAGTTGATTTGGTTAAAGAATTGACTTGGACAAGGTGTTGATCAAGTCATCCCTAGGGTCAATATTAGGGACATAATTATTACCAACGTGTCCAGGGACCTAATGGGATACATGCAATAAAGAGATTTTGGATGAAGTTAAAATGGGAATTAAGTTGGACTTAATTCAGATTAGATGACCAATTAATTAGGATTGGATTTGACTCAATCTTAATGAGAGAACATGAAATTGATGAATAGGATTCATCATGGCTGAAAGAATTTTGTGTTCAAGGGAGAGACCTTTTGTACATGTGATGTATATATGAAATTCATTAATTGGATACTCAATTAGGCTTGATCCATATGATGGATGGCTTAGATTAATTGAGATTAATAATATGGTATTTAATTAGGTCCATATGATGGCATGATTTGATTCATGAAAACCTAATTAAGCCGAGAGCTGAGATCATGCCATGTGGAGGATGGATCCATGCCCATGTGATGGACATGACCCATCTTCACGTCATGGAGGAGGGAATACACATGATTTGGGGCATCATCATGAAGCCAAATTCAAGGTTGCTACGTTGGTTTCATGGGATAACTAATTTCCTATTTTTTGGGAATGTAGTTTGGTGGTTGTAATCCTAACATTATCATGATAATAAATATCTTAAATTTGTTAGGGTAATTTGTTATAAAAAATATCCTAAATTTGTTAAAATAATTTATTATCAACTTGATATTATTGAATGGTTAGGCAGTTGAAACAAAATTTTTCTTTTTATGGAACCACAGAACCTCCTTTTCATGTATAAAAAGGAGAGAGACACCCCCTTCAAAAGACATGCCTAAATCCTTCCTTTTCTATCTCTTAGATGCCTAACACCCACTTTCTCTCTCTAAAACATTCTTTCTCTCTAGGACATCCCTTTCTCTCTCTCTTAATTGATCAGATTTGATCTTGATCAATAAATTTTTCTTGATTTGGAAAATCAATTGAAAAAAGAAAAGAGGCGCTAGCATCCATCGCAAGAAGGTTATCATCCAATCCTGGAAGGACATCATCCAAAGATCTTCGCGTGAATCACCATTAGAGGCTGAACATATGGATGGCTAGTGGTAAATTATTTACCGACTTCATGAGGCTTCATCTCTGATAAAGAACACAGGTATGATCTATTATTTAATCATGTATTATTTTTTGTTAACTGGATCTGTTCCCTGAGGATCTTGGGCTTTGAGAATTAAATTCATATTTTTTTATCTTTTGCTGCGTGATATATGAATTTGATTCATATAAAATATATGTAATTCCCATCAGTAGTATCAGAGCCACCTCATGCTTCAAATTCAGTTAATTTGATAGAATACCTGAGTTCTAGATTTTATATACATAGATCTAAATTTTACATGTGATATAAAATATAAATCTTACTATATGATGAAGATTAAATATTTAATAAGTTTATTATATGATAATAAATATAAATTATTTAGATTTGATCATGTTAAAAAATTAAAAATTATGATTTATGTGTGACATAATCATAAAAGCTAAAATTTAACATATCATGTTTAGAACTTAATTTTGACATGATAAATAATGTGATTAAAATCTAAAATAATTATATTGATGAAGATTAAATTTTAATAAGTTTATTATATGATAATAAATGTGAATTATTTAGATTTGATCATGTTAAAAATTAAAAATTATGATTTATGTGTGACATAATCATAAAGGCTGAAATTTAACATATCATGTTTAGAATTTAATTTTGACATGATAAATAACGTGATTAAAATCTAAAATAATTATATCATGATAACATGATAATTAAGATTAAAATTAAAATTTTAAATTTTGACATGTTATCATAATCATAGTTGTTAGGGATGTTATGATAGAGACCAATTAGGATTTTTGTGTGATTAAAATAAATTTATCATAATAGATAATGATAAGACAAATATTTAAAATAAATTATTATAAAATATTTGACACTTATCATAAATTCCTAATGATCACTATCTCATCTTATCATAATGTGTAATAGATGATAAGGTTTAAAAAAAAATTAGACTTAATCATATCATAGTTTGATTCTATGATCCCATATTGATCTAATCAATTGGGCTTAACTACATTGGTGCCTAGAAAAGTGAGATCATGGTTTTTAATTGCTTCGTTCGCTGCCTAGAAAAATCCATTCAATGGGATTGAAGGGTATGCTAAATATAACCACATTGATCAGCTGATCTGGCCATTGTTAAGGAAAGCTCTTAATTGATTGATCAATAGGATTAATCATGATGGTAGCAATTGATTTGGTCACATGATTAGAGTTCTTAAATTAGATAGTGATCAAGATCCTAATTTAATTAGGAATCTCAATCATAAGATTAGTCTTATGAAATTTAGGTTAATTGAAATTAATCTAAAATTCACATATAAGATATGTAACCAAGCATGATACAAATGTTATACATGCATGATGAGACCTAAATGCGTAAAATACCTTCATGAATATTAAGTCCTTATACCTTCCATTGTTCACATGATACAAAATTATTAGGTCATGAGATTTGTTGTGCCAAAGCCAAGGTCGAGTGTACCTATAAGGAGTTGATTGGGGAACAATGGGTTGACTTAACTAGATTAGTTAGTATAATTGGTCAAAGTCAGGATCAGTCTAATCTAGAGGCAAAGTTTAGGGTGATCACATTGGATATGATTGACAAGGCAATGTTTCCTAAATGATCTAGGAGTCACATTTGATGTGATTGATGAAAATCTACCTAAATTGGCTTACTAAGATTTGTTGTGCCAAAGCCAAGGTCAAGGTAAGTCAATTTGAGAGTCCTAGCCCACTAAGAAATTATTTGTTAATTTTTTGAGATTAATAGAGAGGGCTATTAAGCTCGATAAAATAGCGGGAGTAATTGATTTAATTAAAAATTTTAAAATTATCATATTAAATCAATTATTTGCATTCATAATAATTAATTATTTCTATTTTCTATACAGTTGTAAGAGACACCATGAGTGTGAACATTAACCTTAGAGGTAACCTAGAATCCAACAAGCTGACCGAACCCAATTTTCCTGATTGGCTAAAGAATATAGCCAAGAAAAAATGTCACTTATGTGGCAAGGATGGGCACTGAAAGTGTAACTGCAGGGCTTATCGAGCTAGCCTGAAAGATAAGAAGCATAGGGATGTTTCTATATCATGTGCGTATATAATTGAGATATTTTCTTCTATTACTTCTTATTCCACTTGGGTATTGGATACCGGTTGTGGGTCTCATATTTATATTAATATGGAGATGATAAAAAATAGTAGAAGATTGGGAAAAGATGATGTGATCCTACAAATGAAAAATGAAGCAAAGGTTGTTGCTGCATTAGCAATAGAAATTTATTTTTTATCTTTGCCCATAGGGTTTGTAATTAAACTTAGTAATTGTTACTATGTTACAAATATAACAAAGAATATTATATCCATTTCATGTTTAGTAATAGATGGGTATTTATTTGAAATTGAAAATAAATGTATTTTTATTTTTTGAAATGAAATATTATTTGGTTCTGCTGAATTGTTCAATGAAATTTATGTTCTTAATTTTCAAGCCCCTATTCTCAATATTGAATCAAAAAGATTAAAATCAAATAATTCTAGGGGCTCATACCTATGGCATTGTCGCCCTAGGCCATATAAATGAAAAGCATTTAACCAAGTTACATAACGATGGATACTTGGGCTCATTTGATTGGGAATCATTTGAGGAATGCCAATCATCCTTACTTGGCAAGATGACTAAGTCACCTTTTACTGAAAAGGCGAAGGAGCAACTGAATGTTTGGGTTTAGTATATATGGATGTATGTGGACCCATCAACATTCAAGCTATATGAGGTTTTTCTTATTTTATCACATTCATAGATGACCATAGTAGATATGGTTATGTGTATCTGATGAAGCACAAATCTAAAGCCTTTGAAAAGTTTAAAAAATTCAGATGTGAAGTAGAAAAATAAACTGACAAAAGTATTAAGATACTTCGATCAGATCGAGGTGGTAAATACTTAAGCCATCAGTTCGTAGATTATTTGAAAGAGAATGAGATTCTCCCTCAATAGACTCCTTCTAGTACTCCACAGCACAATGGTGTATCAGAAAGAAGAAATCGTATACTATTAGATATGGTACGTTCCATGATGAGCCTTGCAGATCTTCCAAAATGTTTTGGGGTTATGCGCTAGATACTGCCGAATATATCCTAAATCGAGTTCCATCTAAATCAGTCAACTCCACTCCATATAAGATATGGTGTGGAAAGAAACCATCCCTTAATCATAAGGGTTTGGGGCTGTTATGCTTATGTGAAGCGTAATGAATCAGACAAGCTTAAGCTAGATCTGATAAATGCAATTTTATGGGATATCCAAAACAATCAAAAGAATATTACTTTTACCACCCTTTTGAGCAAAAGGTGTTTGTATCGACAAATGCTTTATTTTTAGAAAATGAGATAATTTTAAAGGGCAGTAGAAGTAAGATTGAACTTAGTGAAGCTCAAGAACCATAAATTAATAAAGGCCCATTAGATAGAATAGAGCACATGCCGAATGCAGTGGGAGTTGAGCTGGAGACTCAACCCACATTCAGGTAGCCATTGCATGAGTCTCTATTAGGAGAGGTAAAGCAACAGATAGCTCCAAGTACACACCAGCTACGTAGATCTAGTAGGACAATTCACATCTCTAAAAGATATGCATTTCTCATAGAGGATGATGAGCCTACCTGTTGAGAAATTATTGAATCATAATTGCTCCAACTTTATTGATTTTGATGATTTCCAAAAGCCATGAGTACCTTAAAGAATACAATGTGTTTATTTATCAAAAACCTTGAGCTTATTCAAATTGAAAGGAATGGACTATCAATGGTTAATTCAATGAGTTTTGAATCAATTAGAAAAAGGAGTTTCAAGCTCTATGCTTAAGATTTCAAAAAGAAATTTTACATATTATAATTCAATCGATGAATTCTTGAAACATGTCTTGAATCCATGCTTAATGTCATATTTAATGTATTCAAGTCAAATTTATATTTTAAATTTATTGGGACAAGTTTTAAAGTCAATCAGAACATTTTTCTGATTTTTGTATCGCTCCCGAGCCGACTCAAGGGTTTCCGAGTCGACTCCCCAGATTTTCTGTTTCGAGTCGACCCTTGGTTTTCAAGAGTCGACCCCTGACCTTGCGAGCCGACTCCTGTCTGTGCGAGCCGACTCCGCTCAAACAACAGAAACCATTTTTGAGCACTTCTCGAGTCGACTCCCCGCGACTCCGCGAGTCGACCCCTGAAAGTTATTTCTAATCGACTTCGAGCCGACTCCCACAAAGCTCGAGTCGACTCCGCGAAATCTGGGCGCGATTTTTAACGATGACACATCAGCCCCAACGGTAAGATTTTCAAATAACGGCTATTTTTCTTTGTCTCTAACGGATATATTTTTGCAGATTCTATAAATAGAGGAGCTCTTTTCAAATCAAAACAATCAAGAAAAAATCAAAAAGAGAGAAAAGAATATCTTTTGAAAAGAGGGAAAAACAGAGCATATTGGAAAAATCATCTAGCTCAAAGGAGAGTGATTCAAAAGGAGTGAAATCCAAGTGAAAGTTTCGTCTGCTCCTTCTCATCAATCCACAAGAGTCAAAAGAAAATCCACAAGCATTTCAAAGGTCAAATCGGAGGATTTTCAAAAGAGGAAAAAGCTTCATCTCAACTCCAAAGACTTCAACGGTCAAGAATCTTGCTGAGGCGTGATTCAACGTTTCAAGAGGAGTTAAAGAGAAGAAGGAAGAAAGCCAAAGCCACTACCATCTGCAATACAATCAGGCTTTTCTAACTCTTTATTTTGTACTTCATTTGTATATTTGCTCAAGGGGAGCACTTCATTGTTCAAACACTTTATTCTTATTGTTTGCTGATTCAATCAGTGGATTGAATCAGTGGAGGTTGGTATACCTCGTTACAAGCCGGAGTGCTTGTGTTGGGTTAGTTGTGAGCCCGTGAAAAACAACGTGTAGGGTTTTGTGCTGGTAAGCCCGAGTTAAAACCAGCTGGGTTCGTTGTGCACCCGGGAAAACAACAAGTTTGAGTTGTGAGCTTGGAAAACAACTCGGCTGTAATCTAGAGAGATTATAGTGTGGACCCAAGTGAATCTTGGGAGTGGACGTAGGTGTTGATTGCACCGAACCACTATAAAATTATCTTGTGTTTGCCGTGCCATATTTTCTCTTTCTCTATCTCTCTTTATTTGCTTGTGTATTGATTTTAGTTAGCCTCTCACTTGCACATCTTGCTAACTAATCAATTAAAGTTAAAAAGTCTTAAATTTTTAAGAACCCAATTCACCCCCCCCCTCTTGGGTTGCCATCTGGGCCAACAATTGGTATCAGAGCAAGTGCTCATTTAGAATTTGATCTCACGATCAAGGGCTAAAGATCCATATGGCAACACAAATTGGTTCAAGTTTTGCTGAAGGTCATTCTACGAATCGACCTCCTTTATTTAATGGAACCAACTATTCATATTGGAAAGCTAGAATGAGAATATTCATTCAAGCTTCGGACTATGAATTGTGGGGAGTAATAATAATGGACCTAGTACACCCACACACCTTATTGATGGCACTATTGTTCCTAAACCCGAAAGGGATTGGAATGATAATGATAGGAGAATGGCACAACTAAATGCTAAAGCCATTAATATTTTATATTGTTCCTTAGACTCAAATGAATTCAACCGAATCTCAACTTGTAATTCCGCAAAAGAAATTTGGGATAGGTTGGAAATAACTCATGAAGGAACAAACCAAGTAAAAGAATCAAAGATAAATATTTTGGTTCACAAATATGAATTGTTTACAATGGAACAAACTGAAACCATCACATGCATGTTCACTAGATTCACTGATATTGTGAATGGTTTAAAAAGTCTTGGTAGAATTTATTCTAATGCTGATCTTGTGCGCAAAATTCTTAGGTCACTACCAAGATCGTGGGAAGCAAAAGTCACTGCTATCCAAGAAGCAAAGGACCTCAATGCATTACCTTTAGAGGAGCTTCTAGGATCCTTAATGACCCACGAGTTAACAATGAAGCAGCATGTTGAGGAGGATACAAAAGAAGGAAAACACTTGCCCTCAAGACTGCAGAAATGGAAGAGAGCAGCAGTGAAAGTAATGATGAAGATGATGAGGAAACTGCTCTCTTGGCCAAAAAATTCAGAAAGTTTATGAGAAAAAGGCCCTTCCATAAAAAGAAATTTGGAGCAAGAATTGAAGGAGAAAAGGATAAGAGAAAGGACAAGGAGAAAGAAAAAGAAAAAGAGCCCTTAGTATGTTATGAGTGCAAAAAGCCAGGGCACTTTAGATATGATTGTCCTTTGCTGAAAAAGGCCTACAAGAAAAAGAAGAAAGCATACATGGCAACTTGGACTGATAGTGAAGAGTCTTCTTCCGAAGAAGAAGAACAAAAAGAAGTTGCCAATATCTGCTTCATGGCCAACGACGACGACAACGACAATGAGGTAAGTTCTGAAAACTCAAATGATGACTTTACATTTGATGAAATGTTTGAGGCTTTCAATGAACTTATGATTGATTTTAAATCCTTGAAAAAGAAGTATAAGTTTTTGAAAAATGACAATATTAGCTTAGCTAAAAGTAAAAATGAATTAGCTTTAGAAGTTAAGAACTTAACTAATGAAAAAGAAGAACTTAGCAAAGAAAGAGATAATCTTAATCAAGAAATAGATTTGTTAAAATCTGAAACTAAAAACTCAACAAAAGATTTAAAAGATCAATTAGAAACTTTAGCTTTAGAAAAAGAACAGCAAGTTAAAGAAAATGACTCTCTTAAGAAAGATGTTAAAAAATATAAAGACATTGTTGAGAAATTCACTTTAAGTTCAACTAAACTTAACATGATCTTAGATAGTCAAAAAGCTGTTTTTGACAAAGCAGGTTTAGGATATAACACATTAAGGAAACAAAATCTTTAAAGAATATTTTTATAAAAGCCAACCAAAGTAATATAACTTGTTTCAAATGTAATGAAAAAGGTCATAAATCATTTGAATGCAAAACGTTAAATAATAACAACAAGTTAAATGTTAAAGCTAAGAAAATATGGGTTCCGAAAGGAACAATTTTTGTTGCTGCTAACCATGAAGGACCCAAGAAAGCTTGGGTACCTAAGCATAAAGTTTGAATTATGTTGCAGGAATGTCTTGTAGCCAAAAGATCAAAGAAAAAGTGGTACCTTGATAGTGGCTGCTCAAGACATATGACGGGTGACAAAGATGAATTCATCACCCTAGAAGAAAAGAAAGGTGGAGTTGTGACGTTTGGCGATAACGGTAAAGGTCAAATTATGGGCCTTGGTAAAGTTCGCATAACTCCATCTATATTTATTGATAATGTACTTTATGTTGATGGTTTGAAGCATAATCTAATAAGTATAAGTCAATTATGTGATAAAAACTTTAATGTTTCATTTAAATCTTCTGTATGCACTGTAACTAATTCTATTGATGATAGCATTGTATTTACTGGTTATAGACATGGCAATGTTTACTTAGTTGATTTAGAAAAATTATCTTTGAGTGATCATTGCTTAATTGCTGACAATGCTAACATAAATGAAATTAGTTGGTTGTGGCATCGTAGATTAGGTCATGCAAGCACACACCTTATTTCAAAACTAATTAAAATGGATTTAGTTAAAGGATTACCTAAACTAGATTTTGAAAATAATAAAATATGTGATGCATGTCAATTTGGAAAACAAACTAGAAGTTCTTTCAAATCTAAAAACATTGTTTCAACTTCTAGGGCTAGAGCTACTTCACATGGATCTTTTCGGACCAACTAGAACCACAAGTCTAGGAGGAAAGAAATATGGTCTAGTGATTGTAGATGATTATTCTAGATATACTTGGGTAATGTTTTTAGCTCACAAAGATGAGACTTTCTCGATATTCCTGAAATTCTTCAAGAAAGTCACAAATGAGAAAAACACTACTATAGTATCTCTAAGAAGTGATCATGGAACAGAATTTGAAAATCACTTATTTGAAAATTTCTGCACTGAAAATGGAATTAATCATAATTTTTCAGCCCCTAGGACTCCACAGCAAAATGGTGTAGTTGAAAGAAAAAATAGGACTCTAGAAGACATGGCCCGTACCATGCTATGCGAAAGCAACTTACCAAAGTATTTTTGGGCGGAAGCAATTAACACAGCATGTTACATCTTAAATAGAGCTTTAATAAGACCAATATTAAAGAAAACACCTTATGAATTATGGAATGAAAGAAAACCAAATATAAAATACTTTCATGCATTTGGATGTAAATGTTTCATTCATAATAATGGTAAAAACAACTTAGGAAAATTTGATGCTAAATCTGATGAAGGAATTTTTCTAGGTTATTCAACAACTAGTAAGGCATATAGAATCTTTAACAAGAAAACCTTAGTAGTTGAAGAATCCATTCATGTAGTTTTTGATGAATCTTTAGCAACTGGATCTGAAAAGATTGATGATGAGGAAGATACAAACATAATTGAAAAAGATCTTGAAAAACTTAATATTGAAGTATCTTCTGATCATGAACAAGAAGCTAAAGATGATGATTCACATAAGGACGATGATGTCAATATTGATCATAATGATATAGATCTTCCAAGAGACTGGAGATATGCTCATAGTCATCCCAAGGAATTGATTATAGGCGATCCATCTCAAGGAATAAGAACTAGATCATACATGAGAAATATTAGTAATCATCTTGCATTTGTATCACAAATTGAACCTAAAACTATAGAAGAAGCTGAAAAAGATAATAATTGGATGTTAGCAATGCAAGAAGAACTAAATCAATTTACAAGAAATAATGTTTGGACTTTAGTTGAAAGACCTAAAAATCATTCAGTAATAGGATCAAAATGGGTTTTTAGAAATAAACTAGATGAAAATGGCATAGTAATTAGAAACAAAGCTAGATTGGTTGCTAAAGGATATAATCAAGAGAAGGTATTGATTTTGATGAAACCTTTGCACCTGTAGCTAGATTAGAAGCCATTAGGCTATTACTTGCATTTGCATGTCATATGAATTTTAACTTATTTCAAATGGATGTAAAAAGCGCATTTTTAAATGGATTTATTAATGAAGAAGTTTATGTAGAACAACCACCAGGTTTTGAAGATCACGAGTTTTCAAATCACGTTTTTAAATTGCACAAAGCTTTATATGGTTTGAAACAAGCACCTAGAGCTTGGTATGATAGGTTAAGTAAATTCTTAATAGAAAATGATTTTACAAGAGGAAATGTTGATAAAACTTTGTTTTTGAAAAGAAAAAGTAAAGATTTACTTGTAGTACAATATACGTAGATGACATTATTTTTGGTGCTACTAACGATTCTCTTTGTCAAGAATTTGCAAAGTTGATGCAGGGAGAATTCGAGATGAGCATGATGGGAGAACTCAACTTCTTCCTTGGACTCCAGATCAAACAATGCAAGGAGGGAATCTTTATCAACCAAACCAAATACACAAGAGAACTACTCAAAAAGTTTGGTATGGAAACAATGAAACCCCTCGGAACTCCAATGAGTCCTTCATGCAAGCTGGACAAAGATGAAGAAGGTAAAAAGGTTGATCAAAAGTATTATCGAGGTATTATCGGATCCCTTCTTTATTTAACAGCAAGTAGACCAGATATTATGTTTTCAGTATGTTTATGTGCTAGATTTCAATCTGAACCTAAAGAATCACATTTAATAGCTGTTAAAAGAATTTTAAGATATCTAAATGGAACTAAAAATGTAGGTTTATGGTATTCTAGAGACTCCACATTAAACCTAATTGCATATTCAGATTCTGATTATGCTGGATGTAAATTAGATAGAAAAAGCACAAGTGGTGCATGCCATTTCTTAGGAAGTAACTTAATCACATGGTTTAGCAAAAAGCAAAATTCAGTTGCATTATCAACTACTGAAGCTGAATATGTAGCAGCTGGAAGTTGCTGTGCGCAAATCCTATGGATTAAGCGACAACTTGAAGACTATGGTATCACACTTAATAAAACACCCATAAGATGTGATAACACTAGCGCAATCAACTTAACTAAAAATCCAATTCAACACTCAAGGACAAAACACATAGAAATTAGATATCATTTTATAAGGGAACATGTAGCTAATGATGAAATTTGTTTAGATTATGTAAACACTGAAGAACAATTAGCTGACATCTTTACAAAACCTTTAAGCGAAGAAAGATTTTGTTATCTTAGAGGAGAGTTAGGAATTTGTAATCCTTTTGAATAAATTTTGAAACCTTAAGGAAATATATCTAGAGTTCTTTCAATTTCTCAAAATCTTAAGGAAATTTTATCTAGAACTCATATCAATTTGATCTCTCAAAATCCATGATTTTTAATCATACTCAAAGATCAAATCCGGACTCATTTCAATTCTCTGAAAATTTTATTTTTTCTCTGAAATGGTCTCGGAGCCGACTCGAGAGTATCGGAGTCGACTCGAGTTTCTGCTGAAACTCAGGAGTCGACCCCTCTCTGAGCGAGTCGACTCGAGATCGTGTCTGTGCTCTGTGACTTACCCGAGCCGACTCCACACTTTGCGCGAGTCGACTCGACGTGGTCCCAAATCGCTTTATTAGGGCACGAGTCGACCCATCGATCAATTCTAATCTTCCAAATCATCTCAAAACCCTCCAAAACCCTCAAACTTTCCAAAATCTTCCAAAAACCTTGAACAATCATTCCACCTTGAATCAATGGCCCCCAAAACCCGTGGAGCCAGTAGTAGCCGTGCCGGGATGAAAAGGAAGAAGACCGTGCGTCGACCCGTCCGCGAGCCGACTCCGGAATCTTCATCTGCTTCCTCTTCGGATGATTCACCTGCTCCTACTGCCACTACTCCTCAGGTAGACCATTTTGCAAGTAGGGTCATTACCACTGGAAGGAAGTTTGATTTCGATTTGTTTGAGAGAGATTCTTGTAGGTTCACAGTTGAAAGAAATGGGATTTGAGAAAATATGCTCCCTAGACTGTCCTACATACCCTGCACTGGTAAAAGAGTTTTATAGAAATTTGACTAGAGGAGACAATGGTTGGTCAGTACTGTTAGAGGAGTTGGTTTGAATGTCACTGCCTCATTCTTTCTAAGTTATTGGACTTACCCCTATCTGGACCCTCCACCTTTGCCCAGAGGATAGGTCTCCTGCCCTCACCAGATTATTGAATAGAAACTTTGAGGGATTTGAAGAAGTTTTTGCCAGTCAGCTGCCATTGGACTTAAGATTGCTTCACAACATCTGCAGCAGAATTCTATTCCCTAAGACAGGCCGGTTTGACTATTATCTGAGAGGGATATTTTGTCATGGATGCTGTAGTTTCAGGGAAGCCAATCAACTTACCCATCATGATATTATGGTATATAGCTGATTGTGGAAGTAAGAGGAAATCCTGTCTTCCCTATGGTATGATCTTGACTCAGTTATTCAGAAGCCAAGGGATTGAATTTAGTGATAGTGAGCCCAAGAAAAATTTGAGACATACTGACTACTACTCATTGGCCACTATTCACCGCATGGGCTTCAAGAAAGTTAATGGTAATTGGATAAGAAAAGGTCAAGATGATGTTAGAGCTGAGGACAGAGTTGAAGACATTGGAGCTGAGGTCGAGGTTGGACCTTCTGTTGCTGGACCGTCTGAGGCAGACCTAGCATGCATTATTCTCCTCCACCTCAGGCTTCATCTTCTTCTGTGAGATTTTCAGATGAGCAGTTATGTCAACTTAGATCTATGTTTGCAGAGTTTGATAATCAAAGGAAAGATGAAATTGGTCAATTAAGAGAAGATATTAGAGAATAAAGGATGAAATCATTCAGACTTGACTTATTTTCATTTTCTGTTGTACTCATGTGGATTCACTCAATTCTGAGCTTAAGAAGATATTTGAAAGACTTCAAGGGATAGCCGATGGATCCAATGTGTATCTTGATAGAACCAATCAGTTAAGAAGAGATATTGATGCAGCAGTTGATCAAATTCAAGTAACCATGAATGACTTTAACAAATCTCAAAAGGATGATATCATGGAGATGATTGGACACTTAAAGAGTTTAATTTTCAAGCGTGTCAAATGAATTTGATACTTATCTTAGTTTGTATTTCTAGATTTCCTTCCTAGATTGTATCTAGGAAATTTTGCTTTAATATGAATGTATTTGAACTTTGATGAATCTAAGTTGGTTTAAATTTGATTCAATGAGCTTGTGTTACATTTTGATGTAATTTGAATACTTTGAAGTAATGAGAAAAATTATGTTCATTTCAATTATGAGCACTTTTGAATATCTTGATTGCTTATGTTTAATTTGATATAATTTTGAATATCTCAATACTCAATTGATAACTTAATGCTGAATGAATTCGAATGAATTAATCAAGTTGATGCTCTGATGCATCTCAACCTTTTTGTTGATTACAAAAAAGGGGGAGAGATTTATATGATTTAATCGTATATGCATCATCATCAAAATTGTTTAATTAATTAAATAAGGGAGAGAGTAAAAAGAAGAAAGAATTGAATTTCAAAAGAAAAATTTAAATGAATTATAAAATTGAGGTTCATAGGGGGAGCTACCTCATTGAGGGGGAGCCTTTCCATGAACACAAAAGTTGATTTTGGATCATAAATCTTTCAATGTTATAATGCATATACTCAATGTTTTTCATCATCAAAAAGGGGGAGATTGTTGAGAAATTATTGAAACATAATTGCCCCAACTTTATTGATTTTGATGATTTCCAAAAGCCATGAGTATTTTAAAGAAAACAATGAGTTTATTATCAAAAATCTTGAGCTTATTCAAATTGAAACCAATGGACTCTAAATGGTTTAATTCACTGATTTTTGAATCAATTTGAAAAGAAGTTTCAAACTCTATTTTGAGATTTCAAAAAGAAATTTTACATAATATATTTTAATCTATGATTTCTTGAAACATGTCTTGAATCATGCTTAATGTCATATTTATTGTGTTCAAGTCAAATTTATATTTTAAATTTAATTGGGACGAGTTTAAAGTCAATCAGAACATTTTTCTGATTTTTGTATCGCTCCCGAGCCGACTCAAGGGTTTCCGAGTCGACTCCCCAATTGTCTGATTTTCAATGTTGTCGAGTCGACACTTGAGTTTTCAAGAGTCGACCCCTGAAACCTTCGCGAGCCGACTCAAGACTGTGCGAGCCGACTCGACTCAGACACCAGAAAGGCTCATTTTTTAGCACTTCTCGAGTCGACTCCCCGTATATCACGAGTCGACCCCTGAAAGTTAAAATGTTTCTGGAATGGACTGTGCGAGCCGACTCCCACAAAGCTCGAGCCGACTCCACGAAATCTGGGCGCGATTTTTACGATGACACATCAGCTCCAACGGTAAGATTTTCAAATAACGGCTATTTTTCTTTGTTTCTAACGGATATATTTTTGCAGATTCTATAAATAGAGGAGCTCTTTTCAAATCAAATCAATCAAGAAAAAATCAAAAAGAGAGAAAAGAATATCTTTTGAAAAGAGGGAAAAACAGAGCATATTGGAAAAATCATCTAGCTCAAAGGAGAGTGATTCAAAAGGAGTGAAATCCAAGTGGAAGTTTCGTCTGCTCTTCTCATCAATCCACAAGAGTCAAAAGAAAATCCACAAGCATTTCAAAGGTCAAATCGGAGGATTTTCAAAAGAGGAAAAAGCTTCATCTCAACTCCAAAGACTTCAACGGTCAAGAATCTTGCTGAGGCGTGATTCAACGTTTCAAGAGGAGTTAAAGAGAAGAAGGAAGAAAGCCAAAGCCACTACCATCTGCAATACAATCAGGCTTTTCTAACTCTTTATTTTGTACTTCATTTGTATATTTGCTCAAGGGGAGCACTTCATGTTCAAACACTATTATTCTTATTGTTTGCTGATTCAATCAGTGGATTGAATCAGTGGAGGTTGGTATACCTCGTTACAAGCCGGAGTGCTTGTGTTGGGTTAGTTGTGAGCCCGTGAAAAACAACGTGTAGGGTTTTGTGCTGGTAAGCCCGAGTTAAAACCAGCTGGGTTCGTTGTTCACCCGGGAAAACAACAAGTTTGAGTTGTGAGCTTGGAAAACAACTCGGCTGTAATCTAGAGAGATTATAGTGTGGACCCAAGTGAATCTTGGGAGTGGACGTAGGTGTTGATTGCACCGAACCACTATAAAATTATCTTGTGTTTGCCGTGCATATTTCCTCTTTCTCTATCTCTCTTATTTGCTTGTGTATTGATTTTAGTTAGCCTCTCACTTGCACATCTTGCTAACTAATCAACTAAAGTTAAAAAGTCTTAAATTTTTAAGAACCCAATTCACCCCCCCCCCCCCTCTTGGGTTGCCATCTGGGCCAACACTACCAACTACGAAGAGGCAATGTCTAACATTGACTCTGAGAGATGGCCTGAGGCTATGAAATTTGAGATATATGACAACCAAGTATGGTCCTTGGTTGATCCACCTGAAGGGGTAAAATCCATTGGGTGCAAATGGGTTTTCAAGAAGAAGACCGACATGGATGGTAATGTAATTACCTATAAGGCAAGACTAGTTGCAAAAGGTTATAAGCAAAGACAAGGTGTTGACTTTAATGAAACCTTTTCACCTGCAGCCATGCATAAGTCCATAAGGATTTTGCTTGCAATAGCAGCATATTTTGACTATGAGATCTGGCAGATGAATGTCAAGACTGTCTTCCTAAATGAAAATTTAGAAGACGATGTGTATATGACACAACCAAAGGGTTTTGAATCCATAGATCTTAAGAAAGTGTGCAAGCTACAAAGGTCTATTTATGGACTTAAGCAAGCCTCTAGAAGTTGGAACATCCGATTTGATGTGATAATCAAAGAGTTTAATTTTATCAAAAATGAGGATGATCCATATGTGTACAAGAAGGTTATTAGGAGTGATATTATTTTCTTGATATTATATATGGATGACATATTATTAATAGGAAACAATGTATCCTTCCTTAAAGAAGTGAAGGATTGGTTGTCAGGTAAATTCTCCATAAAGGATTTGAGAGAAGCAACCTATATACTAGGTATAAAGATCTATGAGATAGATCTAGAAGGTTGCTTGGATTGATCCAATCCACATACATATATAATATGCTAAAGCAGTTTAGCATGGAGGAATTCAAAAAAGGATTTCTGCCAATGTCGCATGGGGTACATCTCTCCAAGGATATGGGTTCTAAGACCCAAGAGGAAAGAGAGTACATGGATAGGATACCATACGCATCAGCAATTGGATCCATTATGTATGCGATGCTACGTACGAGACATGATGTTTCTTATGTCTTGAGTATCATGAGTAGATATCAAGCAAACCCTTCTGAGAAACATTGGATGGCAGTCAAGAATATCCTTAAGTACTTACGAAGAACTAATGATATGTTCCTTGGTTTATGGAGGACCCAACCTTATAGTTCGGGGTTACAAGAATTCTAGTTTTTAGTCTGATAGAAATGATTATAAATCACAATCAGGCTATGTGTTTACATTCAATGGTGGTGCAGTCAGCTAGAAGAGTTCCAAGTAGGAGACGACCGCCGACTCTATGACTGAAGCCGAGTACATTGCAGCGTCAGATGCAGCTAAAGAAGCAATTTGATCAAAAAGTTTATCACTAAACTTGGAGTGGTTCCAAGCATTGTTAATCCAGTATTCTTGTATTTGATAACAATAGAGCTATTGCACAAGCCAAGGAGCCAAGATCTCATCAGAGGTCCAAACATTTACTCAGAAGATATCATGTAATTAGAGAAATCATTGGTTGAATGATATAAAAATAGAATGAGTCCCCATGGACGATAATATTACTGATCTGTTCACTAAAGTTCTAACATAGCAGAAGCATGATAGTCATGCTGAGTCACTTGGTATTAGATACATGGGTGATTGGCTCTAGTGCAAGTGGGAGATTGTTAGTGTGTGCCCTAAATCCAATTGGATTAGATGCTAGTTTGGCATATTTCTTTATGAATGAAAATCAAATTTATTGATTTCTTTATCTATCTGGGTGTAATATATATATATATATATATATATATATATATATATATATATATATATATATATATAAAAGATATATTTACCTATGAGATAAAGTCCAAAAGAATGTGAACTGTGCATATGAAATTTGTAATAGAGATTACAAATTGTGAGATCCAAAATTGCACATTATGGTTCGATTCTTAAAATTTTTCTAGTCAATGCGTAGACAGGACTGGGCATTGTCGAATGCCGATGAGACTAGCACACATTGCATATCTTCACTCTTGTGGTGAGCAGATCTCGTAAACTGAAGTATGAAGATACTTGAAAAGGTATGTCGATGTTCGTTATTATAACGATGCATTGAATGACCCACACAGAGATCACATATGGATATTGTATATAGTGTCGATAGTTGATATCTGATGATGGTGGTGCGAGTGATCCTTTGACTTGAGATCTTCATTGCACCTCATATGTAAAATATCATGCTTTGACAACATGCAAACGTCGCTTTAGCCATGGGTGACAAATATGGTGTCGATTGGATATGATATGAAGTGCATGAAGATGATGTTTACTCAAGATAGGATTCGTCTCCTATGATAGAAAGAGTTATATCCCACAGCCACTTAATGGATTAAATTGACTATTAAATCCTTACAAGGTTGAGTTGAAATTCGAAATAGTTTCGAAGTTCTAATTCATATGAGTCAAATTTTTTGAGATCAAGTAAATAAAGATCAATTACATGGTTGACACATTCCATACCACTGATTGATCTGGGATATGTGACGAAGGGATTGAATCATACGTTAACCGTTCATGGATAGGTGTTGATGACCACGTCAACAAAACCCTTAACACTTAGGTGGTCACATGCTTTGCTAGAGGCCGCTCATGATCTATAATCATGGATTCTTTGACTTAATCAAAGAGTTAATTTGGTTAAAGAACTGACTTGGACAAGGTATTGATCAAGTCATCCCTAGGGTCAATATTAGGGACATGATTATTACCAACGTGTCAAGGGACCTAATGGGTTACATGCATTAAGAAAATTTTGGATGAAGTTAAAATGAGAATTAAGTTGGACTTAATTCAGATTAGATGACCAATTAATTAGGATTGGGTTTGACTCAGTCTTAATGAGAGAACATGAAATTGATGAATAGGATTCATCGTAAAGGAAAGAAATTTGTGTTCAAGAGAGAGACCTTTTGTGCATGTGATTTATATATAAATTCATTAATTGGATACTCAATTAGGCTTGATCCATGTGATGGATGGCTTAGATTAATTGAGATTAATAATGTGATATTTAATTGGGTCCATATGATGGCATGATTTGATTCGTGGAAACCTAATTGAGCCGAGAGCTGAGATCGTGCCATGTGGAGGATGGATCCATGCCCATATGATGGACATGACCCATCTCCACATCATGGAGGAGGGAACACCCATGATTTGGGGCATCATCATAAAGCCAAATTCAAGGTTGCAACGTTGGTTTCATGGGATAACCAATTTCCTATTTTTTAGGGTTGGTTTCATGGGTTAACTAATTTTTGACTTTTTAGGGATTTGATTTGGTGGTTGTAATCCTAATATTATCATGATAACAAATATCCTAAATTTATTAGAATAATTTATTATAATGAATATCCTAAATTTGTTAGGATAATTTGTTATCAACTTGATATGGTTGAATGGTTAGATGGTTGAAACAAAATCCTCCTTTTTATGGAGCCATACAACCTCCTTTTCATGTATATAAAAAAAAAAGAGAGACACCCCCTTCGAAAGATACTCCTCCCTTTTCTCTCTCTTGGATGTCTAACACCCACTTCTCTTTCTAAAATATCCTTTCTCTCTCTAGGATGTCTCTTTCTCTCTCTTGATTGATCAAGATTGATCTTGTTCAAAAAAAATTTGATTTGAAAAAGTAATTAAAAAAGAAAAGAAGCGTTAACACCCCTCGCAAGAATGTTATCATCCAATCCTGGGAGGACATCATCCAAAGATCTTCGCGTGGATCACCATTAGAGGCCGAACGCGTGGACAGCTAGTGGTAAATCATTTATCGGCTTCATCAGGCTTTATTCCCGATAAAGAACATAGGTATAATCTATTATTTAATCATGTATTATTTCTTGTTAACTTAATCTGTTCCTTAAGGATCTTGGGCTTTGAAAATTAAATTCGTATTTATTTTTATCTTTCGCTGCATGATATATGAATTTGATTCATATAAAATATACATAATTTTCATCAGTTATTACGACGATAAAAAGTTTGCTGCAATACATCCTAAAATCATTGTAATAAGTTGTTGTTGTAATAACTTATTACGACGTAAATAATTTCATCGTAATAAATAACATATTACGGTAAAAATATATCATCGTTATAATTTTTTTTTAATATATTTTAATAAAAACCTATTACAGCAAATTATTTTTGCCATAATAGACTGCTATTACGGGAAATAGTTTCATCGTAATAACTTGTAACCTATTACGGTGATAATTGTTCACCGTAGACAGCTATTACGACAAAAATGTTTCATCGTAATAACTGGCAACCTATTACGATAAATTATTTTTGCCGTAATAGAAAGCTATTAAAACAAAATTAATTCATCATAATAGCTATCTATTATAGCGAAACAGCTATTACGACGAAAATATTTTGCCGTAATAGATTTTTATTTTAATTTTTTTATTTTACATCTGTTATAATAATTTAATATAATATTAAAGCAATAATATTAGAAATAATTTTTTTCTCAATTTTTTGTAAAAAAATTAATAAAAAATTTCATTTATTTCAATAAAATCATCATATATAATGCTTTTGAAAATACATAATTAAAAAAATACATGTCACTAAGGGCACTATGAAGGAATTTGGATATGTTGGAATCTACTAGGAGTAAATCCAGGCACTAGTTGTCGCATGTAAATAGTGAGCTCATCGGTCGTCATCTTTAGATCCTCGATGATCTTCTTTTGCTAAGTGATAAGATCCTTCTATTGATTCAATTGCTCCCAGCACTCATGTAGCTCCTCCTTTAATTATGAGTTTTCAAAAGATGAAAAACTACCTCTAATTTTCGATGTATCCTTCGGTAACCCCATCCTCTTTTATAACCAGAACTAGAACTTAAAACCTCCTCAAAAGCGGCATCCTCATTTATTGGTTTTTCTGTAAAGTCCTGTGAAGAAAGACGGTCTACTAGCTATGCATGTAATGAAAAGAGAACAAATTCAATATGTTTAATATAAAACATTACATTTAAGAATGTTGTATTTTTAATTGATAAAACTTACATAAATATCTTTAGCTTTTTCATTTATCCATTGATTCTTTTTTTTTTTGTTAAATTGTAAAGTATTTCATAAATGAAGTCTTGATGGCTCCTCTTCCATAATAAGATCACTCTGAAAAGAAACAATAATAGTTTAAAATAATAAATTTCATCAAAAAAAGATAATCATAATATGAAATGTTTTTAATACTTGATAGAGATGAAGAATGATTCCACTGAAAGAACAAAATAACCCATAACTAAGAAATCTATTTGGTGATGTGCTTGTGGAGTTCAGCAACAAGGAGTGACCGTAAGCATGAAATAAGCACGACAGAACTGACAAAATAATGTGGATCCAAACATATTTGTTTTGGACACATTTTGCTATATTAATTAGTGCAGTAAAGAACTTCTTTGCTACCTAGAAATCAACCTTTGTCACTTTAATTCTCAAATGCCAAAATCCAACCTTTGCTAACCGGTTTCAACCTATTAGCCAGCAACACAATTTAAAAGATTGTTGCAAAAAATTATCACTTTAGGCTGAAAACTGCTATGCAGAAGTTTATTTCATTTCCATTTCCCAAAATACATCTACCTTTCTATTTCTATTTCCATTTCCATTTCCCAAAATACATCACAGATACCTGTTTTGTAAAGGGATTATTGTTAACCACCAATTACTGCCTGACTCTTTTCTTCTTCCTTTTTCAACCATGACTTAGCAAATCTAGAACTACAAACTAACTACTTCAGTTTACAACTTTTGCGTTGTAAGTGAACACCTATGGTTCCAGAAAAAGTCAGAAACGAATATCTAAAGAAATTTCTATATAAGATTGGGTTTTTTTTAAAAAAAAAAAACAAACAAGAAGAAGAAAACAATTTCATCTAGAGACAGAAACCAGAAGCAGCAAGTGGATGTACAAGGGAATGCTCTTTGAGAATAACGTGTGAAAACTAGTTTACTATTTGGGCTCAGAGCCCCTACATTTGCACAAAACTTCATGTAGAGTGCAAAGCAATCAGGAAAGGTAGTTATCCATTGTTTTGTATATTATTTGCAAAAGACGCAGTGAGAGTAGGGCAAAGGTCAATGAGTCATGACCACTGCAAATACATGACAGATGAAATCAGAAATATTAACACAGACAGCTAAATTATTTTTGACAGTGGACTATCAAGTTGTAGTACCCGGTTCCTACGAACCAGGTTTGGGTTAATTCTAACCCGGTTCATGCGAACCAGGTTTGGGTTAATTCTAACCCGGTTCATGCGAACCAGGTCTGGGTTAATTCTAACCCGGTTCATGTGAACCAGGTCTGGGTTGATTTAATGTGTTGAGCAACGCTTCGCTCGTAGCGATGACGCTTTGGTTCTCCAGATCTCATAACCGAAGCACGCTTTGGTTCTCCAGATCTCATAACCGAAGCGTCTCGCTGCGACATTTAAAAGGCAGGGGGTGCCCTCCCTCCTGGTGCTCAGAGTCCGCGTCCCCTCCAAGTAATTCTCTGCCCATCCTTTTAGTGCTAGAGAGAGAGAGTGAGTTGCCATGGGAGAAAGAGGAAGAGAGAGAGTGTCAGGAGAGAGGAAGAAAGAGAGAGAGATCGTGAGAGAGAGAGAGCGAGCAAGAGAGAGAGAGAGACAGCGTGTGAGAGAGAGAGACAGCAGGAGGCAGAGAGAGAGATCGCGAGAGGGAGAGAAGGTGTCACCGGCCGATCCCCTTGGTTCAGGCCCGGCGGCGTGCTCGCCGCCGCGCCGGGCCTGATACCTGGCCGGCGACCCCGCCGGCGCCGGGGGAGGCGTCCGGCGGGTGGTGGTGGAGAGAGAGAGAGAGAGGAGGGCCAATTGGCCCTCCTCTCGCGCGTGACCGGCTTCCGCCGGTTGGTTCGGGCCCGGCGGCGTGCTCGCCGCCTCGCCGGGCCCGAACCTTGGCCTGTCGCCTCCACCGGCGCCGGGCGTGCGTCCGGTGGAGGTCCGGCCGGCCAAGGTGGCCGGCCGTGCCGCCGGCACTGCATCTTGCCGCGCGGAGAGTAGATGAAGACGGAGAAATTGAGGGAGAAATCGGGAGATTGGTGGCCGGCCGCGGCGGCGGCCGGGCCACCCTCAATTTGGCCGGCGGCGGCCCCGGCCGCCGGCCATGTTCCCGTCCCCTGTTCGGTGAAACAGGGGATCGGGGGGATGATGAAGGAATTGAACCGGGCCGGCTGGGCCGGCCGGTTCAGGCCTTTTGGGCCGTTTTATGGGACCATTTTGGGCTGAGTTTTTGGGCCCTGTAACGGGCCGAAAAATATAAAATAATTATATGGCTAGAATCTGGGTGAATTCTAGTTTCTTGGGGTATTTTTACTTCCCCAATTTGGGTGTGTATAGTGGGAGATATTCGAGCCCAAAGTAGGGCCCGTGGATAGTCTGGGTAGAAATTCTAAGGGTCATTTTAATATTCCTTGCTAATCAATTAATTGTGTAAATAATCCTGTAGGTGCTCAGACATCTGACTAGCTTATATACCTGTTGGATTGCGTACTGAGGTAAGTAAGCCAGTTATCAGTTTATTAAATAATTTGTTTCAGGATATGCGTAGTTAAATTGTGAATTGTGATATGAAGAATTGTTATTGGCTAAATTTGTAAGTAGATGAATATTATGAATACATGGCTGTTTATGTACTATGATTTCATGTGTGGATGCTATGCATGAGAGATGCAGTTGCTATGCATGAGAGATGCAGTTGCTATGCATGAGAGATGCAGTTGCTTTGCAGTTAGTATGACATTGATGTGATATATTACATGCAATTGTTCAGTAAGTATAATCCACTGTTTACTACATGATTGATGTATTGATGTATTGATGTGATGTGAGGTACTGTTATGTGTCGCCACGGTTCTCCTTTATCATGTTACGTGACCCTAGTATTTCGACCCTACTTCAGTAGGGGGGATACTTGTTGGTACACTATGGTATTTCGACCCTACTTCAGTAGGGGGGACTTGTTGGTACACTATGGTATTTCGACCCTACTTCAGTAGGGGGGATACTTGTTGATACACTATGGTATTTCGACCCTACTTCAGTAGGGGGGATACTTGTTGGTACGCTATGGTATTTCGACCCTACTTCAGTAGGGGGATACTTGTTGGTACACTATGGTATTTGACCCTACTTCAGTAGGGGGGATACTTGTTGGTACATATTGAGATATTGCAGGGCCGTGGGTCACATTTACAGTTACCATTGAGAGTATAAACAGTGGGTTTACTTATATAGTATAATTGAGCAGTTATGGATGCAAATGATTGGTATTATATTCATAAGTGCCGCCGCGGTTCTCCTTTGCTATGGCCATACACATCTAGAGGATGTGCTCAGATGAGGCATTGCAGGGCCGTGGGACACGCATGATATAATACTTACATTGCATAATGGAGTGATTGTGAATGCAAAAGAATGAATTATATTTATATGTGCCGCCGCGGCTCTCCTTTGTTATGGGGCATTGCAGGGCCGTGGGACACATATGATATAATATAACAATTGGAATGCTTTATATGCACTGATAATTTGCTATGATATAATACAACAATGATGAGTGCAAATGATTTGAATTATATTTATATGTGCCACCACGGCTCTCCTTTGTTATGGGGCATTGCAGGGCCTTGGGACACATATGATATAATATAACAATGATGGGTTTACTTACATTGCATGTTTGAGTATTTGTGAAATGTTTATGCATGCAGATCATTTATATGCTTATTGATTGCTATGCTATGATTTGACTGTATAACATGGTTTACTTACTGAGTGTAATCTCATAAAAATATTATAATGTTTTTGCTACAGGACCATGAGATTTGAGAATAACATGTTGGAGTGATGGACCTCAACTCAAATAAAATATAGATTTTGTTTATTGCTATACCAGTGTATTTATGTGTAGGGCTTGATGCCCAGACTATATTATTGTGGTGTGTAAGGAACCATAGGTTCGTTGGAGCTTCTATTTAAAATAAAGTGGATTCATATGTTGATGTAACCCCAGTAATGCTTATGTGTAGGGCTTGTAGCCCAAATCTTTAGTTATGGATTGTATTAAAGACATGGACTTGAATGATATATAGGTTGTTGCTTTTCTTGAATTCAGTGTCATGTTTCGGGACGCCTTGCGTGCCCGGCACGCGGCGGGTTGTCACCCTAGCTCAAAATTTTGGGTCTGGGGCGTGACAGCTTTTATGGTATCAGAGCACTAGGTTATGACCCTAGGGACACAGACATATTGACATGATAACAGTTATGACCCTAGGGACACAGACATATTGACATGATAACACGTAGAGAACATATTTGATGACATTATACTTAGAGACACCTGACACATTAGTTTATGATGATATTAACCACATCTAATTTAACAGAAAATAGTTATGGCTCGCAGTACTAGGAGCCAACTGTATGAGGAGGACTCTCTGGCCGGTAATGCTGATCAGCCGGTGGGTCAAGGAACTACTGGAGGTATGGCCCCTGCCAACCCAGTAGGAACTGAGCACCAGCGATTCCAGTCTGAGATGCTTCAAGCTCTCTCGAGTATGGCGCAGTCTATGCAGGACATGCAGCATCAGAGTGCGCAGCGGAAGCATGGTGGGCCCATAACCCACAAGACCCAGGTTATGATCTTAGGGACATATGCATAATGACACTCTAGGCAAAATACTTGGATGACATTGAGACAATTATGACTTTCAAGGAATTTCATGAATTATGCTTTGGGAGCTTGAAATTTAAAGTTTATCAAGATATTAATTGAATTACAAGTTTGATAGGAATTGAGAATGAACCATCGCAAGTCAATAATATTATGTGGGCTCCCTAGCTGGTAGCCTTGATCAGTGGGGAGGTCAAGGGGCTTCTAGAGGTTTTAGCTCCATTAAACTTGTTGGAAATGATTCGTAGCAATTTTAGACCTTTAAATAATATGGGTAGATGAAATTTTAATTGGATATGCAATAAAAGACAGATGAATATATGGAATATGATATAGTTGAAAATTGCAATTGATGACTAATATAACTAAACACCATTATGTCCATATTGCAATTGAGTTGATATATGGATCTTGAGGTATTAAATCTGAATTTGAATGTGGATGAATAATGAATTTAATTGTAGAACTTACATTATTGATATTGTAAGATTATGAACTCATCTGCTGGTTATAGGGATGATTAATATTGATGATATTTTGGGAATGGAATAGTTAATTACATGTTTTTGATTAATCACAATTGAGTACTTTCTGAATTCGAGACTGGATGGATAAATTATCAATCAGCCATGAGTGGCATATCTATATTCAAAGAAAATGAATTTTAATTACGATAATTATGAAAGATATCTTAAATGATTGGCATAATGTTCATTGATGTTAGCTTGAAGTATTCAAGAGTGAAACCAAGTATATTATGATGATTGATATAAGTGTCGTAATGATTAATGGTACATTCAACTATTCAAGAGTTGAGAGAGCATTGAAAGAAAATTTTCTTATATCTAATTCACAAGAATTTCGAACTGTCTTATCAAGGAATCGAGAGTACCTGATATGTTGCTAACCTTAAGTATGGAAGACATTATACATGTAATAGACAACTGCAGAAACCAATAAGATTTTAGATGTTATACTGTGAGCCTGTGTAATGGATTTAAGAGGTGCTTGGTATTGTTCTTACCCTTAATGAAATTGCTTATTTATTGATTACCAAGCCAATATTCAAATGGATTCATTTCAATTGTCTATGATATAAGGTGTAATTTTATATTGAGATGAAGTGTGAGAGCGACAATTTTGGACTGAGCTTGTTTAACAGCTATGAAAAGTATCATTAATTAAAGCAGCTTCATGTAGCTCAAAGTTAATAGAAAAGTTATGTTATGATAAAGAAAGATTTGAAATTTCAGGTTAAAGATCATTTGGAAGTTTGCTAACCAATGACGTTATGAGGTGTTAGAGGTGACTTGAGCCTCAAAACATTGGGTCATTTGAAACTTTGATCAAGATAAGGAGGTGTCTTATAGCTTAGCACTGTCTTCATTACTCTTTGGGGTGTTCAATGTGTTTCATATCTTTATGACTGAGGAGGTATATTTCAAACCCCGTTATGTGTTAGAACTTGAACCAATTTAGTTTAAGAAAGAATTGACCTATGAAGATCATCTTGTGCACATTATGGACCGTAAGAATCAAGTTCTGAAATAGTGTAGTATTCCTTATGTCAAAGATTAGTAGAATAATCATTCTGAGAATTCCATAATTATTTGTATCTTATTACAGATCAATGATGTATCGATGACGGTGACTTTTAATGAAATTTAATTGATTATGAGAGGGAAAATTTGGATTCTATATCAATTTCGAGGACGAAATTTTATAAGGAGGGGAGGATGTAGTACCCGGTTCCTACGAACCAGGTTTGGGTTAATTCTAACCCGGTTCATGCGAACCAGGTTTGGGTTAATTCTAACCCGGTTCATGCGAACCAGGTTGGGTTAATTGGTTCATGTGAACCAGGTCTGGGTTGATTTAATGTGTTGAGCAACGCTTCGCTCGTAGCGATGACGCTTTGGTTCTCCAGATCTCATAACCGAAGCATCTCGCTGAAGCGACATTAAAAGGCAGGGGGTGCCCTCCCTCCTGGTGCTCAGAGTCCGCGTCCCCTCCAGGTAATTCTCTGCCCATCCTCTTAGTGCTAGAGAGAGAGAGAGTTGCCATGGGAGAAAGAGGAAGAGAGAGAGTCAGGAGAGAGGAAGAAAGAGAGAGAGTGAGAGAGAGAGAGCGAGCAGAGAGAGAGAGAGAGAGAGAGAGAGACAGAGGAGAGAGAGAGATCGCGAGAGGGAGAGAAGACCGGCCGATCCCCTTGGTTCAGGCCCGGCGGCGTGCTCGCCGCCGCGCCGGGCCTGATACCTGGCCGGCGACCCCGCCGGCGCCGGGGGAGGCGTCCGGCGGGGTGGTGGTGGAGAGAGAGAGGAGAGGGAGGGCCAATTGGCCCTCCTCTCGCGCGGTGGCGGAAGCCGAACCGGCTTGGTTCGGGCCCGGCGGCGTGCTCGCCGCCTCGCCGGGCCCGAGCCTTGGCCTGTCGCCTCCACCGGCGCCGGGCGTGCGTCCGGTGGAGGTCCGGCCGGCCAAGGTGGCCGGCCGTGCCGCCGGCACTGTCCGTGCCGCGCGGAGAGTAGAGAAGAGGAGAAATTGAGGGAGAAAGGGAGATTTGGTGGCCGGCCGCGGCGGCGGCCGGCTCTGGCCCGGCCACCGGCGGCCGGGCCACCCTCAATTTGGCCGGCGGCGGCCCCGGCCGCCGGCCATGTTCCCGTCCCCTGTTCGGTGAAGGGGATCGGGGGGAAGGAATCGGGTGGAATTGAACCGGGCCGGCTGGGCCGGCCGGTTCAGGCCTTTTGGGCCGTGCATGGGAATTTTGGGCTGAGTTTTTGGGCCCTGTAACGGGCCGGGTATAAAATAATTATATGGCTAGAATCTGGGTGAATTCTAGTTTCTTGGGGTATTTTTACTTCCCCAATCGGGTGTGTGTAGTGGGAGATATTCGAGCCCAAAGTAGGGCCCGTGAACTAGTCTGGGTAGAAATTCTAAGGGTCATTTTAATATTCCTTGCTAATCAATTAATTGTGTAAATGATCCTGTAGGTGCTCAGACATCTGACTAGCTTATTTATACCTGTTGGATTGCGTACTGAGGTAAGTAAGCCAGTTATCAGTTTATTAAATAATTTGTTTCAGGATATGCGTAGTTAAATTGTGAATTGTGATATGAAGAATTGTTATTGGCTAAATTTGTAAGTAGATGAATATTATGAATACATGGCTGTTTATGTACTATGATTTCATGTGTGGATGCTATGCATGAGAGATGCAGTTGCTATGCATGAGAGATGCATGCTTGTGCAGTATATGACATTGATGTGATATATTACATGCAATTGTTCAGTAAGTATAATCCACTGTTTTACTACATGATTGATGTATTGATGTATGATGTGATGTGAGGTACTGTTATGTGTCGCCGCGGTTCTCCTTTATCATGTTACGTACCCTGTATTTCGACCCTACTTCAGTAGGGGGGATACTTGTTGGTACACTATGGTATTTCGACCCTACTTCAGTAGGGGGGATACTTGTTGGTACATATGGTATTTCGACCCTACTTCAGTAGGGGGGATACTTGTTGATACATATGGTATTTCGACCCTACTTCAGTAGGGGGGATACTTGTTGGTACATATGGTATTTCGACCCTACTTCAGTAGGGGGGATACTTGTTGATACATATGGTATTTCGACCCTACTTCAGTAGGGGGGATACTTGTTGGTATATGGTATTTCGACCCTACTTCAGTAGGGGGATACTTGTTGGTACACTATGTATTTCGACCCTACTTCAGTAGGGGGGATGCTTGTTGGTACATTATTGAGATATTGCAGGGCCGTGGGTCACATTTACAGTTACCATTGAGAGTATAAACAGTGGGTTTACTTATATAGTATAATTGAGCAGTTATGGATGCAAATGATTGGTATTATATTCATAAGTGCCGCCGCGGTTCTCCTTTGCTATGGCCATACACATCTAGAGGATGTGCTCAGATGAGGCATTGCAGGGCCGTGGGACACGCATGATATAATACTTACATTGCATAATGGAGTGATTGTGAATGCAAAAGAATGAATTATATTTATATGTGCCGCCGCGGCTCTCCTTTGTTATGGGGCATTGCAGGGCCGTGGGACACATATGATATAATATAACAATTGGAATGCTTTATATGCACTGATAATTTGCTATGATATAATACAACAATGATGAGTGCAAATGATTTGAATTATATTTATATGTGCCACCACGGCTCTCCTTTGTTATGGGGCATTGCAGGGCCTTGGGACACATATGATATAATATAACAATGATGGGTTTACTTACATTGCATGTTTGAGTATTTGTGAAATGTTTATGCATGCAGATCATTTATATGCTTATTGATTGCTATGCTATGATTGACTGTATAACGTGGTTTACTTACTGAGTGTAATCTCATAAAAATATTATAATGTTTTTGCTACAGGACCATGAGATTTGAGAATAACATGTTGGAGTGATGGACCTCAACTCAAATAAAATATAGATTTTTGTTTATTGCTATACCAGTGTATTTATGTGTAGGGCTTGATGCCCAGACTATATTATTGTGGTGTGTAAGGAACCATAGGTTCGTTGGAGCTTCTATTTAAAATAAAGTGGATTCATATGTTGATGTAACCCCAGTAATGCTTATGTGTAGGGCTTGTAGCCCAATCTTTAGTTATGGATTGTATTAAAGACATGGACTTGAATGATATATAGGTTGTTGCTTTTCTTGAATTCAGTGTCATGTTTCGGGACGCCTTGCGTGCCCGGCACGCGGCGGGTTGTCACCATAGCTCAAAAAAAAAAATTTTGGGTCTGGGGCGTGACACAAGTCTATCTTTATATCACCACAGATTGCATATAGATCCACTTAAAACATCTGAGAGACAAGCAAGCGACATAACTTGGACCTTCAATTCATATCGCAACAATAGTAAAATCATCCGGAGTTCTTCTTTGGAACAAAACAACAAACACTTGCACGACGCCAATGAGAGGCAAGTGCTAAGCAACAAATAAGCATTCAATAGATCAGATTGTGCCTTAGAGAAAAACCAAAGGGGCAAACTGGAGCAAGTAGGGGAAGGAAAGCGGCATCGACTAGAGGCTGTGACGGCCGAAAGGGCTGTTCCTGTAACCCCCGGTAAATTATTATGGGGGATTGTAACTCCTAGTATTCATTTAGGGACACCTGGCATCTTGATTTCCTTCTGACGTTTAGGTCCCCATGTGACGTCTGGTTTCTTGGGTCTTCGCGTGTCGGATGGGTTCCCATTTTCTATTGATCCGAGGCGTCGCGTGGGAGAATAAAAGGAGTTGGAGGATGACTCCCTCCTTCACCCTGGCGCACACCTCTTCCAGGTAATCCCTTGCCCATCCTTTTAATGCCAGAGAGAGAGAGAGAGAAAGAGAACCAGAGAGAGAGAGTGTCACGCCCCAGACCCAAAAATTTTGAGCTAGGGTGACAACCCGCCGCGTGCCGGGCACGCAAGGCGTCCGAAACATGACACTGAATTCAAGAAAAGCAACAACCTATATATCATTCAAGTCCATGACTTTAATACAATCCATAACTAAAGATTTGGGCTACAAGCCCTACACATAAGCATTACTGGGGTTACATCAACATATGAATCCACTTTATTTTAAATAGAAGCTCCAACGAACCTATGGTTCCTTACACACCACAATAATATAGTCTGGGCATCAAGCCCTACACATAAATACACTGGTATAGCAATAAAAAAAATCTATATTTTATTTGAGTTGAGGTCCATCACTCCAACATGTTATTCTCAAATCTCATGGTCCTGTAGCAAAAACATTATAATATTTTTATGAGATTACACTCAGTAAGTAAACCATGTTATACAGTCAAATCATAGCATAGCAATCAATAAGCATATAAATGATCTGCATGCATAAACATTTCACAAATACTCAAACATGCAATGTAAGTAAACCCATCATTGTTATATTATATCATATGTGTCCCACGGCCCTGCAATGCCCCATAACAAAGGAGAGCCGCGGCGGCACATATAAATATAATTCAAATCATTTGCACTCATCATTGTTGTATTATATCATAGCAAATTATCAGTGCATATAAATAATTCATTGTCATATTATATTATATGTGTCCCACGGCCCTGCAATGCCCCATAACAAAGGAGAGCCGCGTGGCACATATAATATAATTCATTCTTTTGCATTCACAATCACTCCATTATGCAATGTAAGTATTATATCATGCGTGTCCCACGGCCCTGCAATGCCTCATCTGAGCACATCCTCTAGATGTGTATGGCCATAGCAAAGGAGAACCGCGGCGGCACTTATGAATATAATACCAATCATTTGCATCCATAACCGCTCAATTATACTATATAGGTAAACCCACTGTTTATACTCTCAATGGTAACTGTAAATGTGACCCATGGCCCTGCAATATCTCAATAGTGTACCAACAAGTATCCCCCCTACTGAAGTAGGGTCGAAATACCATAGTGTACCAACAAGTATCCCCCCTACTGAAGTAGGGTCGAAATACCATAGTGTACCAACAAGTATCCCCCCTACTGAAGTAGGGTCGAAATACCATAGTGTACCAACAAGCATCCCCCCTACTGAAGTAGGGTCGAAATACCAGGGTATGACATGATAAAGGAGAGCCGCGGCGACACATAACAGTACCTCACATCACATGCACTCATCATATCAATAACAACACAATATTGCATAAACAGTGGATTATACCTACTGAACAATTGCCTGTAATACATCACATCAATGTCATAATAACTGCATCTCTCATGCATAGCAACTGCATCTCTCATGCATAGCAACTGCATCTCTCATGCATAGCTGCATCTCTCATGCATAGCATCTCTCATGCATAGCATCCACACATGAAATCATAGTACATAAACAGCCATGTATTCATAATATTCATCTACTTACAAATTTAGCCAATAACAATTCACAATTTAACTACGCATATCCTGAAATAAATTATTTAATAAACTGATAACTGGCTTACTTACCTCAGTACGCAATCCAACAGGTATAAATAAGCTAGTCAGATGTCTGAGCACCTACAGGATTATTTACACAATTAATTGATTAGCAAGGAATATTAAAATGACCCTTAGAATTTCTACCCAGACTAGTTCACGGGCCCTACTTTGGGCTCGAATATCTCCCACTACACACACCCGATTGGGGAAGTAAAAATACCCCAAGAAACTAGAATTCACCCAGATTCTAGCCATATAATTATTTTTCTAATCCCGGCCCGTTACAGGGCCCAAAATCCAGCCCAAAGTCAGCTCACTGCACGGCCCAAAAGGCCTGAACCGGCCGGCCCAGCCGGCCCGGTTCAAACCTTATCCCACCCGATCCCCTGTTTCACCGAACAGGGGACGGGGACATGGCCGGGCCGGGGCCGCCGCCGGCCAAATTGAGGGCGGCCCGGCCGCCGGTGGCCGGGCCAGAGCCGGCCGCCGCCGCGGCCGGCCAAACCCCTCTCTTCCCTCAATTTCTCTCATCTCTCTAACTCCTCCGCGCGGCACGGAACGTGCCGGCGGCACGGCCGGCCACCATGGCCGGCCGGACCTCCACCGGACGCACGCCCGGCGCCGGTGGAGGCGACAGGCCAAGTCTCGGGCCCGGCGAGGCGGCGAGCACGCCGCCGGGCCCGAACCAACCGGCGGAAGCCGGTTCGGCTTCCGCCACCGCGCGAGAGGAGGGCCAATTGGCCCTCCTCTCCTCTCTCTCTCACCACCACCCCGCCGGACGCCTCCCCGGCGCCGGCGGGTCGCCGGCCAGTATCAGGCCCGGCGCGGCGGCGAGCACGCCGCCGGGCCTGAACCAAGGGGACGACCGGGATCTTCTTTCTCTCTCCCTCTCTCTCTCTCCTCTCTCTCTCTCTCTCTCTCTCTCTCTCTCTCTCTCTCTTCTCTCTCTCTCTCTAGATCAGGGGATTACCTGATGGATGGAAGCGCCAGGATGATGGAGGGAGTCCCCCTCCATCATATATATAAATATCCCCTAATGCAACGCTTCGGTCACTCAAAGAGATCGGGCATTCAATCGTCAAGTCATGTCAAAAGTCTAAACGCAAGAAGGTTTTCCCCGGGATGCCAGGTGTCCCCAAAGTAATTACTAAGAGTTACGTTCCCCCATGATAATTTATGGGGGGGTTACATTCTCCCCCCCTTATAAAAATTTCGTCCTCGAAATTTGATATACATCCAATAGAATACAAATCCAAATTTTTATCTCATAATCAATTAAATTTCATTCAAAAGTCACCGTCATCGATACATCGTTGATCTGAATAAGATACAAATAATTATGGATGTTTCTTTCATTTTCTCCTTAGACTCCCAGATAATCTCCTCAGAATAATTACTCCGCTGAACTTTGACATAAGAATACTACACCATCTCAGAACTTAATCCTTGCCATGATACGGGGTTCATAAAATACCTCCTCAGTCATAAAGATATGAAACACATTGAATACCCCAAAGAGTAATGAAGCAGTGCTAAGCTATAAGCCACCTCCTTTATTTGATCAAATCTCAAATGCCCAATAAATTGATCAATTCACCTCTAAACACAAATCTCATCATCATTATTAGTAAAATTTCCAAATGATCTTCAACCTGAAATTTCAAATCTTTCTTTTTAACATAACATAACTTTTCTCTTAACTCTGAGCTACATGAAGCTGCCTTGATACTTTCTCATATTTGTTAAACCAGCTCAGTAATCAAAATTTTCTCTCTCACACTCATCTCAATAAAATTACACCTTATATCATAGACAACAAAATGAATCCATTTGAATGTTGGCTTGGTAATCAATAAATAAGCAATTTCATTAAGGGTAAGAACAATACCAAGCACCTCTTAAATCCATTACACAGGCTCACAGTATAACATCTAAAATCTTATTGGTTTCTGCAGTTGTCTATTACATGTATAATGTCTTCCATACTTAAGGTTAGCAACATATCAGGTACTCTCGATTCCTTGATAAGACAGTTCGAAATTCTTGTGAATTAGATATAAGATAATTTTCTTTCAATGCTCTCTCAACTCTTGAATAGTTGAATGTACCATTAATCATTACGACACTTATATCAATCATCATAATATACTTGGTTTCACTCTTGAATACTTCAAGCTAACATCAATGAACATTATGCCAATCATTTAAGATATCTTTCATAATTATCGTAATTAAAATTCATTTTCTTTGAATATAGATATGCCACTCATGGCTGATTGATAATTTATCCATCCAGTCTCGAATTCAGAAAGTACTCAATTGTGATTAATCAAAAACATGTAATTAACTATTCCATTCCCAAAATATCATCAATATTAATCATCCCTATAACCAGCAGATGAGTTCATAATCTTACAATATCAATAATGTAAGTTCTACAATTAAGATTCATTATATTCATCCACATTCAAATTCAGATTTAATACCTCAAGATCCATATATCAACTCAATTGCAATATGGACATAATGGTGTTTAGTTATATTAGTCATCAATTGCAATTTTCAATTACTATATCATATTCCATATATTCATCTGTCTTTTATTGCATATCCAATTAAAATTTCATCTACCCATATTATTTAAAGGTCTAAAATTGCTACGAATCATTTCCAACAAGTTTAATGGAGCTAAAACCTCTAGAAGCCCCTTGACCTCCCCACTGATCAAGGCTACCAGCTAGGGAGCCCACATAATATTATTGACTTGCGATGGTTCATTCTCAATTCCTATCAAACTTGTAATTCAATTAATATCTTGATAAACTTTAAATTTCAAGCTCCCAAAGCATAATTCATGAAATTCCTTGAAAGTCATAATTGTCTCAATGTCATCCAAGTATTTTGCCTAGAGTGTCATTATGCATATGTCCCTAAGATCATAACCTGGGTCTTGTGGGTTATGGGCCCACCATGCTTCCGCTGCGCACTCTGATGCTGCATGTCCTGCATAGACTGCGCCATACTCGAGAGAGCTTGAAGCATCTCAGACTGGAATCGCTGGTGCTCAGTTCCTACTGGGTTGGCAGGGGCCATACCTCCAGTAGTTCCTTGACCCACCGGCTGATCAGCATTACCGGCCAGAGAGTCCTCCTCATACAGTTGGCTCCTAGTACGGCGAGCCATAACTATTTTCTGTAAATTAGATGTGGTTAATATCATCATAAACTAAAGTGTCAGGTGACTCTAAGTATAATGTCATCAAAATATGTTCTCTCGTGTTATCATGTCAATATGTCTGTGTCCCTAGGGTCATAAGTTCTCTACCTGTTATCATGTCAATATGTCTGTGTCCCTAGGGTCATAACCTAGTGCTCTGATACCATAAAAGCTGTCACGCCCCAGACCCAAAATTTTGAGCTAGGGTGACAACCCGCCGCGTGCCGGGCACGCAAGGCGTCCCGAAACATGACACTGAATTCAAGAAAAGCAACAACCTATATATCATTCAAGTCCATGACTTTAATACAATCCATAACTAAAGATTTGGGCTACAAGCCCTACACATAAGCATTACTGGGGTTACATCAACATATGAATCCACTTTATTTTAAATAGAAGCTCCAACGAACCTATGGTTCCTTACACACCACAATAATATAGTCTGGGCATCAAGCCCTACACATAAATACACTGGTATAGCAATAAAATAAAATCTATATTTTATTTGAGTTGAGGTCCATCACTCCAACATGTTATTCTCAAATCTCATGGTCCTGTAGCAAAAACATTATAATATTTTTATGAGATTACACTCAGTAAGTAAACCATGTTATACAGTCAAATCATAGCATAGCAATCAATAAGCATATAAATGATCTGCATGCATAAACATTTCACAAATACTCAAACATGCAATGTAAGTAAACCCATCATTGTTATATTATATCATATGTGTCCCACGGCCCTGCAATGCCCCATAACAAAGGAGAGCCGCGGTGGCACATATAAATATAATTCAAATCATTTGCACTCATCATTGTTGTATTATATCATAGCAAATTATCAGTGCATATAAAGCATTCCAATTGTTATATTATATCATATGTGTCCCACGGCCCTGCAATGCCCCATAACAAAGGAGAGCCGCGGCGGCACATATAAATATAATTCATTCTTTTGCATTCACAATCACTCCATTATGCAATGTAAGTATTATATCATGCGTGTCCCACGGCCCTGCAATGCCTCATCTGAGCACATCCTCTAGATGTGTATGGCCATAGCAAAGGAGAACCGCGGCGGCACTTATGAATATAATACCAATCATTTGCATCCATAACCGCTCAATTATACTATATAGTAAACCCACTGTTTATACTCTCAATGGTAACTGTAAATGTGACCCACGGCCCTGCAATATCTCAATAATGTACCAACAAGTATCCCCCCTACTGAAGTAGGGTCGAAATACCATAGTGTACCAACAAGTATCCCCCCTACTGAAGTAGGGTCGAAATACCATAGTGTACCAACAAGTATCCCCCCTACTGAAGTAGGGTCGAAATACCATAGTGTACCAACAAGTATCCCCCCTACTGAAGTAGGGTCGAAATACCATAGTGTACCAACAAGTATCCCCCTACTGAAGTAGGGTCGAAATACCATAGTGTACCAACAAGTATCCCCCCTACTGAAGTAGGGTCGAAATACCAGGGTATGACATGATAAAGGAGAGCCGCGGCGACACATAACAGTACCTCACATCACATGCACTCATCATCAATAACAACACAATATTGCATAAACAGTGGATTATACCTACTGAACAATTGCATGTAATACATCACATCAATGTCATAATAACTGCATCTCTCATGCATAGCAACTGCATCTCTCATGCATAGCAACTGCATCTCTCATGCATAATAACTGCATCTCTCATGCATAGCATCCACACATGAAATCATAGTACATAAACAGCCATGTATTCATAATATTCATCTACTTACAATTTAGCCAATAACAATTCTTCATATCACAATTCACAATTTAACTACGCATATCCTGAAACAAATTATTTAATAAACTGATAACTGGCTTACTTACCTCAGTACGCAATCCAACAGGTATAAATAAGCTAGTCAGATGTCTGAGCACCTACAGGATTATTTACACAATTAATTGATTAGCAAGGAATATTAAAATGACCCTTAGAATTTCTACCCAAATGAATTCACGGGCCCTACTTTGGGCTCGAATATCTCCCACTACACACACCATTGGGGAAGTAAAAATACCCCAAGAAACTAGAATTCACCAAGATTCTAGCCATATAATTATTTTTCTAATCCCGGCCCGTTACAGGGCCCAAAAATCAGCCCAAAACTGGCTCACTGCACGGCCCAAAAGGCCTGAACCGGCCGGCCCAGCCGGCCCGGTTCAACCTTTATCCACCCGATCCCCTGTTTCACCGAACAGGGGACGGGAACATGGCCGGCGGCCGGGGCCGCCGCCGGCCAAATTGAGGGCGGCCCGGCCGCCGATGGCCGGGCCAGAGCCGGCCGCCGCCGCGGCCGGCCACCAATCACCCGATTTCTCCCTCAATTTCTTCATCTTCTTCCACTCTCCGCGTGGCACGATGCTGTGCCGCGGCACGGCCGGCCACCTTGGCCGGCCGGACCTCCACCGGACGCACGCCCGGCGCCGGTGGAGGCGACAGGCCAAGGCTCGGCCCGGCGAGGCGGCGAGCACGCCGCCGGCCTGAACCAACCGGCGAAAGCCGACCGGCTTCCGCCACCGCACGAGAGGAGGGCCAATTAGCCCTCTCTCTCCTCTCTCTCTCCACCACCACCCCATCGGATGCCTCCTCCGGTCATGTCAAAAGTCTAAACGTCAAGAAGGTTTTCCCCGGGATGCCAGGTGTCCCCAGAAGTAATTACTAAGAGTTACGTTCCCCCATGATAATTTATGGGGGGGTTACAGAGAGAGAGCTTAAGAGAGAAATAGCCGGGAAGAGAGAGAGAGAGAGAAAGAGAACCAGAGAGAGAGACAGAGAGAACGCGAGAGACAAAGAGAGGGAGTTGCCGGTCGATCCTTTGGTTCAGGCCCGACAGCGGAGATTTGGCCAGCGACCCTGTCGGCACCGAGGGAGGTGTCCGGTGGGGTGGTGGTGGAGAGAGAGAAGAGAGAGAGAGGGCCAATTGGCCCTTCTCTCATGCGGTGGTGAAAGCCGAACCGGCTTCCCGCTGGTTGGTTCGGGCCCGGCGTGCTCGCCGCCTCGCCGGGCCCGAGCTTTGGCCTGTCGCCTCCATCGGCGCCGGACGTGCGTCCGGTGGAGGTCCGGCCGGCCAAGGTGGCCGGCCGTGCCGCCGGCACAGTATTGTGCCGCACGGATGTGTAAGAGGAAAAGGGAGAAATTGAGGGAGAGAGGGGGAGTTTGGCAGCCGACCGCGGAGGCGGGCTGCTCTGGCCCGGCCACCGGCAGCCGGGCCGCCCTCAATTTGGCTGGCAGCAGCCCTCGCCGCCGGCTAAGTCCCCGTCCCCTGTTCGGTAAAACAGGGGATCGGGAGGGCTTGGGTTGAACCGGGCCGGCTGGGCCGGCCAGTTCAGGGCCTTTTGGGCCGTGCAGCGATGAGATTTGGGGCTAGTTTTTGGGCTCTGTAACGGGCCGGGATTAGTAAAATATTTATATGACTAGAATCTGGGTGAATTCTAGTTTCTTGGGGTATATTTACTTCCCCAATTGGGTATGTATAGTGGGAGATATTCAAGCCCAAAGTTGGGCTCGTGAACTAGTCTGGGTAGAAATTCTAAGGGTCATTTTAATATTCTTTTCTAATAAATTAATTGTGTAAAATGATCCTGTAGGTGTTCAGACATCTAACTAGCTGATATATACCTGTTGGATTGCGTACTGAGGTAAGTAAGCCAGTTATCAGTATTTAATAAATTATTCATTATATGAATATTTAAATTATGAATTGTGACATGAAGAACTGTTGTAACCCCCATAAATTATTATGGGGGAATGTAACTCTTAGTATTTATTTTTGGGGACACCTGGCATCTTGACTCCCTTCTGACGTTTAGATTCCCATTGCGACGTCTGGTTTCTTGGGTTTTCGCGTGTCGGATGGGTTCCCATCTTCTATTGATCCGAGGCATCGCGTGGAAGAATAAAAGGAGTCGAAGGATGACTCCCTCGTTCACCCTGACTCACACCTCTTCCAGGTAATCCCTTGCCCATCCTCTTAATGCCCAAGAGAGAGAGCCGGGAGAGAGAGAGATAGCCAAAAGAGAGAGAGAGAGAGAGAGAGAGAGAGAGAGAGAGAGAGAGAGAGAGAGAGAAAGAGACAGCCGGGAGAGAAATTGAGAGAAAGAGGGAGAATGAATGAAATCGGAGAGAGTGGAAGGAGGGAGGAGGTTGGCCGCGGTGACGGTCGGCTCCGGTCCGGCCAACAGTGGCCGGACTGCCCTTAATTTGCTAGGCAATCCGCCGGCACCATGACGCCGTGCGGGAGAGAAATTGAGAGAAAGAGGGAGAATGAATGAAATTGGAGAGAGTGGATGGAGGGAGGCGGTTGGCCGCGGCGGCGGCAAGCTCCTGTCCGGCCAACAGTGGCCGAAATGCCCTCATTTCGCCGGTCAAGCCGATCGGCACAGTATCGGCTGTGCGATAGAAATCGAGAGAAAGAGAGAGAGAGAGATGAAATCAGAGAGTGTGGATGGAGGGAGGAGGCTGGCCGTGATGGCGGCCGGCTCCGGTCCGGCCAACAGTGGCCGGACTGCCCTCAATTCGCCGGGTGAGTCGCTGGCACTGTGAAATCCACGCAGAAACAAGGAGAGGAAAAGAGAAAGAAAGAGTGAGAAATTGAGAGAGAGAAGGGGGAGGGCGACCGATGATGGCCGGACCGCCTTCGATTTGGCCGGCGGTGGCCCTGGCCGCCGGATCACAAAGCCCCTGTTTCGATTGAAACAGGGGAATCTGGGAAGAAGGGATCGAGTGGGCCGGCCTGGTTTGGGCCTTCTGGGCCATGCAGCGAGCAGTTTTGGGGCTGATTTTTGGGCCTCGTAACGGGCCGGGATTAGCAAATATTTATATGGCTAGAATCTTGGTGAATTCTAGTTTCATGAGGTATTTTTACTTCCCTAATTGGAAATGTATAGTGGGAGATATTCGAGCCCGAAGTTGGGTCCGTGAACTAGTCTGGGTAGGGTCTTAAGGATCATTTTATTAATTGGATTTTAGTGAATTAATTATGTACATTGATCCTGTAGGTGCCCAGACATCTGATTAGTTGGTACATCATTTGGATTTTGCGTAGGAGGTAAGTAAGACTATTATGCAATTTAATTGTTTAATTAATAAATTGAGTATATATAATTTGCATGGATTTTATAAATTAACTGAATTGTCTATATAGCATGGAACTGTGGATTTCAAATGAACAATTATATGATTATATGATTGGTAATATTGTAAGAAATGATTTATTGATGTATATGCCAGAATTATGATTGCCTGTACGGCATGTTTATATTGAGGTGACTATATGCATTTCCTTGTACTGTGCAAACCACTGTGAGATATTGTGAAATACAGATGCATGATGCACACGAGATGAAAATGTTAAATAGATTTATATGTGTCACCGCGGTTCTCCTTTACTATGACCCCACATATTGTAGATGTGTTCTGTTTGATTTTTATGGCCACACACATTGGAGATGTATTCTGTTATGATATGGCCCCACATATGTAGACATGTTCTGTATGATTTTTATGGCCTCACACACTGACGAGTGTGTTCTGTTATGGTATGGCCCCACATGTCTTACAATGTGTTCTGTATGATTTTTATGGCCACATACATCGTAGAGTGTGTTCTATTATGGTATGGCCCCACACATCGTACAATGTGTTCTGTTGAGGTTGATGGCCACGCATCTGGAGGATGTGCTCTGATTGAGGTATTGCAGGGCCGTGGGACACATAGGAAATCTATAATTACATAATCAGTGAGTTTGCCAGATTGCATATTCTGATGCTTATCAAATGTTCAATTTATGTTAAGTTGACAAATGCATATGTTGATAGCGTGTTAAATATAATTCAAGTATGATATGATTGTATAATAGACTTACTTATTGAGTGTAAACTCATTAAACCTTCACAATGTTTTTCAGAGCCTCAGGGTTGATGATGGATATTCAGAGTTGATGGAGCTTCTAATAAATAAAATAAGAACCATTGCATTGGTGTAATCCTATTATGTTTGTGTGTAGGGCTAGTTGTAGCCCAACTTTATTAGCATGACTTGGATGTAGGGTTTGATACCCAAAACTTATAACTATCATTTGTATTATGGTTGGTTTTCATATTTATTACCATTTGACTTGTATATCAAGATTTTAAGATGCCTCGCATGCCTGGCATGCGGCGGATTGTCACCCTAGCCCAAAATTTTGGGTCTGGGGCATGACAGCTTTTATGGTATCAGAGCCTAGGTTATGACCCTAGGGACACGGACATATTGACATGATACAGTTATGACCCTAGGGACACAGACATATTGATATGATAACACATAGAGAACATATTTTGATGACATTATACTTAGGAAAACCTGACACTTTAGGCAAAATACTAGGATGATATGGAGACAATTATGACTTTCAAGAATTTCATGAATTATGCTTTGGAAGCTTGAAATTTAAAGTTTATTAAGATATTAATTGAATTACAAATTTGATAGGGATTAAGAATGAACCATCAGAAGCTAATGATATTGTGAGACTCCCAAGCTGGTGACCTTGACCAATGGGAAGGTCAAGGGGCTTCTAGAGATTATAGCTCCATTAAACTTGTTGGAAATGATTCGTAGCAATTTCAGACCTTTAAATAATATGAAAGATAAAATTTTAATGCAATAAAAGATAGATGAATATATGGAATAAACATAGTGGAAAAATTGCAATTGATGACTAATATGACTAAGATAACACTATTATGTTCATATTGCAATTGAGTTGATATATGAATTTTGAGGTATTAAATCTGAATTTGAATGTGGATAAAATGGATTTTATTTGTAGAACTTGCATTGTTGATATTGTAAGTTTAAGATTATGAGCTAATCTGCTGGTTATATGGATGATTAATATTGATGATATTTTGGGAATAAAATAGTTAATTACATATTTTGATTAATCACAATTGAGTACTTCTGAATTTGAGTCTGGATGGATAAGTATATATAGTGAATTTTACTAAGAGAATTTTATTATGGGTATTGCATGTTCAAAACTGATTGTTAATTTGCTAGGTGTGGAGATGGTTGGTATTGATGCTAATAAAATAGTTGTCTGCATATTATATCATGATGGATCATTTAGGAAGATTATAAAATTTTAAATTCTGAGACATTTACTATTTAATTTTGAGAGCAGTAGACTCTATTAATCTTTAGAACTGATTTTGGCTATAAATGATCAAATATTTTGATGCTAGACAGTGAAAGATTTTAGCAATAATGAGAATAAGATAAACTCCACTGATAAAGAATTTCATGGGGATTTTCATTTTTATAGATTTTTAGATCAAGATATCTATTCATAGATTATCGTGCATACTTATTGTACCTTTCTTCATAGTTCCTAAGTAGATATCTTGCTCCAGGATGGATAAATTATCAATCAGCCATAAGTGGCATAATTATTGTTAAGAAAATAGGAGGAAGATGATTTTATTGTTGATTATTATCAGTGATGGATTATGGTTAAGGGTACATCTATTATCACTTTCAAGTCATAGAGAGATTACTATAATTTTCAATTATGTCTTGCGGATGGTAAGTGCATTTTCAATCTTTATTGACCTTATAAGTCTTATCCATCTGAGCTAGATTAGTGAAGTCACTTTGAGATATTTGAAGGGTTTAAATTAGTTGGTCATGTTGTGGCATGAGACATTGCATAATCTATAGATGATTTTGATAATCATTGGTAATAAAATAATCGATTCAAGAATTTGAATCATTTAAATTACATTATTTATTGAGGATATACTGACCTATTCAAGAGAAATTGATTGGTTATGTGGTATTATTGATAAATATGAAGGAGATCAATTAATCATACTGATGATTAATGATGGCACTATTATTTAAAGAAATTAAATTAGTTGATTATGATAATTATGAAAGATATCCTAAATGATTGGCATAATGTTCATTGATGTTAGCTTGAAGTATTCAAGAGTGAAACCAAGTATGTTATGATGATTGAAATAGGTGTCGTAATGATTAATGGCACATTCAACTATATATGAGTTGAGAGAGCATTGGAAGAAAACTATCTTATACTTAATTCAAAAGAATTTAGAACTGTCTTATTGAGGAATTAAGAGTACCTGATGTTACTAACCTTAAGAATGGATGACATAATACATGTGATGGACCCTATGATATTTATGATGATTGTGTTGTGAGAGGTTAAGGTATATATAAAAAAAAAAAGGGCACGAAAGAAATACTTCTTAAGGAATTCAAATTTATTTGGTAGAAAGATCAAATTAATTTTGAAAGTTGGACATGTCATTTGGGTACTTGGGAATGAAATAAAAGTTTGCTAGTGAGTATCTTTAATGGTACAAAATTTGTGGACATTTAACTTCGAGGATGAAATTTTAGTGAGATAAAGATGTTAACATTTGTTTTTAGTTTAATGATAAACTGCGTAAATTGAGTTTGAACCCATTTGTCTCACTCTTCTAATTTGATGATGTTTTCATAAGGCTTAGTGAATTAAGCTGAATTTCTGTCCAGCCTTCCACCCTTAAATAGATGGATAATTTGCAGGAACCAATTAGATTTGAGAATATACTACGAGCATGTGTGATGGATTTAGAAAGTACTTGGTATAGCTTCTTACCCTTAGTGAAATTGCTTATTTATTAATTACCAAGCCAACATTCAAATGGATTCATTTAAATTGTCTATGATATAAGGTGTGGATTCCCTTCATATTGAGATGACGTGAGAGAGAGACAATTTTGGACTGAGCTGGTTTAACAAATATGAGAAAGTATCAAAGCAGCTTCATGTAGCTCAGAGTTAATAGAAAAGTTATCTTGATGTTAAACAGAAGATTTGAAATTTCAGGTTGAACATCATTTGGAAATTTTACTAACTAATGGCGTGATGAGATTTGTGTTTAGAGGTGAATTGAGTCCTCAATTTATTGGACTATTTGAGATGATCAAGGAATAGGAGGTGGCTTATAGCTTAGTACTGTCTTCATTACTCTTTGGGGTGTTCAATGAGTTTTATACCTTTATGACTGAGGAGGTGTATTTCAAACCCTGTTATGTGTTAGAACTTGAACCGATTTAGCTTAAGAAAGAATTGACCTATGAAGATCATTTTGTGCACATTGTGGACCGCAAGGATTAAGTTCTGAGATAGTGTAGTATTCCTTATGTCAAAGTTCAGTGGAGTAATTATTCTAAGAGGGAGATTATCTGGGAGCCTAAGGAGAAAATGAAAAAGAAACATCCACAATTATTTGTATCTTATTACAGATCAACGATGTATCGATGACGGTGACTTTTGAATGAAATTTAGCTGATTATGAGATAGAAAATATGGATTTGTATTCTATTGGATGTATATCAAATTTTGAGGATGAAATTTTTATAAGGGGGGAAGAATGTAACCCCCGTAAATTATTATGGGGGAATGTAACTCTTAGTATTTATTTTTGGGGACACCTGGCATCTTGACTACCTTCTGACGTTTAGATTCCCATTGCGACGTCTGGTTTCTTGGGTTTTCGCGTGTCGGATGGGTTCCCATCTTCTATTGATCCGAGGCGTCGCGTGGGAGAATAAAAGGAGTCGAAGGATGACTCCCTCATTCACCCTGGCGTACACCTCTTCCAGGAAATCCCTTGCCCATCCTCTTAATGCCCAAGAGAGAGAGCCGGGAGAGAGAGAGAGATAGCCGGAAGAGAGAGAGAGAGAGAGAGAGCCCGAGAGAGAGAGAGAGAGAGAGACAGCCGGGAGAGAAATTGAGAGAAAGAGGGAGAGTGAATGAAATCGGAGAGAGTGGAAGGAGGGAGGAGGTTGGCCACGGTGTCGGCCGGCTCTGGTCCGGCCAACAGTGGCCGGACTGCCCTTAATTTGCTAGGCAATCCACCGGCACCATGACGCCGCACGGGAGAGAAATTGAGAGAAAGAGGGAGAATGAATGAAATTGGAGAGAGTGGATGGAGGGAGGCGGCTGGCCGCAGCGGCGGCAAGCTCCTGTCCAGCCAACAGTTGCCGGACTGCCCTCATTTCGCCGGTCAAGCCGATCGGCACAGTATCGGCTGTGCGATAGAAATCGAGAGAAAGAGAGAGAGAAGATGAAATCAGAGAGTGTGGATGGAGGGAGGAGGCTGGCCGTGATGGCGGCCGGCTCCGGTCCGGCCAACAGTGGCCGGACTGCCCTCAATTCGCCGGGTGAGTCGCTGGCACTGTGAAATCCACGCAGAAACAAGGAGAGGAAAAGAGAAAGAAAGAGTGAGAAATTGAGAGAGAGAAGGGGGAGGGCGACCGATGATGGCCGGACCGCCTTCGATTTGGCCGGCGGCGGCCCTGGCCGCCGGATCACAAAGCCCCTGTTTCGATTGAAACAGGGGAATCTGGGAAGAAGGGATCGAGTGGGCCGGCCTGGTTTGGGCCTTCTGGGCCGTGCAGCGAGCAGTTTTGGGGCTAATTTTTGGGCCTCGTAACGGGCCGGGATTAGCAAAATATTTATATGGCTAGAATCTTGATGAATTCTAGTTTCATGAGGTATTTTTACTTCCCTAATTGGAAATGTATAGTGGGAGATATTCGAGCCCGAAGTTGGGTCCGTGAACTAGTCTGGGTAGGGTCTTAAGGGTCATTTTATTAATTGGATTTTAGTGAATTAATTATGTACATTGATCCTGTAGGTGCCCAGACATCTGATTAGTTGGTACATCATTTGGATTTTGCGTAGGAGGTAAGTAAGACTATTATGCAATTTAATTGTTTAATTAATAAATTGAGTATATATAATTTGCATGGATTTTATAAATTAACTGAATTGTCTATATAGCATGGAACTGTGGATTTCAAATGAACAATTATATGATTATAATGATTGGTAATATTGTAAGAAATGATTTATTGATGTATATGCCAGAATTATGATTGCCTGTACGGCATGTTTATATTGAGGTGACTATATGCATTTCCTTGTACTGTGCAAACCACTGTGAGATATTGTGAAATACAGATGCATGATGCACACGAGATGAAAATGTTAAATAGATTTATATGTGTCACCGCGGTTCTCCTTTACTATGGCCCCACATATTGTAGATGTGTTCTGTTTGATTTTTATGGCCACACACATTGGAGATGTATTCTGTTATGATATGGCCCCACATATTGTAGACATGTTCTGTATGATTTTTATAGCCTCACACACTGACGAGTGTGTTCTGTTATGGTATGGCCCCACATGTCTTACAATGTGTTCTGTATGATTTTTATGGCCACATACATCGTAGAGTGTGTTCTATTATGGTATGGCCCCACACATCGTACAATGTGTTCTGTTGAGGTTGATGGCCACGCATCTGGAGGATGTGCTCTGATTGAGGTATTGCAGGGCCGTGGGACACATAGGAAATCTATAATTACATAATTAGTGAGTTTGCCAGATTGCATATTCTGATGCTTATCAAATGTTCAATTTATGTTAAGTTGACAAATGCATATGTTGATAGCGTGTTAAATATAATTCAAGTATGATATGATTGTATAATAGACTTACTTATTGAGTGTAAACTCATTAAACCTTCACAATGTTTTTCAGAGCCTCAGGGTTGATGATGGATATTCAGAGTTGATGGAGCTTCTAATAAATAAAATAAGAACCATTGCATTGGTGTAATCCTATTATGTTTGTGTGTAGGGCTAGTTGTAGCCCAACTTTATTAGCATGACTTGGATGTAGGGTTTGATACCCAAAACTTATAACTATCATTTGTATTATGGTTGGTTTTCATATTTATTACCATTTGACTTGTATATCAAGATTTTAAGATGCCTCGCATGCCTGGCATGCGGCGGGTTGTCACCCTAGCCCAAAATTTGGGTCTGGGGCGTGACAACTGTTATTGGCTAAATTGTAAGTAGATGAATATTGTGAATACGTGGTTATTTATGTGCTATGATTCCATATGTGGATGCTATGCATGAGAGATGCAGTTATTATTACATTGATGTGATATTTTACATGCAAATGTTCAGTAAGTATAATCTACTGTTTATGCAATACAGAGATGTTATTGATATGTTTGTGCATGATGTGAGGTACTGTTATGTGTCACCGCGGTTCTCCTTTATCATGTCATACCACACACACGTCTAGGGGACGTGTTCTGCTTGTTCATGCCACACACATCTAGAGGATGTGTTCTGATGATTTATGCCACCTACATGTCTAGAGGATGTGTTCTGCTTGTTTATGCCATTCACACGTCTAGAAGATGTGTTCTGCTTGGGTTCGAGATGACATCACGCATCTAGAGGATGTGTTCTGAGTTACTATGAGGTGGCATCATACATCTAGAGGATGTGTTCTGCTTGGTTCGAGATGGCATCACACATATAGAGTATGTGTTCTGGTGGATTATGATATGGCGTGACCCTGGTATCGGACCCTTTCAGTAGGGGGATGCTTGTTGGTACACTATTGAGATATTGCAGGGCCGTTGGTCACATTTACAGTTACCATTGAGAGTATAAATAGTGGGTTTACTTACATTGCATGTTTGAGTATTTGTGGAATGTTTGAGCATGCAAATCATTTATGTGCTTATTGATTGCTATGCTATGATTTGACTATATAACGTGGCTTACTTATTGAGTGTAAGCTCATAAAAATCTTACAATGTTTTTGTCAGAGCCACGAGATTGAAGATGGATGGTTGGGGTGATGGATCTTCTATTAAATAAATCAAGACCTATTATTTTGTTGTAACCCCAGTATTGCTTATGTGTAGGGCTTGCTGTCCAAACTTTATTATTGTGGTGTGTAAGGGTTTGTAACCCAAAACTTTTAGTATTGAGTGATGTATTTGGCTTGGTTATATATATAATGTTATGTGTGAAAAATTTTGTGACGCCTTGCGTGCCCGGCACGCTGCGGGTTGTCACCCTAGCCCGATATTTGGGTCTGGGGCGTGACAGCTTTAGTGGTATCAGAGCTTAGGATATAACCCTAGGGATACGGACATATTGACATGATAACACATAGAGAACATATTTTGATGACATTATACTTAGGGAAACCTGACACTCTAGGCAAAATACTAGGATGATATGGAGACAATTATGACTTTCAAGGAATTTCATGAATTATGCTTTGGAAGCTTGAAATTTAAAGTTTATCAAGATATTAATTGAATTACAAATTTGATAGGGATTAAGAATGAACCATCGCAAGCCAATGATATTGTGAGACTCCCAAGCTGATGACCTTGACCAATGGGGAGGCCAAGGGGCTTCTAGAGGTTTTAGCTCCATTAAACTTGTTGGAAATGATTCGTAACAGTTTCAGACCTTTAAATAATATGGGAGATGAAATTTTAATTGGATATGCAATAAAAGACTGATAATATATGGAATATGATATAATAGTTGAAAAGTGCAATTGTTAACTAATATGACTAAGATAACACATTATGTTCATATTACAATTGAGTTAGATAATTGGATTTTGAGTTATTAAATCTGAATTTGAATATGGATATATACAATGAATTTTTATTTGTAGAACTTACATTGTTGATATTGTAAGTTTAAGATTATGAGCTAATCTGCTGGTTATAGGGATGATTAATATTGATGATATTTTGGGAATGAAATAGTTAATTACATGTTTTTGATTAATCACAATTGAGTATTTTCTAAATTTGAGTCTGGATGGATAAGTATATATAGTGAATTTTACTAAGAGAACTTTTATTATGGATATTGCATGTTCAAAACTGATTGTTAATTTGCTAGATGTGGAGATGGTTGATATTGATGCTAATGAAATAGTTGACTGCATATTATATCTTGATGGACCATTTAGGAAGAATATAAAATTTTAAATTCTGAGACAATTACTGTTTAAGTTTTTGAGAGCAGTAGACTCTATTAATCTTTAGAACTGATTTTGGCTATAAATGATCAAATATTTTGATGCTAGACAGTGAAAGATTTTAGCAGTAATAAGAATAAGATAAATTTCACTGATAAAGAATTTCATGAAAATTTTTATCTGTTAATAGATTTCTAAATCAATATATTTATTCATAATTTATCGTGCATACTTATTGTACCTTTCTTCATAGTTCTTAAGTAGATATCTTTCTCCAGGATGGATAAATTATCAATCATCCATAAGTGGCATAATTATTGTTAAGAAAATAGGAGGGAGATGATTTTATTTTGATTATTATCAGTTATGGATTATGGTTAAGGGTACATCTATTATCACTTTTAAGTCATAGAGAGATTACTATAATTTTCAATTATGTCTTTTGGATGGTAAGTACATTTTCAATCTTTATTGACCTTATAAGTCTTGTATCCATCTGAGCTAGATTAGTGAAGTCACTTTGAGATATTTGAAGGATTTAAATTAGTTGGTCATGTTATGGCATGAGACATTGCATAATCTATAGATGATTTTGATAATCATTGGTAACGAAATAATCGATTCAAGAATTTGAATCATTTAAATTGCATTATTTATTGAGGATATACTGACCTATTCAAGAGAAATTGATTGGTTATGGTGGTATTATTGATAAATATGAAGGAGATAAATTAATCATACCAGTGATTAATGATGACAATATTATTCAAAGAAATTAAATTAGTTGATTATGATAATTATGAAAGATATCCTAAATAATTGCATAATGTTCATTGATGTTAGCTTGAAGTATTCAAGAGTGAAACCAAGTATGTTATGATGATTAAAATAAGTGTCGTAATGATTAATGGCACATTCAACTATTTATGAGTTGAGAGAGCATTGGAAGAAAACTATCTTATATCTAATTTACAAGAATTTAGAATTGTCTCATCGAGGAATTAAGAATACCTGATGTGTTACTAAGAATGGATGACATAATACATGTGATGGACTCTATGATATTTATGATGATTGTGTTGTGAGAAGTTAAGGTATTAAAAAAAAAAGATAGGAAAGAAATACTTCTTAAGGAAATTAATTTTATTTGGTAGAAAGATTAAATTAATTTTGAATGTTGGACATGTCATTTGGGTGCTTGGGAATGAAATAAAAGTTTGCTAGTGAGTATCTTTAATGGTACAAAATTTATGGACATTTAATTTCGAGGATGAAATCTTAGCAGGATAAATGTTAATATTTGTTTTTGGTTTAATGGTAACCGCGTAAATTGAGTTTGTATCCATTTGTCTTATTCTCCTAATTCGATGATGTCTTCATAAAGCTTTGTGGATTAAGCTGAATTTCTATCCAGCCTTCTACCCTCAAATAGATGGACAATCTGCATGAACCAATTAGATTTTGATGATATACTACGAGCCTGTGTGATGGATTTTGAAAGTGCTTGGTATAACTTCTTACCCTTAGTGAAATTGCTTATTTTAATGGTTACCAAGCCAATATTCAAATGGATTCATTTCAATTGTCTATGATATAAGGTGTAGATTCCCTTCATATTGAAATGAATTGAGAGAGAGAAAATTTTGGTTACTGAGCTGGTTTAACAACTATGAAAAGTATCGTTAATTAAAGCAGCTTCATGTAGCTCAGAGTTAATAGAAAAGTTATGTTGATGTCAAAAAGAAAGATTCAAAATTTTAGGTTGAAGATCATTCGGAAGTCTTACTAACCAATTATGTAATGAGATTTGTGTTAGAGGTGATTTAAGCCACATTACATTGGGCCATTTGAGATCTTGATCAAGAAATAGGAGGTGGCTTATAGCTTAGCACGGCCTTCGTTACTCTTTGGGGTGTTCAATGTGTTTCATATCTTTATGATTGAGGTATATTTTAAGCCCCGTTATGTGTTAGAACTTGAACCGATTTAGTTTAAGAAAGAATTGACCTATGAAGATCATCTTGTGTGCATCGTGGACCGCAAGGATCAAGTTCTGAGATGGTGTAGCATTCCTTATATCAAGGTTCAGTGGAGTAATCATTCTGAGATGGAGGCTATTTGGTAGCTTGAGGAAGAAATGAAAAAGAAGTATCCACAATTATTTGCAAGTAAATTCTCTATTCAAGATTGTTGATAGATCAAATTTGAATTCTATAGTATATTTGATGTGTGTCAATTTCGAGGACAAAATTTTTATATTAGGGGGAGAATGTAACCCTCGATAAATTATTATGGGGGATTGTAACTCCTAGTATTCATTTAGGGACACCTGGCATCTTGATTTCCTTCTGACGTTTAGGTCCCCATGCGACGTCTGGTTTCTTGGGTCTTCGCGTGTCGGATGGGTTCCCATTTTCTATTGATCCGAGGCGTCGCATGGGAGAATAAAAGGAGTTGGAGGATGACTCCCTCCTTCACCCTGGCGCACACCTCTTCCAGGTAATCCCTTGCCCATCCTTTTAATGCCAGAGAGAGAGAGAGAGAGAAAGAGAACCAGAGAGAGAGAGAGAGCCAGAGAGAGAAATAGCCGGGAAGAGAGAGAGAGAGAGCCTGAGAGAGAGAGAAAGAGAACCAGAGAGAGAGACAGAGAGAATGCGAGAGACAGAGAGGGAGTTGCTGGTCGATCCTTTGGTTCAGGCCCGGCAGCGTGCTCGCCGCCTCGCCGGGCCTGAGATTTGGCCGGCGACCCCGCCGACACCGGGGGAGGTGTTCGGCGGGGTGGTGGTGGAGAGAGAGAATAGAGAGAGGGCCAATTGGCCCTTCTCTCGCGTGGTGGCAGAAGCCGAACCGGCTTCCCGGTGGTTGGTTCGGGCCCGGCGGCGTGCTCGCCGCCTCGCCGGGCCTGAGCTTTGGCCTGTCGCCTCCACCAGCGCCGGGCGTGCATCCGGTGGAGGTTCGGCCAGCCAAGGTGGCCGGCCGTGCCGCCGGCACAGTATCGTGCTGCGCGGATGTGTAAGAGGAAAAGGGAGAAATTGAGGGAGAGAGGGGGAGTTTGGCGGCTGACCGTGGTGGCGGCCGGCTCTGGCCCGGCCACCGGTGGCCGGGCCGCCCTCAATTTGGCCGGCGGCGGCCCTGGCCACCGGCTAAGTCCCCGTCTCCTGTTCAGTGAAACAGGGGATCAGGAGGGCTTGGGTTGAACCGGGCCGGCTGGGCCGGCCGGTTCAGGGCCTTTTGGGCCGTGCAGCGATGAGATTTGGGGCTAGTTTTTGGGCTCCGTAACGGGCCGGGATTAGCAAAATATTTATATGGCTAGAATCTGGGTGAATTCTAGTTTCTTGGGGTATTTTTACTTCCCCAATTGGGTGTGTATAGTGGGAGATATTCAAGCCCAAAGTTGGGCCCGTGAACTAGTCTGGGTAGAAATTCTAAGGGTCATTTTAATGTTCTTTTCTAATAAATTAATTGTGTAAAATGATCCAGTAGGTATTCAGACATCTGACTAGCTGATATATACCTGTTGGATTGTGTACTGAGGTAAGTAAGCTAGTTATCAGTATTTAATAAATTATTCATTATATGAATATTTAAATTGTGAATTGTGACATGAAGAACTGTTATTGGCTAAATTGTAAGTAGATGAATATTGTGAATACGTGGTTATTTATGTGCTATGATTCCATATGTGGATGCTATGCATGAGTGATGCAGTTATTATTACATTGATGTGATATTTTACATGCAAATGTTCAGTAAGTATAATCCACTGTTTATGCAATATAGAGATGTTATTGATATGTTTGTGCATGATGTGAGGTACTGTTATGTGTCGCCACGGTTCTCCTTTATCATGTCATACCACACACACGTCTAGAGGACGTGTTCTGCTTGTTCATGCCACACACATCTAGAGGATGTGTTCTGATGATTTATGCCACCTACACATCTAGAGGATGTGTTCTGCTTGTTTATGCCATTCACACGTCTAGAGGATGTGTTCTGCTTGGGTTCGAGATGGCATCACGCATCTAGAGGATGTGTTCTGAGTTACTATGAGGTGGCATCACACATCTAGAGGATGTGTTCTGCTTGGTTCGAGATGGCATCACACATATAGAGTATGTGTTCTGGTGGATTATGATATGGCGTGACCCTGGTATCTGGACCCTTTCAGTAGGGGGATGCTTGTTGGTACACTATTGAGATATTGCAGGGCCATGGGTCACATTTACAGTTACCATTGAGAGTATAAATAGTGGGTTTACTTACATTGCATGTTTGAGTATTTGCGGAATGTTTGAGCATGCAAATCATTTATGTGCTTATTGATTGCTATGCTATGATTTGACTGTATAACGTGGCTTACTTATTGAGTGTAAGCTCATAAAAATCTTACAATGTTTTTGTCAGAGCCACGAGATTGAAGATGGATGGTTGGGGTGATGGATCTTCTATTAAATAAATCAAGACCCATTATTTTGTTGTAACCCCAGTATTGCTTATGTGTAGGGCTTGCTGCCCAAACTTTATTATTGTGGTGTGTAAGGGTTTGTAACCCAAAACTTTTAGTATTGAGTGATGTATTTGGCTTGGTTATATATATAATGTTATGTGTGAAAAATTTTGTGATGCCTTGCGTGCCCGGCATGCGGCGGGTTGTCACCCTAGCCCGATATTTGGGTCTGGGGCGTGACAGCTTTAGTCCCAGACCCAAATATCGGGCTAGGGTGACAACCCGCCGCGTGCTGGGCACGCAAGGCGGGTTGTCACCCTAGCCCGATATTTGGGTCTGGGGTGTGACAGTTCCCGTTGGTGAAAACTTCAGGGGAGGTGAAGCACCACGGAGTGCAATGATGGACAGAAAAGGTGGCAGAGAACGGCCATGGCAGCAGTGGTAGACAAGAGAGGAAGCTACCGAGGCTAATGGCGAGCAAAGGAAGGAGCAGCGACGGAACCCTAACAGCTTGCTTGAGCAGAGAAGGTCAAAGGGAAATCCGTTTCAGAGAAAAGGGAGAAAAAATCATGGGTGGGAGCAATGGAGTAAAAATCTTTAATTATAACGATTATAAACGGATAATTACGACGAAATTGGTATTTTGTCATAATAGGTGGAATTAAAAAAATTGTTTTTTTCATAAAATTTTTAACAATAATGATGAAAATTATTTCATCATTATAAATGAATATATTAGGACAAAATTGATATTTCGCCAGAATAGATGGAATTAAAAATTTTATTTATTTTTTTAATCTTTAACTATAGCGATAAATATTATTTTACCGTTATAAATGGATATATTACGGTGAAACTGATATTTTGTTGTAATAGAAGAAATTAAAAATTTATTTTTTTTTACTATAACAATAAAATTTATTGCATCATTATAAATGGATATATTACAATGAAATTAGTATTTCACCGTAATAGATAGAATTAAAAATTTTATTTTTTTATAAAATCTTTAACTATAACGACGAAAAATTATTTCATCATTATAAATAGATGTATTACAGCAGAATTGGTATTTCGCCGTAATAGATGGAATTAAAAATTTTATTTTTTATAAAATCTTTAACTATAACGACGAAAATTATTTCATCATTATAAATAGATGTATTACAGCAGAATTGGTATTTCGCCGTAATAGATGGAATTAAAAATTTTATTTTTTTATAAAATCTTTAACTATAATGATAAAAATTATTTCATCATTATAAATGGATATATTATGGAAAAATTGGTATTTCGCCATAATAGATGGAATTAAAAAGTTTATTTTTTTAATAAATCTTTACCTATAATGATGAATATTATTTTATCATTATAATTGATATATTATGATAAAATTAATATTTTACCATAATAAATGGAATTAAAAATTTTATTTTTTTATAAAATTTTTAACTATAACAACGAATATTATTTCATCGTTATAATTGATATTATGGCAAAATTGATATTTCACCATAATAGATGAAATTATAAAATTTATTTTTAAAAAAATCTTTAACTATGATGATGAAAATTATTTCATTATTATAAATGGATTTATAACGACGAAACGTATTTACGTCATAAAAAATATTTATTATGATGAATTTAATTTTGATTTCACCATTATAAGTGAAAATATAACGATGAAATTAGTTCATCGTAATAAGTTCACCAAAAATGTCCACTTTCTTGTAGTGTTAAATGAATCTTTCTTTTTTTTCCAGCAAGCTTTTGGTTGAGACACAAAATCCCAAATCCTTGCAGCAATATCTCAAAAAGTATAAAAAAAATTTAGGATTTTTAATCCCCTCAATCCTCCTTTAGCCCATATATAGAATTTTCAAAACATTTTGGCCGTTCGGCCTTGTGATCATTCCTTCCGTAACGCTTATCATACTAGCGTTCGTGGGAGTATCGCGGAACGCTCGACGTGCTAGAGTTCGCGAAACGCTCGCCAGCGAGCGTTCAGCTCATGTCCCACGTGAGCAAAAATGCTCGCAGGGTCCTTTTTTATTTAAAAACTTTTTTTAAAATGATTAAAAAAGTCAACAATCCCTCATAAAATTTTTAAATAAATAAAATAATATAAATAATATAATATTAATTTTAGGGCATCTTATACTGCATAATAGGTGAGGTATCTTGTGGACTTGAACCCCACTTAGTGTTGATTGTATACATTTAAAGAAATCATAGTGGATTAAACCTTAAATTAGGTCCTTGACTCAGAATTCTACTAATCACCCACAGTATGGATCAACTGAGTTTAAGCGGTCAGCACATATTAAAGGCCTTGCGCTTAGTACCTTGATTTTTCATGAGAATTTATTAAGGTTAGCCCAAACCTATAGTCATGACCTAATATGATAATTCTCATATAAGTGAATCCTCCAAGGATATTTGTAACTAATCCCTGCAGATAATCTATCTCAGATCCATTAAAAGTATTACTCAACCTTACACAAATTTATTTTATCACTTTATAAGAGCACTCATCATAGGGATGGGATGAAAAATTTTTCAAAAATTGTGCTATAACACGATCACTCAATCAGTTTTATTTCTACCACATTGAACCTCTTTCATGAGATCTTCAATCATAGAGGTTGGGTATCCACTGCTGATGACCAAATAATGGGCTTAAGCCCCATCCCCCTCGATGATTCTAAGACTCCACTTCTAGATAATCCCTTGGTTAATTGATCTGCCAAATTCCTCTCATATTTGATAAATTTTAAGGAGATAACATCATTTTTCTTATGTTGTCTTATAGACTTATGACAGCCATATATGGCAATTCATCTTTTTATTGGTACTCTTTTAATTAGTCAGTTCGATTACGGCCTTATTATCACAATGGATTGATATAGCTGGAACTAGCTTAGGTACCAAAGGTAACTCTGATATTAAATTTTTTATCCACTCTGCCTCATTACAGGTGGTATCCTAGAGTTATCAACTCGGGCTCCATAGTACTTCTAGAGATAATAGTTTGCCTAGTTGATCCTCAAGCAATAGCAGTACCGCCAAGAAGAAAGAAATATTCAGTGGTTGATTTTAAATCATGAGAATCAGTGACCTAATTAGCATCACTGTAACCCTCAACCACCTCAGGATATTCAGTGAACAATAAAGAGAGATTAAATGTTCCCTTTAGATATCGAAATACTCTTTCTAAGGCCACCCAATGAGATTGATCAGGATTTTGATTATATCTACTAAGTCTTCCTACATCATATGCAATATCAGGTCTTGTCCTATTTGCTACATACAAGAGAGATCCTATGATTTAAGAATATTTTAATTGATTAATTGGGTCACCTAAATTTTTCTTTAGATGAAAGCTAGGATCAAAAGGAGTAGATACTAGTTTAAGATCGGAATAACTAAACTTCTTGATCATTTTTTCTATAGAGTGAGAGAGAGAAAACTATCCCTTCATGAGACTTGATAAGCTTCATCCCTAGGATTACATCTACTTTACCTAAATCTTTTATATCAAACTTAGAAGAAAGAAAAAATTTAACACTTGAAATAATTTTAAGAGATATTTCAAAAATTAGAATATCATCGATATATAAGAAAAGAATTACATAATCATTATTGATGATCTTAGAATAGACACACTTATCATGATTATTGATCTAAAATTCAAAGGATAGAATGATCTGATCAAATTTCTCATGCCATTATTTAGGAGCATGTTTAAGACCATAAAGGAACTTAATAAGTTTATAAACTTTGTTTTCTTGTCCCTTTACAACAAAACTTCAGGCTATTCCATATAGATCTCCTTCTTAAGATCTTCATTAAGGAACGTAGTTCATATCCATTTGATGAATGATTAACTTATGAATGAAAGCAATAGTAAGAAGTAATCTAAGGGTTGTTATTCTAGCTATAAAAGAATAGGTATCAAAGAAATCTAACCCTTTCTTTTGGTCATACTCTTTGGCTATTAATCTAGCCTTATACTTTTCTATTGAACCATCAGGTCTAAATTTCTTCTTAAATACTCACTTACATTCTAAAGGTTTACTACTAGAAGGTAGATTAGATAAGATCCAAGTTTTATTTTGTAAGATTAAATTAAATTCAGAAAGAATAGCTTCCTTCCAAAAAGGAGCATCATGTGAAGACATCGCCTCTGAAAAAAAAAAAAAAAGGTTTGCCTTCAACTAGAAAAGTAATCCAAGGTCTTTTTCCTTCCTTATCCTTGAACTTTTCCTAAGTTTAGAAGGTCCACCATCAGAATTAGATCTTTTTCTTTTCTTTGACTCATTATAGGACCCAGCTTCAAAAGAATCATAAATCAAGAAAGGATTAGAACAGACTTGATTTGGAACTTGGTTCTTGAATGAAAAAATATTTTCAAAATAAATAGCATCTCTTGATTCAATAAGAGTATTATTTGAGATGCTACTTATTTCAGAGTTTATCACTAGAAACCTATTAGTACTGCTATCTAAGGAATAATCTATAAAGATAGCATCTATGGTTTTAGGTCCTATTTTTCTTCTCTTAGGTTTAGGTATTCCTATCTTAGTTAAGCATCCCCATACTTTAAGATAATCTATCCTGAGTGTTCTACATTTTCAAAGCTCAAAAGGTATTTTAGGATTATCCTTAAAGGGTATCATATTTAAGATATAACATGTAGCTAAAAAAGCTTTTCCCCATAAGTTCTTGGATACGCTTGAACTGATTAACATTGAGTTAACTATATCCATTAACGTATAACTTTTTCGTTCAGCTATACCATTGGACTGAGGAGAGAGTATGATGGGGTAACTTCATGAATAACTCCATATTCTTGGCAAATAGAGTCATTTCATTTGATGTATATTCACCACCTCGGTCTAACCTAAGTTTCTTAAGCTTTTTCTCAATTTGGGTTTCAGCTTCTACCTTATAAATCTTAAACTTATCTAATACTTCATCCTTAGATTTTATCAAATATATGTGATAATATTGAGAGAATCCATCAATGAATATTACAAAGTAACGACTTTCTTCCCATGTAGGAAACTTGGTAGAGTCATATACATCGCTATGGACTAATTCAAGAAGTGTTGAACTCCTATTTACTGATTTAAAAGGTTTTCTCGGCATCTTAGCTTGAATACAAATCTCACATTTGAACTTTCTATTAATATAAACTTTAGAAATTAGATTAAAATTTATCATTTGATGAATACGATCAAAATTCACGAGACCAAGCCTACTATGCCAAACATTTGAAGATTCAACATTAAAAAGAAGAGAACTTTTATTAGATAACTTGGAGAATACATTTAATTTGAAAAGATCTTTACAAACAAAGCCTTTTCCAATAAACTCATTATTACGAGTAATTATAACTTTATTTGACTCTAGAATAATTTTATTTCCTCTAGATATAAGGAGAGATCCACTAATCAAATTTCTTCTAGTACTAGGGATGAACAACACTTCGTGAAGAACCAGGATCTTCCCAGATGTCATCTTTAGGTCTACTTGACCTTTTTCAAGCACTTGTGCTGAAGAATTATTCCCAAGAACTTGATTTCTGAAAGGTGAAGAACCAAGAGCGATCAAAACAAACATGAACATTAGCTCCTGAATGAAGCCATCAATCACAAGAAGGTTGGGTTGAGTTAACTAAGGATTTTGAATTTATCAATCTGAAAGAAGGCTCATCACCACTCTCGACCATGTTAAGTTGTGGTTTAGATAATTTTTTCAATGGTTTAGTCTTTCAATGGTAGCAGTCCTTTGCCATATGATTGATCCTTCCGCACATAAAGCAGAATTTATTGAGATGCAGACCTGTGTGCTAATAGAGGAGATGAGGCAAAGATCTAGCCAAGGAAGCTCTTCTAGGGAGGCCATAGTAGCACGAGGAAGACCTTTCGAGAAGGAACATTATAATCAAGGAAAATCGAGATCTAAATCCAAGAGCAAGAAGAAGGTAAAGTGTTGGAATTATAAATAAATAGGGCATGTGAAGAAAGATTGCCGGACTAAAGGAGTTGATACAAAAGTTGAATCAAAAAATTTCCAAGGTAATGTAGCAAAAGGCGAAACTGATTTATCTATTTTAGAAGATGGGGATGCTTTGACAGCAATTGAAAGCTCTGAACTTGCACATCATTGGATTTTGGATTCAGGAGCATCTTTTCACATGACTCCTTTTAGGGAGTGGTTTCATACATGCAAATCATGGGATGGTGGACTTACTTATTTGGGTAATAATGCTACTTGTCTAGTGGTTGGAATTGGAGATGTTTGGATCAAGATGTTTGTGTTGGGGAGCGCGGAATACCCCCAAGATCACGGCTATAGCGTATATGAGTAATACAAAAAAAAAACTTTTATCGTTCTAATCTAAGAGTAGAAGATCATACCTTCATATTTGAACTTTAGATCACTTTGATTCGATTGCTCGACCTCAACCTTTAGCCTTCCGCCGTATTCCCAAAAATACCTTCTTTCTCTCATAAGATGGTGGGATCTCTCGGCCGACCTAGGGTTTCTTGTTTTTCTTTTTCCTCAAAAATGTTCTCAAAACCATAACCCTAGCAACCAACTGAGAGGGTATTTATAGGGCTACAACAGGGACCAATAGGCAAATATGAAAAGGACTTCCCACGTAATTAAATCTCCCAATCCTACCCCAGGTTAGGATTTAATTACGTAAATTATAATTCATTCCACTAAAAAATTATAATTGTACTCCTAATCATATTCGAATTTATATTTTCAAGCCTTTAATATTAAATACTTATTATCTCCCCATGTTAAGATTACAGATATCAACCAATTAAATTTAATTACTGATAATATAATTTAATTGGCTTTTATTATCCTTAAGACTTATCCACTTAACTTATTTGATGTATCGGATTCAAAATCCACTTGCAAGATTTGATACAATCAAAACTTATAAGCTTCCTCAAGGGGATATCATCAATCTAATTTATCAGGACGTGGTTTCCTTCAACTATTAATATTCATCATATATATGTTATTGCCCAACCCACTGAGTTTATTGACTCATATAGAATCTCACTCTATGTGTAATCAAAGCAATAATCACTACATATACGTGTCTAGAAATAGAATTCAGATTAAGAGCATTAGTAATCATAATATTCATGAGTTTTAAATCATTTTATAAAGTCAGTATAAAATAATTAACTCAACTGGGTCCTGTTCAATACACACAAAGTGTACTAGCACAAATAGTTAGAATAAACCATTCCCCGTAGTCAAGACAGACCTACTAAAAATTTATGCTACAGTTCTACTGATGGTGTGTCCAATTCCATCTAAAACTATGAACAATAAACTTGTATTCCAAAAGAACCGATGATCTAGTCTTCTGTGTGTAAGCCGTACTCTACACACTAGATCAAATACTCTTTGTAAATACTAGACACATGCACATATATAGTAAATGGCACACATTGCTCAAAATGAATTCTCATTAAAATATAAAGACATAATCATAAAGCATATCTTTTAGTCTATATCTCTATCAGTTTGATGGTTCAATTCGAATGTTTTCTAATGTGCGGCATGTCCCTGCACTTCGTAGGAGTCTGCTATCACTTGGAAAGCTTTGCAAGCAAGGTCTCAAGTTTGTCGGGGAGAAAAATTAATTGAAGGTGTGCCAAGGAAGTGGTGGTGATGAAGGAAGAGCTTTTGGGTGACCTATATAAATTGGTGGGCAAAACTCAAGTGGAAAAGGTAGCAGTAGCAACTACAAACATTGTATCTCCTACGATTTGGCATCGTCGTTTGGAACATATGATTGAGCATGGGCTACAACTATTATCAAATAGGGAGCTTCTTTCAGGGTACAAGTTAGCGTCACTAGAATTTTTTAAAGACTGCATCTATAGCAAGCAAAGAAGGCTTTCTTTCTCTTTATCACTGCAGCGGAGTAAGAACTTTCTTGATCTAATCCATTCAGATACTTGGGAGTCACCTGATAAGTCACTGGGTGGGTATTCCTATTTCATATCCTTCATTGATGATTATTCTCGCAAGGCTTGGATATATATTTTGAAACATAAATCTGATATTTTTTAGACTTTTAAGAAATTCAAGGCTCTAGTGGAAATAGAAAAAGATTTAAAAATCAAGTGCCTACATTCAGATAATGGAGGGGAATATTGCTTTAAGGATTTTGAGAAGTTTTGCAGCGAGCATGAAATTCGACAACGCCTTACATACCTAGTACATCACAATAAAATGGTGTAGCAGAGAAGTTAAATAGAACACTCATGAAGAGGATCCAAAGTATGTTGAGTCCTGCAAAACTTGACAAGAGGTTTTGGGCAGAGACTATGAATATGGTATGTTACTTAATTAATTGAGCACCGACAAAAACTCTTGGATTTAAAATTCTAGAGGAGTTTTGGAGTGGTAAGCCAGAAAATTATTCCCATCTTTGTGTTTTTGGATGTGATGCATATGCATGGATCCCAAAAGAAAAGAGAACAAAATTAGATAAGAACTCTCGAAGGTGTATTTTTCTTGGCTAAGCTAAAGGAGTAAAGTGTATCGATTGTGGGACCCTACTACCCACAAGATCATTGTTAGTCAAGACATTGTCTTTAATGAAGAATCTTTTCAAGGCACCAAGAAAGAATAAGATGATAAAGCTATTATTCCTATTGAGTTCTTTGATACATGTGATAAGCAGCAATCAGAGCATGTACAATCAAATGACAAAGCAGTAGCTAATGAATCGGGCGAAGAGTCTTTACAATCATCTAAAGATGCTATCTCTTTAGGTGAATCACTACCAGAGTTGGAGCAGCCTAGGAGGGTCATTAGACATCCTTCTAGGTATAATGACTATCTCACTTTTTTTATTCCTTCTACTAATCATGTTTGTGCTTATGTTGCTTTAGCGGAGGAAGATAAGCCAACTTCATATAAGGAGGCTTGTGAGTCCACCAATGCTAGAAAGTGACATTATGCTATGGAAGAGGAGATGGAGGCACTTCGGAAGAACAAGACTTAAGAACTTGTAGCTTTACTGAAGGAAAGAAGTCCAATTGGTTGTCGATGGATATATAAAGTAAAGAAGGATTCAGATGAAAATATGGAGAGATTCATTCAAAGCATGTTTGATGGTAAAGGATTATGCTTAAGAGTCAGGGATTGACTTTGATTAGATTTTCTCACCAGTGGTTCGATTGACTACTATTTGAGTTATTTTGGTGATCGCGATAGTCATGGATTTGGAACCTGAGCAGATGGATATAAAGACATCTTTCTTACATGGCAATTTGAAACAGAAGATTTATATGTCACAACTTGAAGGTTTTATTGAAAAAGGCAAGGAAGAGTTGATTTATCGATTGAACAAATCATTGTATGATCTCAAATAGGCGCCAAGGTGTTGTACAAGTGATTTGATTCCTTTATGGTGAATTTGACCGATTGGAGGCAAATTATTATGCATATTTCTGTAGCTATGATGATAGGAGCTTCTATATCTTGCTGCTGTATATCGACGATATGATGATTATAGGGAATAGAAAGAGTCGAATATCAAATCTAAAAACTCAGTTGGCTGGGGAGTTTAAAATGAAGCACTTAGGAGCCGTAAACCAAATACTCGGGATAAAGGTGCTACAGGAGAAAAAGGATAGAAAGGTCTGGCTTTCACAAAAGTGAATGTAGAGAAGGTTCTGCGGCGCTTCAATATGCAAAATGCAAAGCCGGTTTCTACCCTGTTTCCTATCCAATTAAAATTGTTAACAGAGCAATCACCAAGTAGAGAAGCAGAAAAGGCTGATATGGCTCGGGTACCATATTCATCAGCAGTAGGGAGTCTTATGTTTGCCATGGTAAGTACAAGATCAGACATTGCATAAGCAGTGGGAGTTATGAGCCGATTTATGGCAAATCCAGGTAATGACCATTGGAAAGCAGTTAAGTGGATCCTCAGATATCTGAGGGGGTCATCTGATTTCTCACTCTATTTTGGTTCAGTAGATTTAAAATGCATTGGATATGTGGATTCTAATTTTGTAGCATATCATGACAAGAGGAGATCTACTGCAGGTTATGCGTTCTCTATGGGTGGTGATGCTATAAGCTGGGAGTCCAAGCTTCAATCAATGGTCGCATTATAGAGGTAGAATATATTGCTATGGCACATGCATGTAGAGAAGCTATTTGACTTAAGAGTAGGGGTGCAACTTGGATCGGTTCAACCCGAACCTGGCTCGTGGAACCTGATTTGCAGCAGTACTCAAACTCTAGTTCTTAACCCGAACCCGAAGGATCCAGGTTGAACCCGGACCGATTTACAACGTGGGCTGGGTTAGGGTTGCAGTCAACTCGAACCTGAGAAAACCCGAACCCGCAAAGCCACAAGCAGCATGCCCACTAGTGTTATGGAAGTGATGATTTAGCCTTGTTTGTTAGGTTTAAAGTATGTAGAGCTGATAATAGTTTTGTGGAAGTGATGATTCTTGGTATGAACAGTCCATCAGAACCTTTATTACCTTTTAAAATAAGTAATATACCTTTAACCATTGCATTTTATCATGTAATGTTGGTGGGCCAAACTAGTATCTTTATTTTTTTTTAATTATCTTCTTTGAGACATTTGTAACTTCTAATATGAAGTTTGCCAAAATTTTATGAAAGCATCTGGGAAGAGGTGATGAGCAGAAAACTAAAACATCTGGAAAAGGGGTGATAAGTAAAAATTAGAGAGCTTTGGATGGTGAATGCAGTTTCGCTACTTGGAAAAGATTTCTCATACCAGACTTATGTGGTCTTCTAACTGGCTCTTTATATCGTCTTAATATTTTCTACTTTCGAAGGATAAAGGTGACTCGATCAATGCATATGGTGGCTATTGAAATGTTATGCAACATTTGGATTACTTTGGATATGTTTTGGTTTAAGAATGTATTTTTTTGTTTAGTCTTATGTAAAAGATGTATATTTTAGACATGTAATTTGAAATGTGAAGCTTGTTTGTTTCAAACTTCAGCTTGTTTGTACAATGTAAAGCTTATTTGTTTCAAACTTTAGCTTATTTGTGCAATGTTAAGCTTGTTTGTTTCAGATTGTCATTTTTTTCTATCAACCCGAATTCCAACCCGAAACTCAACCCGAACCCGATTTTTAAAAATAGTGTTAGGGTTGAGGTTTACAAATAGGGTTAGGGTTAGGGTTAGGGTTGACATTTTACAAATAGGGTTAGGGTTAGGGTTCAGAAAAACCTGAGTTTCATGAGCCCGAGTTGCACCCCTACTTAAGAGGCTTCTTGGGGAATTCAGGGTGAAGTAGGATGTGATAAGAGTGAATTGTGATAGTTAAAGTGCATTGCATTTGACAAAAAATTTGGTGTTTCATTCTCGAACAAAGCACATCGACATTCGCTATCATTTTATGAGAAATGTGGTGGATGATGGTTTAATCTCATTGTTGAAGATTCATACCAATGCAAATCCAGCGGATATGTTAACCAAGCCTATGACTCGAGAGAAGCTAAATTGGAGTAAAGGTTCTCTTGGTCTTGGAGCTACTTAAGCAGTGAGAGGTTGGCAAGGCCTCCAGGGATGATGCTCTTTAGCATTCGGCACATGTCTTCAAGTGGGAGAATTATTGAGATGCAGACCTGTGCGTGGCCCGTTATACTTGCACGAGTTTACTTTCTCATACATCCAAGCCATCCTTTCATATTTTGATTCAACGGCTGGTTATTATCCCAATTCATACAGGAATAGGGTTTACATTCCTATACATCCAGGCCATCCTTTTTGTTTTGATCCAACGGCTGGTTATTGTCCTAGTCCATGCAGGAATAGGGTTTACTTTTCTATACATCCAGGCCATCCTTTTTGTTTTAATCCAATGGTTGGTTATTATCCCAATTCATGCATGAATAGGGTTTTGATCTATAAAAAAGAGACTGTGAGCATGAGTTGGGGGTACGCTATAGAGATGATCATGTTGGTAAGGTTTTTTTTGAAGTTTTTTGTGAGAGGGTTCTGGGGCTTTTGAGAGGTAAGTTCTTATCATTTTCTCTTATAATTTTGTGCCGTGGATTAATAAATAAAAGAATCATCGATGAGGTCTTGCCCGTGTACATAGGCCAAGGATAAAAGGCCAAACCACGTTACATCTGGTGTGTTGATCTTTTCTATTTGCTGCTTGATTATCTCTCTTGCGACATTATTTGTTTGTTTAATTATTTTTCTCTACAAAATGACCTAGATTATTTCTGCATTTGTGTAACATGTAATCTGAGGTGTGCTCGGTTATTACTCGATTGGTTCTTTCAGAATATTCCTTTATAATTTTTTGACTTTTGATTCGGTCGATTCTGGTTTGGTCGGTTCTGAGGAAGTTTGAGTGATTGGTTGGATCTAAATTGAAATTTCTTCTTTTTAAAACTCTTTCTCCTAGGTTTGTATTGATTTGGGGTTGAATTTGACTCGGTCAAATGGATTTTAGGTCCAAAATTGGGCTTTTAATTTTGATTGAGCTTAAGCCAGTGTTCTTCTTCAATCCTAATAAAGTTAATCATTTCTATTAGGGTCAAGTTACCTTGCTTATGGCTTAGCTCTCACGTAAAAGATAACCAAAAAATGAAAGAGCATCTACTAAGGCTTGGACTTTATAGTTTTTAGAAAAACTATAGTCAATCAACTCGGTCTTTCTAAGAAAATTTTGAAATTTATGTATTTGAATATTAATAGGTTTGGAATCCACCATTATGTACTTTCAGAATTTTGAGATAGTAAATCGATCTAGACCAGCATCATCCATCCCATATTCAGCCTCAAGGGCATCATAAAGTTCCTTAGTAGTTTTAGTGGAAAGGTATACATCATAAAGGTTATCAGATAAAGCACTTAAAATTCTATCTCTACAATGAAAATCTATTTCTTGGGGTGTTTTTGATGTTGAGGAAGAGGAAGTATCAATTGTACTGAAAGAATTTGGTTGAGAATTGGATTTGGGATCTGGTAATTTTATAGCAGAAAATAAGTCTAAAGTGATAAGCCAGTATTTCACTTGGCTTTGCCACCTCCTAAAGAATAACCCATTAAACTTTTGGGATTTGCTTGTACTAAGATCATCATAACCAATTTTATGAGTGTATTGGTTGCTTAATTTGTTCTGCACAATAAAAAGTTAAAGGTTTAGCCTTATAGTTTGATTTTTTTTTAAATTAGTAGTTTTTTAGATATTTCTAAATTTTGAATTTAAATTCAAAAAATTTAAATCTAGAAACTACTTGCAATAATAAGATAACTACTAAGTAAAATTAACTAAAATAATTCAAATTTGAATTTGAGTTTCAATTTTTTTAACTTTTAAATTTTAAATTTTTTATTTTTAAATTTTAAATTTGAATTTCAAATTTTAGATTTGAATTTTGAATTTCAAGTTTGATATTTTAAATTTCAAATTTGAATTTCAAATTTCAAGTTTGAATTTTAAATTTCAAATTCAAAATTTTTTTTAAAAATAAATTCTAATGCTTCTACACATATTCAAAAGTAAGGATTTTTTTTCTTTCAATAACTTATATTGAAAATCTAGCAATTTCTAGTGAAAAGGAAGACTAGCCCTTAGCTGTTGAAAATTATTTTTGTTTTTGCAAAAAACTCTTTCTAGAAATTGCTAAAAATTTAATCTAAAAATTTAAATGCAAAAATATAAATTTAAAAATAAAAGAGAATCTTGAGGCATGTTAGACACTGCTCTAAGGACTAATTTTTATCCCTTTATGCAGGTTATAGGCGATCTATCCCCAAAGTACAATGATCCGGCTCGATCCGAACCTCCTACCACAAGCACAATCGCATGGAGGTGCAACCCAATGACCCCTTTAGATGCCCAAAGAAAAGTAATGAATATAACAATAATAAAATAAATAAATTCAAATGAACCTTTCTCTTTTTTTCAACAGGCTTTTGGTTGAGACACAAAATCCCAAATCCTTGCAGCAGTATGTCAAAAAGTATAGAAAAACTTTTAGGATTTTTAATCCCCTCAATCCTTAAACCTTTAGCCCATATATATAATTTTCAAAATATTTTGGCCGTTCGGCCTTATGACCGTTCCTCCCAGAACGCTCATCATGCGAGCATTTGTGGGAGCATCACGGAACACTCAACATGCCAGCATTCACGAAGCGCTCGCTGGCGAGCATTCAGCTCACATCCCATGCTCGCATGGGTCTTTTTTTATTTAAAAACTTTTCTTTTTTTAAAATGGTTAAAAAAAGTCAATATGCTGCAGTACATACGGTGCGTGAGAAGGCCCATTGAACCTTGGCATGCGCATGCGGTGCTGCAAGTATTTTCTCTATTAGAATTGGTAAAATGGGTCTTTTGATGCCCAAGGCCCATCAAGCATAGTTGAATTGGACTATAATCATTATCTTATCTTAAGAAAAGTCTTGCTACACTACCCAGCAAGCACACATCGGCCACACGGATTGTCATCCATGCATGTCGGTGTGCGTGCGATTGCCCAATGGATTTTATCGCACATCGCATACGAGCTAGCATGCATGGATGGCCAATCTGTGCGATAGATGTATGGCAGTGCAGCAAGCCTTTTCCCCTTGTCTTGAATTCTGAGGACTTTCGGATCACTTTATAAATTAACTTCTCTATAAATAATGTGGGGGACTTGCTTCCTCTAGTCATCCATAAAAAAAAAAACTTTCGGATTAGGCGTTACACTAGGCTTAAAAGACCACAAATGGAGGCCGGACAAACCCAATTGATTTTTTTCTCTCCCCTTCTCTTTTCAATTGCTATTGTTTTCATTGTTTTTTTTTTTGTACAAACGGATGATCGCACTAATCTAGTGCAAGTCAACACAAATAGATCAGAATACAAGATTTGTTTAAGAACAAGAGGATAGGGATTACCCTGACTCCAAATCCAAAATTGAGCATGATGAGCCACAGAGGCCGCCATCCAATCAGCCACAGAATTGGCTTCACAGTAGATATGGCGGATCTGGACTCTGTAGACCTCCCAAAGGATAGACCAAGTGTCATGGAGCAACGGATTGATGGGGACTTGAAAGCAGTCTTCCTTCTGAAGCCATCGGATGACAGTCATAGAATCCGCCTCAATGAGAAGGCTATGAGCATGAATAATCCGAGTAGCATAGGAAATGCCAGCCCAAGCTGCATAAAGCTCAGTCATAGGGACTGAGGAGTCTAGGATACCAAAACCATCCACCGCCAGCAGAGCTCCATCGGTCCTATGAATAATTAAAGCTGAACCTACTGATCTTCTCCGGACACTCCCATCGAAGTTGATTTTAATAAACTCTGGAGGAGGGCTCCCAAGAGATAAAAATTGTATGCTGGTTCGCTGCCGAAGCAGTAGGGGATTCCCAATGACCAGAGGTGTCAGAACCAACAACATTATGATGAAGAGCATATTCCGCCATTAGAGATCTGACTTTTCGTACAATCCGATGGAAAGATATAATATCATGAGTGAAGATAAGCAGGTTCCTCGACAACCATATCTGGTAGGCTGTAGCAGCCTAAAGGTCGCCCTTTAGCTGGGTGGCCCTCCAAAGATCATCAAAGAAAGAGAAACGCGAAGAACCCATGTCATCCACTTTACAGTAGTAACCCATCATCTATCAGATCCATCTCACTCTAGGATAGATGAAGATGACATGGTCAGTGGTCTCCTCCTTCTGGCTGCATAATGTGCAAGTCGCCTGGATATACAGTCCTCTCCCAAAGAGCAAGGAACATGTAGGAAGACAGTCTCATACTAGCTTTTATATAAAGAACTAAACCCTGGAATGGATGGGGAGCTTCCAAATCCATGCAGCATCCATCGTGCATAGAGACTAAGGCCTGTAAAACTTCATAAGGTCCATGGTGGGGGCCCTAGAAAGATATGATCTTTGCCATAATCTAGCGTCGGCTAAGTGGCCTGAGGTGAGTGAAATAGAAAGAATCCGATGAGATAGCTCCTCACCAAATAAGCGGGTCACTGTTGGAGTATGCTAGAAGGAGGGATCGTGAGAGATCAGATCCTTAACCCTCATGTGGTGCGAATACCAAAGTTTGAAAGAGGCTTCGATCTAATTCAGTATGGCTTTAATTCTTTTATGTATCCTGTAAATAGAGTAATAATTTTACTTCTTTAATTGAATTTGAGTCATCTAATTAAGGATTGGTTTATTTCAATTTGGATCAAATTGGTCTTGTATTTAGTGAGTTTAGTAGTTGGGTCTAAGAGAGGTATGGAATTGGGTTCAAGATAAGCAAGTAAGCTTGAAGATTGGATGCATTCAACTACTCCAACAAATCAATCCAAGATAGATGCCAATTCAACAAGCATTGTTGGGTGCCATATCAACCTCTTGGTATACATCTCATCAAGCCACATCACCACATGCCACATCACCAAGGGGAATTCAAATTCAAAGGAGCCAACCACTTTTCTCTCCTCTTCTTAAGCTTAGTTAAAGTTGTTTCAACCCTCCACCCTTATAGCTAGCTTAGGTTGCAACTTCCCATGAAAAGCTTCATGTAATTTAAATTTTTAAAAGTCCCTTAGAGGCTTATAAATACTACTCCAAGCTCTCTTATAAAGATAATTAATGAGGAATGAAAGTTGAGTTTATTTTCTTCCATTTGTGTTAGCAAATATCCTTCGAGAGGGAGTGGGTGAGAGGCCCTTAGCTACTTCAAGAAAGTCATCTCCATGCCAAGATCCATTAGTCATTCTTCATTCCATTCTATCATCTCATCCCATCTTCCAAGGTGCAAGAAGACTCCACAAAGAAGGCCGGCCAAGCTACCTCCAATCTGCCAAGCTTTATCTCAACTTCAACCTTCCCTTCCCCTTCCTTCATTTCATTATATTTCATCTTTTTTTGTATTCTTAACTCTAAATTTGGTTTGTGTAGGATCCTCAGGATTTTTTAGGTTCCAAAGAAGAAGGTCTTCCGCGACAAGAAACAGATACAAGAAGTCCTGCAACTAGAGGAATCTCCTTGTCATCCAAGAACTTCATCCTTGAGTATAATCCTTCCAATCTCTGATAGATTAATGGTCGAGTACCCCTCTTTCAATATTTTTTGATCTGAAATATTAGAATAACTAAGCCCTAGCCTGTGTGGTTTCTTAGCTACAAAGGTCCTTTCTCTTTACTATTTTAAGGGATTTTTATCCAAGTCTAGTTTAACATGCAAATCCCTTCATAAAAATTTCTGCTCTTTTACATGGAAATGTAGCCTAGCTTCACTTCATTTTTTTATTTAGTTATTACTATCTTCTCCTAGATTGCATCATTCCATTTTATCCCTCATCAAATTGGTATCAGAGCATGATAGGTTAGGGCACATTTTTTTATTTTCTGCATTTTTTGCTATTTTATGCAATTTCTACATATAGAATATAGGGCTAAAATTTTATTCATTTAAGGATGGATTCATGGAGTTCTTTCCTACTCTTGTGAATCTTAGCTCATATTAGACTCTAAAATTAAGTCATGCCAATTCAAACCAGATCTGGAAACTTTTTCAATAGGTTTCAGATCTGAGGTTTCTTTTAACATTTGCATAAGTTTTCATAACTTTAATTCTAGGTTTCACGCCTCCTGAGCGGGGTATACTTTTCAAAACCCGAAAAGGTATACTGTCTGTCCATGGGAATAATGAGTTATGGCCGGACGTAAGGTCTTTTATTAAAGGTTTAATGTGCTAATGCTTGCTTGATGAATGTTGCATGTATGTGCCATGTGATTGCATGATTGCATGAAAGTTTTCTTTCTAGCACATTAGACACCTAAATTTTGGCCACATTTTAAATTTAAAGTTTTCCTTTAAGAAAACTTAGAATTTAAAATTTAAAATTTAAAATTTTAATTCTAAAATTTGAAATGTAAAATTCAAATTTAAAATTTAAATTTAAATTTTAAATTTTGAATTCTTGTTTAGTTAAGTTAGTTATAACTTGTTTGAAGTTACATTCTTAATTAGTGTAGTGATATTGCTTTGTTGCATGCCATCATTTGCATAAGCTATCTTAAGGTCACTCTCATCACAAGATAAGGAAAGGATTTTATCACCTTTTCTTAGCCCAAAAATCATAATTCTTCATGTGTGAACCCAAGCCTCTAACTAAAAGAAAGTAGTAATCTAATTTGCTCTAGTGAGCTAGGAACACCCACAAGGTTAGGTTCAAACCAGTGTCAAGTCAGTGTAGATATCTTTTCTATGTGTGCTTGTGCATTTGGTGTCTAAGGCAAGTCGTTTAGGAACAAGAGCTCGAAGGAAGGTGGATTGGTCCGCTTATCTGGCCAACTTTAATTGGTGTCTTAGGCAAGCGATGAGAGACCTCCACCAACCTTACACTTACCTGGCCAGGTGCAAAGTTACTATAGTCTAAATTGTTACCTTGATTAAACATTTGGTTTGGGCTTCTAGGTCTAGCACATCCTAGAACGAGTCCATTTGCATTGTATGATAATTAGATCATGATCCCATACCAGCACAATCCAGGTCAACCTAGTGTAGCCATGGACCCAAATCTAGAAGCATTAATGAGGACTCTGACCGAGAAGTATAATCAATTGAACACTAGGTTTGTCCAAATGCAAGAAATGATTGATTCCTTAGAAGAATCACATATGACTCCTACTGAGCCTCAATCATCCAGAATGACATCTCTGAATTCTAGAGTCCAATGTCCTGAACCTATTGTTGAACCCCACCAAAGAAGACCTTATCATGACTACATTGATCAAGATGAAAGAGCCCTTAGGAGTATCCGACTTGATGCACCCACTTTTGATGGGGACCTAGACCCTAAGGTGTATATAAATTGGAAGGGAGATATGGACCAATATTTTGAATGGTATGAAATGTCAAAGGACAGGAAGTTCAAATTTGCCAAGCTTAGGATAATCTGACAAGCTAAGTTGTGCTGAAAAAATGTTGAGCGACTATGTAGGCAAAGAGGAGACATGCCAATAGGTACTTGGAGAGCCATGAAAATTAAGCTTAGAAAGAAGTACCTACCTATTTCCTATAAGCAAAGGTTACTGGCCCAATGGCAATGGCTAAGTCAAGGAAATAGGCCTGCATCGGAATACATTACTAAGTTTGATGAATATGTTATGTGATGTAGTATTATTGAATCAAAAGCTGTAACCCTATCCAGATTTAGAGCCGGTTTAAGAGAAGAGATTCAGAGAGAACTATTCCTTAGAGAAGTCCATGACTTAGAACAAGCATACCAGGTAGTTAGGGACTTCAAAAGATTTCAAAGAGTACCATTTGTCCGTCGGCCTGAATCCAATAAGATGAGTGCCCCAAGCCAAAGGCCTAATCCAAGCTAGACTCACTTTAGCCGACCCATATCCAATACTCCTTTAGTCCGAAAGATTGATAAAGGAAAGAGTCCAGAAATCCAAAGGAGTAATACTCAAAACATATACTGTTTCAAATGTCATAAGGTAGGTCATTATGCGAGTCAATGTCCTACTAGAGCCTTGCATATAGGAGAAGTAGATGAGGAAGTTGATGAATCAATTGAGAATTTTGAGGAAGAGAATTATGAAGCAGAAGTGGATCTAGCTGATAAGTATGATGGAGATGAAGAAGTTTTAGACTCATCTGAGTTTTTAGGAGTTGTTAGATGTATCTTGACCCGGACCAAAGAGTAGGAAGACTGGTGTAGGACTAACATCCTGCAAACTTTTATCAAAATAGGGAAGAAAGCGTGCAAAATTATTATAGATAGTGGGAGTTGTGTCAATGCAATTTCAACTAATACTGTTAAGAGTTTAGGATTACCCACTGCTTTTCATCCCAACCCTTATAAGTTTCCTGGATAGATTCCACTTCAATACCGGTCAAGTTTAGATGTCAAGTTCAGGTGCAATTCCAGTCGTACCTAGAGAAAGTTTGGTGTGATATACTTTCAATGGGGGTTAGTAGCATTATTCTTGGCAGACCTTGGTTATATGATCGTGATGATACTTTATTCGATCGATCTAATTCTTGTTCCTTTAATTTTAATAGAAAGAAGATAGTTATAAACCCTTCTCCACCCAAGGACAACATTAAGAGAGGGTCTAGTAACTTGAAGGAAAAAAACAGGGGTTGCATTTGATGAATGATAAAGACTTAGAAAAGGATGACCCTAGTGAGCATGCTAAGTTACAAAAACCAGTTGAAGAACTCCTTCAAAAGGGATTCATTAGGAAAAGTTTGAGTCTATGTACTGTACCCACATTATTGATCCTTAAATAAAATGGCACTTGGAGGATGTGTATAAACAGTCATGCCATTAATAAGATCATAACTAAGTATAGGTTTTCTATACCCCGTTTAGACGACATGTTAGATATGATGGCCAGTGCAATAATATTTTTAAAGATTGACCTTAAGAGTGGCTATCATCAGGTTAGGATTAGACCTGAGGATGAGTGGAAGACTGCGTTTAAGACTAAAGAGGGCCTTTATGAATGGGTAGTGATGCCTTTCGGATAGTCCAATGCTCCTAGCACCTTTATGAGAATAATGAACCAAGTCTTATGGTTATGTATAGGAAAGTTTGTCATAGTATACTTCGATGACATTCTTATATATAGAAGGACCCAAAAGGATCATTTAGACTATTTGAAGCAAGTCTGTTTAACTCTTAGGGAAAATAGTCTCTATGCAAACTTAAAAAAGTATGATTTTCTCACTAATAGAGTCATCTTCCTAGGTTTTGTTGTCACACCTGATGGAATTTCTGCTGACCCCAAGAAGATTAAGTCAATTGTAAAGTGGTCTGTGCCAAATAGTGTTCATGAAGTACGAAGTTTTCATGGCCTAACTACTTTTTATAGAAGATTCATTCGAGGGTTTAGCATCATAGTTGCACCAATCATGGATTGCATTAGGAAGGACCATTTTGAATGGACCAAAGCTGCTAATAGGGCCTTCCTAGGCATTAAAAAGAGAATGACACAAGCACCTATCTTAAGACTGCCTAATTTTTCTAAGATTTTTGAGGTGTCTTGTGATGCCTTTGGAGTAGGTATTGGTGGAGTTTTGAGCCAAGAGAATCATCCTGTAGCCTTTTTTTAGTGAAAAGCTGAATGAGGCTAAATTAAAATACTCCACCTATGATAATGAACTTTATGCGGTAGTCCAGGCTTTAAGGTATTTGAGGCATTACCTTTTACCGCAGGAGTTTGTCCTTTACTCAGATCATGAAGCACTCTGGTTCCTCAATTCTCAGAAGAAACTAAATCCTAGGCATGGTAAGTGGGTAGAGTACATTCAGGCGTATACCTTTGTGTTGAAACATCATGCCAGAATAGAAAACCGTGTAACTGATGCCCTAAGTCATCGATCCTTATTTTTTACATCAGTTAGTACTAAAGTCATAGGATTCAATAGGTTGAAGGAACAATACCCCAATTGTCCTAACTTTAGTGAAGTTCATCAAACTCTACAACATGGACCATCTAGCTTATTTAGCGATTATACTTTACATGATGGTTTTCTTTTTAAGGACAATAAGCTATGTATCCCACGAACATCAATTAGAGATTTCTTAGTGTGGAAAATTTATGCTGGAGGATTGGTTGGTCACTTTGGAAGAAATAAGACTATATTAACCGTTGAGGAGCAATTTTATTGGCCAAGCCTTAAGAGACATAGCCAATATTATTGCTCGATGTAGGACGTGTGCTGTTACCAAACATCAAAGGCAAAACACCGGGTTATACACTCCTTTACTTATGCCTGAGTGTCCATGGCAGGATCTTAGCATGGACTTTGTTTTAGGATTGCCCAAGAGCCTTAGGAAACATGATTCAATCTTTATAGTGGTCGACAAATTTTCAAAGATGGCCCATTTTATACCCGATTCCCAAACTTTTGATGCCTCTACGTAGCCAAGCTTTTTCTCGATCAAGTAGTCAAATTGCATGGGTTACCTATGACCATTGTTTCTGATAGAAATATCCATTTCACGAGTTACTTTTGAAAAACCCTTTGGCACCTACTAGGAACAAAACTGAACATCTCAACTGTTTACCATCCCCATACTGATGGATAGATCAAAGTAATAAATAGAAGTCTAGGAAACTTATTGAGATGTCTTGTAGAAGAAAGTCTAGAAAACTGGGATCTGCTATTACCTCGTGCTGAATTTGCTTACAATAGCTCAGTCAATAGGACTACTGGTAAAAGTCCCTTTGAGATTGTCCATGGTTATAAACCTAGGAAACCTATCTACCTCATTCCATTACCCACTCATGCATGAATGTCTAAGTCCGCCGAGTCATATGCACAGCATACTAAGGAATTGCATAAGGAGATTAGTAGAAAAATTCAAATGAGCAATGAAGTCTATAAACATATGGCTAATTCATGTAAACGAATGAAAGAATTCAATATAGGGGACTCTATAATAGTTAAACTTAAACCTAAAAAGTTCTCATCGGGAACTATGACGAAACTGCATGTCTGGGGAGCTGGACCTTTCAAAGTATTAAAGAGAGTTGGACCTAATGCATATGTGTTAGAGTTACCACCAGATTATGGCATTAGTTCAACGTTTATTATTTCTAATCTGAAAGAATACAAAGAGCCAGCATTAATTCCTAGTGAGCCTTTTGGACCTTACCCAGCCTTTGAGAGTGAAACCCTACCTGAGTGTCCACCAGCAATTCAGCCAGAGCGGAGAGATAGGATTGAACGTATCTTGGATGACCAGGCAATTATCACCAGAAATAAGGGCTATCAATGTTATCTGATTCGATGGCAAGGAAGGCCAGAATTCGAGGATTTCTGGATCATCTAAGAGGATCTATAGCAAATCGATCCAGACCTACTAGAAAGGTATTAAAATCAGACCAGTCCTTACTCGATAGGGTTGAGTTCCTCCCATCCCGAAAGAATTGGTGCAAACCCCAAAGTTCGAAAGTGGCTTCGATCTAATTCAGTATGGCTTTAATTCTTTCATGTGTCCTATAAATAGAGTAATAATTTTACTTCTTTAATTGAATTTGAGTCATGTAATTAAGGATTGGTTTATTTCAATTTGGATCAAATTGGTCTTGTATTTAGTGAGTTTAGTAGTTGATCCAAGAGAGGTATGGAATTGGGTTCAAGGTAAGCAAGTAAGCTTGAAGATTGGATGCACTCAACCACTCCAACAAATCAATCCAAGGTGGATGCCACTTCAGCAAGCATTATTGGGTGCCATGTCAACCTCTTGGTGTACACCTCATCGAGCCACATCACCACATACCACATCACTAAGGAAAATTCAAATTTAAAGGAGCCGATCACTTTTCTCTCCTCTTTTTAAGCTTAGTTATAAGTTGTTTCAACTCTCCACCCTTATAGCTAGCTTAGGTTGCAACTTTTCATGAAAAGCTCCATGTAATTCAAATTTTCAAAAGTCCCTTGGAGGCTTATAAATACTACTCCAAGCTCTCTTGTAAATATAATTAATGAGGAATAAAAGTTGAGTTTATTTTATTCCATATGTGTTAGCAAATGTCCTTCGAGAGAGAGTGGGTGAGAGGCCCTTAGCTACTTCAAGAAGTCATCCCTATGCTAAGATCAATTAGCCATTCTCTATTCCATTCTACCATCCCATCCCATCCCATCTTCCAAGGTGCAAGAAGACTCCATAAAGAAGGTCAGCCAAGCTAACTCCAATCTGCCAAGCTTCATCTCAACTTCAGCCTTTCCTTCCTCTTCCTTTATTTTATTAATATTCCATCTTTTTGTGTTCTTAACTCTAAATTTGATTTGTGTAGGATTCCCAGAATTTTTCAAGTTCCAAGAAAGAAGGTCTTTCATGACAAAAAATAGATACAAAAAGTCCTGCAACTAGAGGAATCTCTTTGTCATCCAAGAACTTCATCCTTGAGTGTAATCCTTCCAATATCTGATAGATTAATGGCTGGGTACCCCTCTTTTAACATTTTTTGATCTAAAATATTAGAGTAACTAAACCCTAGCCTGTATGGTTTCTTAGCCACAAAGGTCCTTTCTCTTTATTATTTTGAAGGATTCTTATCCAAGTCTAGTTTAACATGCAAATCTCTTAATGAAAATTTCTGCTCTTTTACATAGAAATGTAACCTAGCTTTACTTCATTTTTTATTTAGTTATTACTATCCCCTCCTATATTGCATCATTCCATTTCATCCCTCATCATCGTGCTGGTAGGAGCCTTAATACTAATAAAAGTAGGCCACCATGAAAGGAGGAGATTAGAAATCTAAGTGTCCTGAATAACATCAATCGAGGAGCCATCTCCAATCATCCACGATATGTTATTTAGAATAGTCAGAGCATACCAAAAAACCTCCTTCCAAAAGAAGGAATACCTGTGGGAAGGCTAAAAGTCCATAGAGGGAGTCCATTCACCATATCTCGCCTGCATAAAAGAGCTTCATAGGCAGTACGGATCAAGAAGAAATCGTGAAGCATGCCTGGTAATCAGAGCCTCTTTCCTATCTATCAAAGATTAAATTTGAAGATCACCTTCATGAATAGACATGCAGACCGTGTCCCATGCCAGGTTGAAGTTCACATGCCATAAGTAGAAGTTCGCAGAGCCTACTTTCATGGATTGGAGTAAGCTATGCAGCCGCTTGAAACAAGTTTGGCTTGACAGGTCGTCAGCGCGTGCTGGAGCAACCACAAGGATGAAGTCAGCGTACGTTGCGCTATCCATTGCAGACTTCACATGGGTATGGCAATCGAATGCTTGTGTGGCCATCGGTATGTATCTATTTTCTTGGACTATATATACATACAAGTAATGGAGGCAGTTTGGTGTAAGCTCAGGTGTGGCACATCCAAAGTCTAGGTGAGTCGCACAGGTTTGAGAGCTTAGACTACATAAGTTCTCAGGTTCCTAAGTCATTTGGGTTGGTTTGTGACCCAAAAATAGAGAGCATGTGAGTCATGGTGTACATGGGCTCAGGTTTGAGTGCTTTCTTGCATGGCTTAGAAGGAAGTTTTTTGAGAGAATGTTTAATAACCTAATTGTAGATTATGGGGCTGGGTCCATGGGATTAGGCTCAGGTTTTCTAGATAGGCTTCCATATTTTAGGGATATTTTAGGGAGTTGGTTATGGGCTGGTGCAGAGAAATTTTGTCATCCAAGATGGATGATTATTTAAGGCTCTCTCTGAATGTAACCAGATAGATGAAAGACCAATAAAGAAATAAATGCATTCTCTTTTTCTTCTATATCCATCTATTCTTCTTCTTCTCTATCTTCCCTCATGCGTCTGATCTCGGTGAAAGCTGCGCAATAAGTGGTATCAGAGCATCAGAAAGACATTTGGGAAGAGGACATATTCTTTTCTCTCAATCCTCTCTCATCTTCTTCTTCCCATCCCCTTTCCTCGCCATCTCACAAGAACCAAATGGATCCGGTGGTGGTCCAAGAACAAAGCTGCTCCAGCTTCATGGATCGTCCTCCCAGGGAAGCGTGCTCACGAATGCGTGGGTGGAGAAGCACGGGTGCATTTTGCTCACATGGCTAGAGGAATGAAGTCTTCATGGATTTCACTCATGTGGCTGGAGGAACGAAGTCTTCGTGGGCTTCATGGGTCCAAGCAGGCGGAGGCGTGAGGACGTGACAAACACGAATCCAGGTTCCAGCAGAAGCAATCGCATGAAGATGTGGGAGTTATCATCGCATGGGGAGGAAGAAGGATCGGGTGATTCGGTGATTTCTCCCAAGTGCATGGCCACGTGAGGAATTTCTTCCAAGGAAGAAGAGCATTCAGAGTTCCATGCATGGTTTTATGTAATTGGAATCTTAGACGTTGACATGATTGTGGAGCGGACGTGGGATCTTTTGGTACAAGGAGAAAGCTTGGCTTACGGCATACGTGAAGAAGGTCTTCAGTCAATCGTGGAGGAGAAGGAACTCGCGAAGCCTCGGTCAACCATGGAGGAGAAGGAACTCACGAAGGCTTCACGCATCACGTACGGTAGGAGCTTCCAGCATTAAAAGAAAAAAATTGGTTAAAATAAATCCTAAAAGGGGTTGTGTATGGATCAAACCAGAAATCAAAGGAAGCAAGCAAGAGGCAACTAACCACTGCAGCAATTTGATTGGTTGCAACAAGTAAGGAAAGGCAAAGCATCTTATCCGAAGAGAGGATGCAAGAGGAGATTTCAACCAGGATTTCGCCTTTAGATATTTTTTTCTAAATTCATCTATGCGATTGATGTTTGTGGCATGATCAACCATGAGTAGTAGAAGCAAAGTTGAGTTTAAAAATTTTAATGAAAAATGAAGTTTTTCCATGTGGAAGGTGAGGGTTGAGGATTTACTAGTGCTGAATTTTCTTGATGTTGCTTTGGAATCAAAGCCTGAGGAGATGTCAAAAGGGGATTAGTTGTCTCTTAAGAAGAGAGCATGTGCAGCGATCAAAGGGTGTCTTGCTGATTCGGCTTTGTATAGTGTCATAGATGAGAAGAAACTGAAGGGTCTTTGGGCCAAGTTGCATTCCTTGTACATGGGAAAAAATATGTGCAATAAACTTATGTTGAAGAAATAATTATATAGTCTTCAGATGCAGGAAGGCAGGGATATTGTTCTTTATATTCAGAAGTATGATAGGGTATGCAATGATTTGATGACTCTTGGTGTTAAGATGGAGGAAGAAGATAAATCTCTTCTCTTGTTATGTTCATTGCATATATCTTATGATCCTCTTGTTACTACACTGCTTTATGAAAAAGAAACACTACTTTATGAAGATATTGTATCTGTGTTAAGATCCAATGAGCAATGAAAAAAGATGACAAGGAAAGGTGTACCTCAGGAGGGCCTCACGATGGGAGAGAGAACCGGCAAAGGCAAGGAGGTCAGCAAACGCAGGGGCCAATCCAGGTCCAAGTCAAAGAAAGGCAAAGGTAAGTTCAAGTGTTACAAGTGTAATGGGGTTGGACACATAAAAAGGAATTGTCCTCTTTGGAAGAAACCTTAAGAAGAGAAGAAAGAGAAGAAATCTGTCAGTACTGTTGAAGATGTAGTGGTCAAGGAGGATCTCTTGATAGTTTCAGATGCACACATAAGAACAGCAGACAGTTGGTTACTTAATTCAGCCTGCTCACATCATTATACACCGCATCGGTCCTGGTTTGCAGATTATACTAAAATCGATGTGGGGAATGTGACATTAGGGGATAACCATTCTTGCAGGATAGCAAGAGTTGGCATAGTTAGGATCAGGATGTTTGATGGGGTTATGAGAACTCTTACTCATGTGAAGCATGTTCCTGACTTGAAGAAGAACCTAGTGTCCTGAGGTACCTGGAGAGGAATGGATTTGGCTTTAGTTGTCATTCCGGGAATGGTGTACTCAACATCATGAAAGGTGCCATGGTTGTGATGAGGGGGAAGAGGCTGAAAAATAATTTGTATCAGCTGGTTGAGTTTATGATATGTGGAGGGTATGAGACAGCAACAGCAGTGCACAGTCAGCGGATATGTACCACATATGGCACTACCATCTTGGTCACATGGGAGAGCGGGGCATGAGAGTGCTGATGAAGGATAGGAGAATTTCAGCTTTGGATAAGGGTGTTGCAGAGGTCTGTGAGCCATGTCAGATGGGCAAGCAATACAAGGTAAAATTTTTTACCAGTTCAGCGCACAGTACAGGTCCCTTGGAGCTAGTACACAGTGATGTTTGGGATCCAGCTCCAATTTTGGGCAGGAATGGGACCAGATATTTCATGACTCTGATTGATGATTTTTTAAGGAAGGTCTGGGTATATTTTTTGAAGGAAAAGTCAGAGATCTTCTCCAAATTTCAAGCATGGCAGGCTGAGGTGGAGAAGGAGACAGGGAGATATGTAAAGATGGTGCAGTTTGATAACGATGGAGAATTCACAAGTAAGGAGTTTCTAAAATTTTGCACAAATGGAGGCATCAAAAGGCAATTTTTAGTGATTAGAACTCCTTAACAAAATGGAGTGGCTGAGAGAATGAACCGAACTCTCATGGAGAAAGCTAGATGTATGAGATTACAAGTAGGATTACCTAAAATATTTTGGGTGGACATGTTGGGAGAGTTAATCCCCGAGGCATGCATATTTTAAAATTTGATAACAATTATCAATGCATAAATTTAAATATTACATATTAATCTTTCTAACATGCATCAAGATCATATCTTTGCCTTATATTATAAGATCGTTTGATCTAAGTATTGCATATAAATTAAATAATTAAGATCAAATCTTAATCTTCAAGATGAGAAGTCATACTACTCATCTTGAAGCCTGCCTTAAGATCTAAGGATCAAATCACTCACCTTAAGAACAGTAGGTAAATCCTTTATGCTCTGCAGCCGTTCAATCGTCCGACCTCTAGTATTGTCCATGCGAAGCCCCCGAATGATCGGATTCCCGGGAGTACTAGCTTGCAGAAAAATAATTTTGCTGATCTTGAATTCTTCCACTTGAATCTTCCTCCAAGATCCGCCAAGTTTTTGCTAACACTAAAATCACACCAGAATTTTCTATTCTAACTCTTAGAACTTTAACACTTGGTTCTAACTGTTTAGAATTTTTGATCTCTTTTGATCTTATGTTTTGTTATCTGGTGAGGGATGTCCTCTATTTATAGTTTCATATTAGCCAGCCTATTGAATTCTAATATTTAGAATTCCACTGTTTTTGTGAAAACCAAAGAGACATATTAAATTCACACACTTATCAATGCATGAAGAGTTATGTGGAGTGCTCTTCCAAAGAGGCACATTAATTCACATGCTTATCAATGCACGGAAAGTTGTGTGGAGTGCTCTTCCAAAGAGGCACATTAATTCACACACTTGTCAATGCACAGAGAGTTGTGTGGAGTGCTCTTCCAAAGAGGCACATTAATTCACACACTTGTCAATGCACGGAGAGTTGTGTGGAGTGCTCTTCCAAAGAGGCACATTATAGCAAAATTTATTTTTCTTGAACTTGGGAATCATTTGAAGAAGACTAAAAGTTATAAATTAAATTCTGCATGAGAATTTAATTTCTCATGAGATGAGATTTTAGTTATCTCATCATGCGAGAAAACCTTTTTCACTCATGGGGTTTGGATTTTTGGTTTTAAGCTAATTTAAATTTATTGGATTAAACCAATATAGATCATGGTCCTAGCCCAAATCAAATTTGGCTAATCCTGAATCTATTTAAATCCAAATCAAATCTAATTTCAAATCAATATTTGAAATTGATTAGTCCTTCTAGTAGACTTAAACCAAATTGAATCTTATTCACTTGTACTTAATCCAATTGAGATAATTCAATCAATCAAATTGATTAATTAAATCATATACGATTCTCAATCGTTGATCAGCAAATAGATCATCCTAGGAAACTTCTATGCATGTGACTCTCTAGGTTCGAACCTAAGCTGGTAGCATAGAAACAATTTTCTATACTAATCGATGTGCCCATCTAGCAATGGAACCCGACGTCCGGATAAGTCGAAGAGTTGCCGAGCAAACTCCAAGAACCCTAAGAAACAGTTACCGTATATAATTCATCCTCTTGACCACAAATGCTAAGGATGGCTTAAGAGCCTGTCAACTCTAAACAGCAAATCCATAAAGTGATTTCAATTTTAGTGATCATGTGACTTTCACATGAAGTGCCTTGGCCAAGGTCTTGCTAAATTGAAACACAAGCATTTCTCCTTTTAACGGGATAGATCAAATTCCATCTTAATCCACAACTGACTACCACAAGTACTTGACTGCACCCAGTAACCTTTCGTAGTTGGATTAGAAATCCAGATGGTCCAGCACCTAAGTACAATGAGTTTCTTGTAAGCCACTGGTTGTGATCTTCAGGTCTGAAGGATACTTATACCTATATCTTCTCGGATTAACTCTTGATAGTAGAGTATCCGAAAATGAGTCACGTTCAGTGAAATGTACTCCTACACTTTCACCTGTATGTCATACCAGTGTCTCTACTCTCCTTGGTTAAGAGGACAACCAACAAATATGATATACAACGTCCTATAATTGATAGTACTATGGCCCTATGATAGTATATTTGGTTGCGAACTCTTTTAAAGACCTTCAAAGATAAATCCTCCTTTATCGTGAAGGAAGATCCTGAGGGCTTCATTACTATTAGGAGTTTTAAGAAGATGATCTTGTAATGAATAAACTGCCAAATAACTTTTATTAATATATCAATTTATATACAATTTACATCAACACAATCATCAAATGACTGGCTTTAGGATACAATTCCCAACAAACTCCCACTTAGCCTAAAGCCACTCATTACAGTATCTAATACCCATCTTTAATTTATAGTCATCAAACTCCTTGATGCTGAGTGCTTTAGTAAATGGATCACCTAGGTTTTCCTTTCTATCAATCTTCTGAAGATTTATGTCACCTCGGTCTACAATCTCTCGTATAAGATGAAACCGACGCAGTATGTGCTTGGTGCGCTGATGTGCTCGTGGTTCCTTTGCTTGAGCTATGGCACCAGTACTGTCACTGTACAACAGGATTGGTCCATCTATGGAAGGTGCCACTCCAAGCTCGGAGATAAACTTTTGCAGCCACATAGCTTCTTTCGTAGCATCTGATGCAGCGATGTACACTGCCTCGCACACCGAATCTGCCACTATATGTTGCTTGGAACTTTTCCAGCAAACAGCTCCACTATTTAGGATAAACACAAAACCTGATACACTTTTGCTATCATCATGATCTGATTAGAAACTGGAATCAGTATATCCAACAAGTTTCAAATCAGACTCTCCATAGACTAACAACTGGTCCTTAGTATTTCTCAAATACTTAAGGATTGTCTTAACAACTTGCCAGTACTTTTCTCCTAGATCAGATTGGTATCTACTCACTACTCCTAGTGAGTATACCACATCTGGTCTTGTACATGTCATGGTGTACATAATCGATCCTACTGCTGAAGCATATGGAATTTGACTCATACGTTCTCTTTCATTAGGAGTTGTCGGACAATCCTTCTTAGAAAGATGAATTCCATGGCCTATCGGAAGATAGCCTTTCTTGGAATTCTCCATGCTAAACCTCTTTAGCACTGTGTCAATGTACGTAGATTGGGATAAACCAAGCATCCTCTTAGATCTATCTCTATAGTCTTCATCCCGAGGATGTATGATGCTTCTCCCAGATCTTTCATGGAGAATTGTGATGATAACCATGTCTTTATTCCTTGTAATGCAGGGACATCATTCCCGATTAAGAGAATATCATCCACATATAATACAAGAAATACAATAACGGAACCGTAGCCCATTTATAAATGCAAGGTTCTTCTTTATTCTTAATAAAGCCATAAGATTTGATCACTTTATCAAATCATATGTTCCAACTCCTAGATGCTTGCTTAAGTCCATAAATAGACTTCTGTAGCCTGCACACTTTAGACTCGTCTTTAGATATAAAACCTTCAGGCTGTATCATATACACCTCTTCTTCTAAATCACCATTTAGAAAAGCGATTTTAACATCCATTTGCCAAATCTCATAATATAAGTGTGCTGCTATAGCTAGCATAATCCGAATGGATTTTAACATTGCCACAGGAGAAAACGTTTCGTCATAGTCAATACCATAACGTTGACGATACCCCTTGGCAACCAAACGTGCTTTATAGGTCTCAACCTTTCCATCTGCGCCTCTTTTCCTCTTAAAAACCCACTTACACCCTATGGGTTTTATCCCTTCGGGTGGATCAACTAATGTCCATACATTATTGTCCTTCATGGAATCAAGTTCGGATTTCATGGCATCAAGCCATTTATTAGAGTCAGTCCTTTGCATAGCATCCATATAGGTGATTGGATCCTCGTTGTTCTCATCGAGTTCAACAGAATCATCGTTCTGGACCAAGAAACCTAAGTATCTGTCCGGTTGATGTGGTACTTTACCAGATCGCCTTAATGGTGCATCTAAAATGAGTTTTGAGTTTGATCAAATCAACTCAGATTCTAAGGGTTCACTGGTTTGTGTTATTCCTTCTACTTGATGAACTTCCTCAAGTTCAATATTAGAGCTATTTGTTCCTTCACTAAGGAACTCCTTTTCAAGAAAAACTGCTCTATTACTAATGAACAACTTTTGTTCTTCAGTATTGTAGAAGTAATATCCTTTGGTTTCTTTCGGATAGCCGATGAAAAAATATTTATCAGATTTGGGTTCAAGTTTGTCTGATTTTGCACGTTTCACATAAGCTGGACACCCCCAGACTCTCAGATAGGTGATTACCGGTTTATGTCCATACCACATCTCATGTGGAGTTTTTGAAATAGACTTACTTGGAACCTTATTGAGAATATGACAAGCTGATTCTAATGCATATCCCCAAAAGGATATTGGCAAGCTTGCAAAACCCACATGAACCAAACCATGTCTAACAGAGTTCGATTCCTCCTTTTCGACACACCGTTATGTTGTGGTGTTCCTGGAGGAGTCCATTGGGAGAGAATCTCATTCTTCCTTAAATATGTTACAAAGTCATTGGAAAGGTATTCGCCTCCTCGATCTGATCGAAGGATCTTAATACATTTTCTTGTTTGTTTTTCTACTTCTTTATGATATTGTTTGAACATTTCAAATGATTCAGATTTATGTCGCATAAAATAGACATAACCGACCCTAGAAAGGTCGTCTGTAAAAGTAATGAAGTAGTAATATCCACCTTTGGCATAAGTGCTCATTGGTCCACATACATCAGTATGTACTAGACTTAATAGCTCTTTAGCTCTTTCATCTTTTCCAGTAAAAGATGACTTGGTCATTTTTCCAAGAAGACAGAATTCACAGGTAGTTAATGATTCACAATCATCAACTCGAAGGATGTTCTCCTGAGTTAACCTATTTAATCTGTTCTTATTGATATGACCCAGCCGATGGTGCCAAAGATAAATGTCTATGACATCAGTTGTTCTAGGGTGCTTACTTGATTTGTACACTACATTCACAGGCTGTGATAATATATAAATGCCATTAGATAAATGCCCAATCATTACAGTGACTCCATTCATAATGATATTCAAAGTAACATCCTTTATTGAAATTTCATAATGACTTTTGGCCAGAAGGCCTACAGAAATTACGTTCAACAAGAACGTTGGGCAAAAATGACAATCATTTAGTATAATGATATTTCTATTGAAAACTATTTCAAGAACTCCTAATGCCAGAACTGGAACTAATCTTCCATCGCCAACATTAAGGAATCTTTCATTGTTCTCAAATCTTTTAGTGACCTGTAGTCCCTGCAATGAATTGCAAATGTTAAAAGGACTCCCGGTATCCAATACCCAGGTCTGATTATCATATACAGAAAAATTACAAGGTGTTATCATATAAATACCTTGTTGAGCAACATCTTGCCCCTTTTTCTTATTTGGCCTGTTTGGATCAAGTGTGGCAATGTAAAGAGGACAGTTCCTCTTCCAGTGCCCTTGCATCTTGCAATGAAAGCATTCAGCTTGACTTTTATCAACTTTCTTCTTCTGCATCTGACCCCTTATAGATGTCCTAGCATGTTGCACCTTTTTTTATTCTTTTTCTTCTTTCCTTTCCCAAAGGGTTGACGTCCTACCTTAGATCCTTCAACCACATTAACCAAACCCTTAGAGAGCTGGTTATCCTTCTCAAAGTTCTGTAACAACCCCAACAAACTGTAGTAGTTGACTGCAGGCTTTGTCATTCGAAAATGAGTAAGGAAAGGTCGGAAGGATGGAGGCAAGGAATTCAGGATCGCATCTTTTCCCAACTGCTCATGTAAGGAAAAGCCGAGCTTGCTTAGCAGTTCTATCTTCTCGATCATGTACAATACATGATCAGTGACAGGAGATTCATCCCTCATTCGAGCATTAAAAATAGCACAACTAGTCTTGTGCCTTTCAACGTCGTCAGGTTTGCCGAAAGATTCATTCAACGCTTGAATGATTTCTTCTGGCTAAGCATTCTCGAACCGGCGACCGAATTCATCGTTCATTGCTGCTAGCATGATGCAACGTACGCTAGTTTTATCATTGAGCCACTTCTGATAAGTGTCTTTCTTAGAACTTTGTGTGTTTGCATCAGGTATCTTTGGTGCAGGATTATTAAGAATATATAGAATCCTCTCATGCTCAAGGACGATCTTAAGTTTTCTAAACCAGCTATTGAAATTTGAACCATTCAACTTGTCACTATCCAATAGAGACCTTAATGATAAATTAGTGGTCATTTTCTGCATAAGGAAAAACTAAAGTTTATTATATAAATTGATTCAGTCTAAAGACTTGGACTTTAGTCTAAAGATTCTCCCACTATTTTGTTTAAATTGGCAGCCTCTATGCCCCAATTCGAAGAATTATTCTTAATTCTTTAGCTGGCACTAAGATCTATGTTGATCCATTCATTGATTTTGATGATTAATAAAGGAATTGAGTATATTTATTTGATTACTAATGGATTTTATAAGTGTTTCAGGACTTAAATTTATTTGATCAATTTAAAGGAATTAAGAAATGAATTTTGAATCATATACAAATTAGAGATTTCAAAGTTTCAGAGCTTGGAGTCGACACCTAGAAAGTCTGGAGCCGACCCCATGGCCAATTCAATTTTAATCTGATTTTTGATACAACTTGGAGCCGACACTTAGAGTTTCGGAGCCGACACCTAAGGTTTCGGAGTCGACACTTTACTGTGTCTGGAGCCGACTCCGATGCTGGAACAGAGCGTTGATTTTTCTGAGCATCCTGGAGCCGACACCTACAGTTTTCGGGAGCCGACACCTAACAACAGCGAGCCGACACTTACTTTTGCGGAGCCGACTCCACGACGAACTCAGATTTTACTATTTATGGAAAAACGATTCAGAGCCGACACCTGAAAAGCTGGAGCCGACTCCAACCCACCTGGATGAAAAATCAAAAATGCCAGATCAGCTCTAACGGTAATATTTTTGATTTCTGACATCTAACGGCTATTTTTTATGAATGGAAAATCCTTCCAGGTACACTCCAACGGCTAGATTTTCATCCAAAAATAAATCAAAGAAAAATCTATAAAAAGGAAAAAAACAACCGTTTGAAAAAATATAGAAAGAGAGGTATAGAAACGGATAGACAAAAATCGAAAATCAAAATCCGAGAAGTCTTGAGCCTTATATCCAAGAGAGGAGCTTTCAAGTTCAAAACCTTCCACTCCACAAAGCTCAAAGAAGAATCCAAGCCATTCAAATAGAGGAAAATCGGAGGATTCTCAACTAGAAGAAAGAGACCAACTTTTTAATCTTCTCAACTGCATCTACTGTGAAGAATCGGAGTTGAGGCTTGATTCAACCCAGCAAGGAGAAGAGGAAAAGAAGAAAAGAAGAGAAGCTCAAAGCCAAACAACTTCAAACCAGGCTTTTCTAAACCTATTTACTTTTCTTTGAATATTTGCTCATTGAGGAGCTGTGAAAATTTGTAAAACAATCTTATACTTGTTTGTGCCTAGTTCAATCAAAGGGGATTGAACTAGTGGAGGTTGTTAACCTCGGGTCAAGCTAGTTTTGCTTGAGTTTTGGGTTTTGTGCTGGTGAGCCCGAAAAACCGGTTGGGTTCGTTGTGATCCCGGGTAAAAACAACAAGTTTGAGTTGTGAACTTGTAAAACAACTCGACTGTAATCAAGGTGATTATAGTGTGGACCCAAGTAGGATTTGGGAGTGGACGTAGGTGTTGGATACACCGAACCACTATAAAATCTTTGTGTTTGCCATGCTTTCATTGACTCTATCTCTATCCCTGTTTTATTCGCTGTACTTAATATTTACATTGCATTTGTTTTCATTCATCTTAAGCAAACAATTTTTCAAGAGGCTAAATTTTTTTTAAGAACCCAATTCACCCTCCCCCCTCTTGGGTTGTCATCTGGGCCAACAATCTACATAGACTACATACAGGCCCAAGTGAAGCTTGGCCAACCCATATGCATCTAAGAGTAGGTTCAAAACCAATTGTTTTCCAAAACAATTCTTAGTGTTCAGTTTTGCCCTATGTACCTCTTCAGCAAGCATGGAGTGCCTCCACTGAAAGTTCTGGTTAGGTCCAACCATTAAATGATATAATCAGTGTAACCTATCAATAGACAGCCAAGCCCGAGTGAAGCTTGGCTCACCTGACTGTCTATTTAATAGTTACGCTGACTTATCATATAATGAATGATAATTCTGATGGTTGACAAGCACCAGGCATGGAGTGCCTCCAATGATTATCAAGACATCGGACTCATTATCACCCACCTTAATGGGAGGCTATGATCTAGTTATCATATAACTATTTCATTTTAAGGACCTAATAATTTTAGATGATTTTATAATTTGAAGACAAATTGACTAATCAAGTTCTCCCACTGAATGTATGAAATGGGTAGAATGAAACAAGATTAAGTCAGGTTAAGTGGCACCTAAATCAGTCAGACTAATTTTCATACAGGCATGGGTCAATCCGAATCAGGTAAATGATCTGAATCATAAATGGTTCACCACATTGACCAGGTGAGTGAGATCGATGGGAGGGATATGCCATTAACTCGTTAAAGACACATCAATACGAGTAGCTCCCAATTAAAAACCATTCGATCGTTGATCCTAGAGAAACTTGCCAACTCACCTTGACATCATATGGTTAACCAATTCTGATTGGACCATCTAAGAGATTCATGCTCAACCACGGAGCCTAATCTACTTTCATTTGGTTTAATCAAAGAGAAGGACATGATCAACTACAACTATTGTTTGATTTAGAGCATTCTTAACCTAATCTAATTAGATTTGTTCAAATACTCTTTTAGTCCAGTTGATTTAAACCTTAGGGTCTAACCCTTTATGGACCCGATTTAGCTAACCCAAAAGATTAAATATATTTCATGTTTACATGTCATATATTTCAATCAAGCATCACATGTATTATGTTACTACTTATAATTCCTATATTTAGATCATATCTAAAGAGATTATGAATTAACATTTGACATTCAAATTAGACTCTCATAAATATTTGTATATTTCATAACATAGACATCATGCCATCATATATCATATCTATGTTTTATACTAAACATGCAAATATCATGCTTTTATACAACATCAATATGTATCAAATATAAAACATCTTTTGAGAGTGCGTGTAATCTATGTTTTGATGCATAAGCTCAATTTAAATTATCTTTGGATTGAGCATCAATGATAAAACAATAGCACGGCAATATGTCACAGAATACCTCATTGAATGGGTAATTTAGATTTTCAATCCATCTATGACCATATAGCCTTGCGATTAGTTTTAGCCATAATTACATAATTAATAAGAACATTAATTTACATGCAATAAATTAGATCAAGAAGAAACCATTGCTCTAATACCATTTGTTGGGAGAGTTAATTCCCGAGACATGCATATTTTAAAATTTGATAACAATTATCAATGCGGAAATTTAAAGATTACATATTAATCTTTCTAACATGCATCAAGATCATATCTTTGCCTTATATTATAAGATCGTTTGATCTAAGTATTGCATATAAATTAAATAATTAAGATCATATCTTAATCTTCAAGATGAGAAGTCATACTACTCATCTTGAAGCCTGCCTTAAGATCTAAGGATCAAATCACTCACCTTAAGAATAGTAGGTAAATTCTTTGTGCTCTGCAGCCGTTCAATCGTCCGGCCTCTAGTATTGTCTACGCGAAGCCCCCGAATGATCGGATTCCCGGGAGTGCTAGCTCGTGGAAAAACAATTTTGCTGATCTTAAATTTTTCCACTTGAATCTTTCTCCAAGATCCACCAAGATTTTGCTAACACTAAAATCACACCAGAATTTTCTGTTCTAACTCTTAGAACTGTAACACTTGGTTCTAACTGTTTAGAATTTTTGATCTTTTTTGATCTTGTGTTTTGTTATCTGGTGAGGGATGTCCTCTATTTATAGTTTCATATTAGCCATCCTATTGAATTCTAACATTTAGAATTCTACTGTTTTTGTGAAAACCAAAGAGACATATTAAATTCACACACTTATCAATAGATGAAGAGTTGTGTGGAGTGCTCTTCCAAAGAGGCACATTAATTCACATGCTTGTCAATGCACGGAGAGTTGTGTGGAGTGCTCTTCCAAAGAGGCACATTAATTCACACACTTGTTAATGCACGGAGAGTTGTGTGGAGTGCTCTTCCAAAGAGGCACATTAATTCATACACTTGTCAATGCACGGAGAGTTGTGTGGAGTGCTCTTCCAAAGAGGTACATTATAGCAAAATTTATTTTTCTTAAACTTGAGAATCATTTGAAGAAGACTAAAAGTTATAAATTAAATTCTGCATGAGAATTTAATTTCTCATGAGATGAGATTTTAGTTATCTCATCATACGAGAAAACCTTTTTCACACATGGGGTTTGAATTTTTGGTTTTAAGCTAATTTGAATTTATTGGATTAAACCTGATGACGCCAAGTCACCTTCCTCAAACGTCAGGGAAGACGGACGTCCTTCTCCTCGGAGTCCTGCAAGACAAGTCCCTGGAGACCGGTGATACCGGTAGGGACCCTCCGACGATCAAGTCAGTCACTTGGGCTCAGACAAAGAACCGCTCAGCGAAAGAGAACTGAGGCGGTTAGGGTTTTTCTGGGAGGAAGAAAGCTCAGAAAACCATAGTTCAGATCCCACTTACAGTGCGAGCACGTGCTTTTATATCTGTCTGAATACCTTATCTTACTGTTTCGAGAGATCACCACCGTACCATCGCTACGCATGCCAGAGACATCCTGTACTGCTTACTGACGTGATATCATACGTGTCCGACAGCTGCGAAGGCATCCAGTGCGCACCGTCGGCTGATATGACCGAGCATAGTTGCAAATGGTGGTGAATCGTACGCCGCAGCGAGGCATGGCCATGCACAGGGACATGCAATGCACCATGAACCGTTATGAGGTATGGCCCTCCGTAACGGGGCGCAATTACGAGCGTACTGAGAATCACGTGGGTGCACCGTCTGACTTGGAGTCACCATTTTCCTTGACAGTCGAGCTGCATGCCAATTGTTGATGACTCCCGCCCTGAGACCGGAAGGGGTCCCAAGGGTGGGTGAATGCCGTCGCACCACGAGGCCGATGGGGGTCTCGGGGTCAAGAAATGATGGCCCCATCCTGAGACCGGAGGAGGTCCCGGGGGTGGGGAAATGCGGGTGCACCCCGAGACTGGCGGGGTCCCGAGGCCAAGAGATGATGACCCCACCCCGGGACCCGATGGGGTCCCAGGGGTGGGGAAATGCTGGTGCACCCCAGGACCGATGGGGTCCCGGGGCCAAGAGATGATGACCCCACCCCGAGACCCGATGGGGTCCCGGGGGTGGGGAAATGCCGGTGCACCCCGGGACCGGTGGGGTCCCGGGGCCAAGAGATGATGACCCCACCCCGAGACCCGATGGGGTCCCAGGGGTGGGGAAATGCCGGTGCACCCCGGGACCGGTGGGGTCCCGGGGCCAAGAGATGATGACCCCATCCCGAGACCCGATGGGGTCCCGGGGGTGGGGAAATGCCGGTGCACCCCGGGACCGGTGGGGTCCCGGGGCCAAGAGATGATGACCCCACCCCGAGACCCGATGGGGTCCCGGGGGTGGGGAAATGCCGGTGCACCCCGGGACCGGTAGGGGTCGGCAGCCGCCGTTACCTTTATTCTGACGATGCGGGATCAGTCATATCAGATGCCCCCTCGCCCCTGGGGCGAAGCGGGTCCCACCGCTGAGGTGCAAGGGGTGCTTTCCATGTGGCTGATCCTCGTCCTTATCTTTTATGCAGATGGTACAGGGAATGTAAGGGGGAGCCCCTCTGTACGCTGCGCTCGCCATGATCACCCTCGAGAGTGAGAACCGGCTCTTTGAAGTTTGCACGAAAAGCCGCATCATCATCACATTTCGTTACGGCGACGTCAGCGGGGTCCCACCACTGGCCGGAGGCGCGCCGCACCACGCGTTGGGGGCGTCCCTCGAGGCAAGCCAGCCTATGGCAAGGGGCCATGTGGCCGACGAGATATGGCAGGATGATTTGAAAACCCGATAAAAGCTAAGCGAGGGGTTGAATTGACGCCATACCGCCTTTGTCATCGTCTTCTTCTACGCCTACGCTCCAACTTCTCCTGCAACCTGCGAGCCTGCGTCTGGTTTTCCCCTTTCCAGGTCAGCTTTTACCCATCCTAGACTTGTCTCTTTGCTCATGAGTTCCCCTTCTTGGACCTCGGAGGATAGCTCTGAGAACCGTCCTCCATCCGAGAGGTGTCGTACCTCTCCTGTCCCCTCCCCTTCAATTGAGTGGTCCTCTGATTCAGAGGACCGCGTCCCTCTGGCCCGGCGGAGGGTCACCGATGGAGCCCCATCGAGGGGCCGCCGATCGGAGGCTGGCGTTTCCTCGACAGTGGAGGGGTCCCCAGAGGGGACGGCCTCCACGATGACGCGGCTGGATGTGGAAAGAATCCGGGCCCGTTATCGGATCCCCCGGGAGGGTGAGCTGTTTCGGCCAACTCCCGACGACAGGGTCATATCCTCCCGACCCGGTCGGGTGGCCCTCTACGAGATCTGCTTAAAGGTGGGTCTCCGCCCTCCCTTTCCCCCTTTTTTCGTCAATCTCCTTGACTTCTATTCCTTGACCCCCTCCCAATTAGTTCCGAACTCTTATCATGTCATCAGCGCCTTCGTTATCCTCTGCCACCACTTAAACATCACCCCCCGAATCAGCCTGTTCCGATCTTTCTACTCCCTTCGGGCTCAAAAGGGTTGGTGGCTATTTCAGCCCCGACCCAATCGGGTCCTAAAACTCCTCCTTCCTTCTTCGATTAAGGGATAGAAGTCCCGTTTCTTTTTTGCAAATGTCAACCAAGTCAGGCCCCAGTGGGGAGACCCCGACCTCCGGGGGAATGCCGTTGCCATCCAGCCTGGGGACCGGGAGGCGCTGGGGCTATTGCTGGCCACCGAGATCCCCCGATACACCCTGCTGCTGTCGGAGGACAACCTAGAGTTGGTGGGCCTCATCTCCCACCGGGGTAAGCCTTCTCCACCCTTAGCCAAAAACTTCACTCCTTTGCCCCTCTCCTTCTCTTTTTTTTTGTAGATTTTATTTTGAAAACCCAACTGATGCCACGCAGCCATGAAGATACCGGCGGCAAAATTGTTGAGAGCTGCCTCCAAGAAGAGGGCCTAGGAAGGACCATCTAGGGGGCAGCAGGCCCCTGCCTCGAAGCATCCGATGGCTCGGGCCTCCCCGCCAGCTCAAGTCTCCCCACCCCCGGCTCCGCAAAATGTCCCGGCTGTTCCAGAGGTTGACCTCACAGCCGACACCCCACCAGAGGTGGGGACAACCACGGGAGTCACCGTTGAGGAGCCAGCCACGGGGGGGCCCATATCGACCGGAGAGTCCCCGGCTCCTGGGGGACCGACCCCGCCGGGTGCCACCAGGGATTGGGGTGAGGGACCATCTGGTCCCGTGAGCCCACCCCCTGAGGGGTCGCCCAGGAGTGGCCCACGCACCGAATCAGGGACAGCTAAAATGATGGAGCGAGGTGGGGGCGAGCCCAGGCCACCCCGGGACTCCCTGAACAACGGTCGCTGGGCTGAGCGAGTCTTGGATCCGATTTTTGTCCCTGAGATCCTGGAGGACGTCAGTCACCAGAAAGTGAGCGCATTCTTTCAAGACTCCTATGTTGCTATCGTCAAGGTAAGTAATCTTCTTGCCCTTTTCCTTTTATTCCCTTCCTTTAGCTGACCTAGAGTTTACGGGTGCAGATTGCATATTCCCTAAGGGCTGCCAGGGAAGCAATGCGCGATAGAAAGGTCCTTCTGCGGGAGACGCAGAAGGAGGTCGAGGAGGCTCGGTGCCGCGCAGAGGCGGCCGAGAAGGTGCTAGAGTCGGCCAAAAGTGCCTGGGCGAATGATTTGCAGGCCGCTGAGAGCCAGGTAGAGATTGAATCCAACCGTGCATGCACAGCGCTCCTCCAAATGATGGAGGCTGAGAACACTGTAATGGCCAGGGACATTCATATCTTTGAGCTAACCTCAGCCCTCCAGGAGGCCGAGGAGCGCGCGGGCACGGCGACAGAAGAGGCGCGAGCGGCGAAGGAGGAGGCCAGCTGGTCCAAAGAGGAGGTGAGCCGGTCCAAAGAGGAGGTGAGCCGCGCGCAGGAGGCTGAAAGGGTTGCAACGGAGGCCCTTGCTGCAGAGAAGATCCGGGCCGCCGGGCTCATAGAGGAGTACAAGGCATCCGGGCGCTTCACAGATGACCTGGCCGAAGCCTCAGCGGCTGTATTCCTCGACGGGTTCCAGCATGGCAAGGAGAAGGTGGCCAAGGACCTGAACTTCCCCCAGGCCCTGGAGGTTGAGCTGGAGCGTTTGTCTGACTTGGCCCCTTCTGATGATGAGCACGCACCGGTGGAGCCGTGAGCTCGCACTCTTGTTGTTTTGTTCTTTCTTTTTATAAGTCCGACAGCGTCGGCATTTTGTAGCCCTTTCTAATTAATGAAAACATTCTTCAAGATGCGTTCTGTCTTATCATGAACCTCGTCAATTGACAACACTCAGCCCTGTGATCCCATTAGTTTAGATAGCGCCGGGGGACAACTCTTAACTCGTGATATTCCGCCCCAGCTGCTTAGACCCAAAAGTTAGGACCAGGGAGAGTAAGTTTTTCGGAGCGGAAACACCGGCAGTCAAGGGTTAGGTAGACGGGCTCCTCGAGGCCATCGGGGCAACGCCCTGCCGAGTGTTGGACTTTGTACTGAATAGGTGCATGGCTTTTGGTGTCTACTGGGGTCGGCTTTTATCTGACCGGTGGGACTTTGCGCCATCGGGTGCCGGGCTTTAGGTTCAGCAAGCCCAAAGTTTCTTATGCCATCCGAGGCGGGGCTTTGGGTGCCGACGGGTGTAGGGCTTCGTGCCTAGCTAGCGCAGGGCTTTGGGCGCCGATGGGTGTCGGGCTTTTGTTGCTGAGAGCTGGTGGTACACCGCTCTATCAATGGTACACTGGGCTTTATGCCTGGCTGGTGCAGGGCTTTGGTTCCAACCAGGGTCGGGCTTTTGTTGCTGAGAGCCAGTGGTACACCGCTCTGCCAGTGGTACACTGGGCTTTATGCCTGGCTGGTGCAGGGCTTTGGTGCCGACCAGGGTCGGGCTTTCGTTGCTGAGAGCTATGGTACACCGCTCTGCCAGTGGTACACTGGGCTTGATGCCTGGCTGGTGCAGGGCTTTGGTGCCGACCAGGGTCGGGCTTTTGTTGCTGAGAGCCGGTGGTACACCGCTCTGCCAGTGGTACACTGGGCTTGATGCCTGGCTGGTGCAAGGCTTTGGTGCCGACTAGGGTCAGGCTTTTGTTGCTGAGAGCTAGTGGTACACTGCTCTGCCAGTGGTACACTGGGCTTGATGCCTGGCTGATGCAGGGCTTTGGTGTCGACCAGGGTCGGGCTTTTGTTGCTAAGAGCCAGTGGTACACCGCTCTGCCAGTGGTACACTGGGCTTTATGCCTGGCTGGTGCAGGGCTTTGGTACCGACAAGGGTCGGGCTTTTGTTGCTGAGAGCCGATGGTACACCGCTCTACCAGTGGTACACTGGGCTTGATGCCTGGCTGGTGCAGGGCTTTGGTGCCGATCAGGGTCGGGCTTTTGTTGCTGAGAGCCGGTGGTACACCGCTCTGCCAGTGGTACACTGGGCTTTATGCCTGGCTGGTGCAGGGCTTTGGTGCCAACCAAGGTTGGGCTTTTGTTGCTGAGAGCCGATGGTACACCGCTCTGCCAGTGGTACACTGGGCTTTATGCCTGGTTGGTGCAGGGCTTTGGTGCCGACCAGGGTCGGGCTTTTGTTGCTGAGAGCCGGTGGTACACCGCTCTGCCAGTGGTACACTGGGCTTGATGCCTGGCTGGTGCAGGGCTTTGGTGCCGGCCAGGGTCGGGCTTTTGTTGCTGAGAGCCGGTGGTACACCGCTCTGCCAGTGGTACACTGGGCTTTATGCCTGGCTGGCGTAGGGCTTTGGTGCCGACCAGGTCGAGCTTTTGTGTGGAGACTCAGATAGCTAAAATTGAATCTCGTTAATATTGATCAAGGGGTGAAGACCCAAGCGAATACAGGAGTGATACTTGATATGAAAGGAGGAATACATTACTGATAATACCGACGAAGGTTATCCGCATTCCACATCCTAGGGAGTGGCATCCAATCAAGTTCTTCAATTTTATAAGCTCCGTGGCGGAGTGTTTCGGAGATCCGGTAAGGACCCTCCCAGTTTGGGGCTAGCTTGTCTCCTTCAGCTGGCTTCGAGACCTCAGCTCGTCGAAGGACCAGATCTCCTGGCAGGAACGTCCGGGGGCACACACGAGCGTTGTAGTACTTTGCGGCCCGCTGTCGGTAGGCTGCCATTCGAAGCCGTGCCCGGTCTCGCACCTCCTCCACCAGGTCGAGGTTGGCTCGCAGTTGGTCAGGGTTACCCTCCTCGCTGTATGCTTCACCCGAGGGCTTGGTGCACCGACCTCCACAGGAATAACAGCTTCAGAGCCAAAGACTAAGCTGAACGGCGTTTCGCCGGTGGGAGCTCGCGGCGTTGTGTGGTAGGCCCATAGCACGTTGGGGAGTTCCTCCACCCATCGCCCCTTGTAGCCATCTAGCCGAGATCTCAGCCCCTGGAGGATCATCCGATTAGTCACTTCGACTGCCCCGTTGGTTTGAGGATGCCCGACGGAAGTGAACCTCTGACAGATACCCAGCTCGGAGCAGAACTCCCAGAAGGGCGTGTTGTCAAATTGCCGGCCATTATCAGTGACTAGTGTGCGCGGCAGTCCGAACCGACATACGATGGACTTCCAGAAGAAGGATCTCACTTTGCTTTCAGTAATCTTGGCCAAGGCCTCGGCTTCAACCCACTTGGTGAAGTGATCCACCGCTACCAAGAGGAACTTCCGTTGCTCGAAAGCCGGGGGAAATGGTCCCAGGATATCCATGCCCCATTGGGCGAAGGGCCAAGGCGCTACCAAGGGGGTCAGGTGAGACGTCGGCTGTCGCTGGATATTAGCGTGATGTTGACAGCTATCACATTTCTTAACAAGCTCAGCCGCGTCTTCCTTCATCGTCAGCCAGAAGTACCCTTGGCGCAGGGCCTTAGGCTAGGGCTCTGCCCCCCAGGTGGCTCCCGCATATACCTTCGTGGATCTTCCTAAGGATGTAATCTGATTCAGCCGGCCCCACACACCTGAGAACTGGGTACGAGAAAGATCTCTGATAGAGCTTCTCGTTCATCATCAGGAATCTTGGGGCCCTCCGCCTGAGCAGCTTGGCCTCGGTGGGGTTCTCTGGGAGAGTACCGTCAGTCAAGTACCGGACGTATGCATCCATCCAGGAGGGCTCTTGCTCCACTGGCAATGCTTCATCCGTGGCCTCAGTGCTCGGGACTTGTAGGTGTTCCACATATGTCCTTCCCAACGTCCCGTCAGCCGAAGTGGCCAGGCGGGACAATGCATCAGCCCTGGCATTCTCCGCTCTGGGGATATAGCTGATACGGAAGTAAGAAAAATGAGACGCCTGGGACTGCACCTTGCTCAAGTATCGGGACATGGTCGGGTCTCTAGCCTCATACTCTCCAGTGATTTGTCCAGAAACAAGTTGAGAGTCCGTGAAGGCCCTCAAGCGCCCAGCACCTAGCCCCTCAGCTAACCTCATCCCCGCCAACAAGGCTTCGTACTCCGCCTATTATTAGTTGCTGGGAACTAGAATCTGAGAGCATACTCCACCACGTCTCCCTCTGGGCTCGCGAGAATGAGTCCGGCTCCACTCCCTTGAGAGTTTGCCGCTCCATCCACATGCAGGATCCAGTCCTCCGCCTCCTCGGAAGAGGGAGAGTCCGCACGCTCATCCGGTCGCGCCTCCTCCATGTCCTTCTCGGCCCCGGAGCACTCGACCAGGAAATCTGCCAACACCTGAGACTTCGTGGCTGACCTTGGCCGGATGGACAGATCAAACTCACTTAGCTTAATGGCCCACTTGGCCAACCGATCGGAGGTGTCAGGGCGAGATAAGATAGCTCGGAGAGGCTGGTCTGTAAGCACCACGATAGGGTGGGCTTGGAAGTAAGGCCGAAGGCGCTGAGTAGAGACCACCAAGGCGAAGATAATCTTCTCGGTCCTCGAATACCTGGTCTCAGCGTCATGGAGTACTTTGCTGGTATAATAGATTGGCTTCTGGGCCCCGATAGCATCCATGCGCACAAGTATGGAGCTAACAGCCTCAGGGGAAGCGGCCAGATATAAGAAGAGCTCTTCTCCATTTTTAGGCTTGGACAACAGCGGAGGAGTGGAGAGAAACTGCTTCAACTCCTCAAAGGAGCCCTGGCACTCCTTTGTCCATTCAAAGCCGTTGACCTTGCGCAGCGCCTTAAAGAAGGGCAGACACCTTTCTGCCGACCTTGACATGAAGCGACTCAAGGCCGCCACCCTCCTCGTCAGGCGCTGCACCTCCTTCTTGTTGGCTGGGGGCCTCATCTCCAGGATAGCCCTGATCTTGTCGGGGTTGGCTTCGATCCCCCACTGGGTCACCATAAAGCCCAAGAATTTGCCTGCTGCCACTCCAAAGGCGCATTTGTGGGGGTTGAGCTTCATTCGATACCGACGCAGATTGTTGAAAGTCTCCTCAATGTCAGCCACATGGTCTTCCGTACTGGTGCTCTTGGTCAGCATGTCATCCACATACACCTTCATGTTGCACCCCAGCTGGTCCTCAAAGACCTTGTTCATTATTCTTTGGTAAGTGGCCCCGGCATTTTTCAATCCGAAGGGCATCACCCTGTAACAATAAATTCCCTTCTTTGTGATAAAGGAAGTTGCTTCTTCATCCGCCGGGCTCATCTTGATTTGATTATACCCCGAGAACGCATCCATGAAACTGAGCGTCTCGTGCCCGGAGGTGGCGTCTACCAGCTGATCGATTCGGGGTAATAGGAAGCTGTCCTTGGGGCACGCCTTGTTGAGGTCGGTGAAATCCATGCACATCCTCTAGCTTCCGCTGGCCTTGCGAACCATCACGATGTTCGCTAGCCAATCCGGGTAGCGCACCTCACGGATGTGACCAGCCGCCAGCAGCTTCCGCACCTCCTCATCAATAGCCTTCTGTCGGTCCGGGGCAAAACTCCTTTTCTTCTGCCTGACGGGCCGGCAGCCCAATCGAATGTTAAGCTGGTGTGTGATCACCTCCTCTGGGATCCCGGGCATGTCGGACGCTGACCATGCGAAAACGTCCGCGTTGGCCCGCAGGAAGGTAAGGAGCCGATCACGAGCCTCCTCCGAGAGTAACGCCCCAACCCAGACCATCCGCGCGGGGTCCTCCCCGAGGGGGAAAGCGAGCAGCCGCTCGGCCGGCTCCCCCCTCTTCCAAGTCTCGCGGGTCGAGCGCCTCAGGTGCCGGTGCAGATGCCGTCTCTTGAGGGCTAGGGGCCAAGTGATAACAAAGGGCCGGCAGACCTTGCTCTCCTCGCATCTCGCCGACCCCTCTGTTGGTCGGGAACCTCACGAGGAGTCGCTTGGTGGATATGATAGCATCCAAGAGGTTGAGCCCAGGTCTCCCGAGGATTGCATTGTATGCGAGGGGTACAAACCACCAAGAACTTCATGAGAATAGTGCTTTGGCAGGGAGCCGTACCAGCCATTACGGGAAAAGTGATTTCCCCCTCAACCCTCATGGAGTCTCCCGTGAACCCCATCAAAGGCGTGGCGACAGGTCGAAGCAGATCATGCGACAAGTTCATACGAACAAAGGCATCATAGTTTAAAACATCTACAGAGCTCCCACTGTCAACTAAGATTCTTTTTACAGGGTGCCTAGTGATCGTCATGGACACGACGACGCTATCATCATCCTTATTTACAATCCCTTCCAAGTCCTTTCCGAAAAAAGGAATTACAGTCTCAGCTCCCCCCTCCCCCCTTTGTTTTTTCAATGAGCCTCCTGCCCCCCAGGAAATCATCGCCACCGTCTTCTCCGTCGGGGCATTGTCGATCACTGGCGGCGAGGGCGCTAATGGGCCAGGGGCTCCTGGGTTATTCCTCTGAACGAACTTTCCCAGGTGGCCCCGCTGAATGAGGTCTTCAATGGCCTTCTTCAGCTGACGGCAGTCGTCGGTGTCATGGCCATGGTCCCGGTGGTAGCGGCAGTAGAGGTTCTTGTTCTGGGGTATCTTCGGGTTGATGGGAGGAGGGTGCTGCAGATAGGACTCCCCTTCAATCTCGAGCAGGATCTGAGATATCGGGGTGAGCAATGGGGTGTAGGGTCCGTCTCTCGGTGTAGGAGGTCGAGGACGGTTGTCTGGCCGGCGAGGAGGCTCAGGCCTCCTGGGGCGGACTTCTGCAGGCTCCGACTGAGTCAGCTTCTTGGGGACACTCCCGCCAGCCTCGCGTCGGGAAAAGTCGGCCTCGTCCGCTCGAATGTACTTCTAGGCTCGGATCAGAAGTTCAGAGTAAGAGCTCAGTGGCTTTTTGTCAAGAGAATACGCGAAGCGAGAAGGGCGAAGCCCCCACTTCAGAGCCAGGGTAGCCATCGAGTCTTCCAGGTTGTAGACCTCCAGGGCTGCCTCTTTGAACCGGGCAACATAATCCCGCAGAGGCTCGCCATTCTTCTGCTGAACGGCAAATAGACTGTCCGCCACCCTCAGGATCTTCCGGCAGGTGTCAAAATGGGCCAGGAAAGCCCTCTCCAACTGGCGGAAGGAGTCGATGCTTCGTGGCGGCAGATGAGAATACCAAGCTCGAGCAGCCTTCTTCAGAGTGACCGAGAAAGCAATGCACATAAGTGAGTCAGTGGCCCCTGGACTTGCATGAGTACCTTATAGCTCTCCAAATGGTCCAGGGGTCTGTGGTTCCGTCGTATGGGTCTAGCTGAGGAAGGCGGAACCTGGTAGAGATGGGCTCCTCCATGATGCGGCGAGACAAGGGAGGGCGACTGTCGTAATCTATCTCTGGCAGGTGGGTGATTCGATGGCTAAGCTCCTCCAGCTTCTGGTTACACTCCTCGAGTCGACGCTCGGCTCGACGAGGCATCCGGCCATCGAAGGAGCCCTCCCCCGAAGATTCAGAAGAAGAGCGAGGGCGGCGATGCTGGCGCAGGCGCTCCGCCTCCTTCTCGTGCCACCGCTTAGGAGAAACGCTAGCATGGCGAGAGGGAGACCAGAGCCTTTTAGAGGCTTCACGGTGATAAGGCTTGGCCAGGGATCGGCAGCGATGATCCACAGGAACCGGCGATCTCGGCGGGAGGAATGCTGGCTGGGTTGCATCACCCCCGGGATAGACGGGTTCAACTCCGGCTGCTGCAAGGCCGCCTGCTGGTGCTGCAGGCCCTGAACCATCGCCGCCAAAGACTGGACCTGCATGGCCAGGACAGTGAGTCAATCTTCCTGGAGTTGCTACGGAGCAGGCATAGAAGCATCATTCTGTGGAGCAGGAGGCCCTGCCCCCCGGAGATGCAGAGGCTCCAGGATACTGGATGCAAGAGTCGGGGGGGCCTCCGCGGGTGGACCAGCCCCGCAGCGCTGCCCCCCAGCGCGACCGGCTGAAGCTCCTTTCGTCCGGGTCATCACCATGACTTTAAGATCCTGAAGAAAGGAGAGAGAAGAAAACTGCTGGCTCGATGTCTTTCTCACACTCCCCCTTTCTGGCACGCCAATCTGATGACGCCAAGTCACCTTCCTCAAACGTCGGGGAAGACGGACGTCCTTCTCCTCGGAGTCCTGCAAGACAAGTCCCTGGAAACCGATGATACCGATAGGGACCCTCCGACGATCAAGTCAGTCACTCGGGCTTAGACAAAGAACCGCTCAGCGAAAGAGAACTGAGGCGGTTAGGGTTTTTCTGAGAGGAAGAAAGCTCAGAAAACTAGAGTTCAGATCCCACTTACAGCGCGAGCACGTGCTTTTATATATGTCCGAATACCTTATCTTACTGTTTCGAGAGATCACCACCGTACCATCGCTATGCGTGCTGGAGACATCCTGTACTGCTTACTGACGTGATATCATACGTGTCCGACAGCTGCGAAGGCATCCAGTGCGCGCCATCGGCTGATATGACCGAGCACAGTTGCAAATGGTGGTGAATCGTATGCCGCAGCGAGGCATGGCCATGCACAGGGACATGCAATGCACCATGCATCGTTATGAGGTATGACCCTCCGTAACGGGGTGCAATTATGGGCGTACTGAGAATCACGTGGGTGCACCGTGCGACCTGGAGTCGCCATTTTCCTTGACGGTCGAGCTGCATTCCAATTGCTGATGACTCCCGCCCTGAGACCGGAAGGGGTCCCAAGGGTGGGTGAATGCCGTCGCACCACGAGGCCGATGGGGGTCTCGGGGTCAAGAAATGATGGCCCCACCCCGAGACTGGAGGAGGTCCCAGGGGTAGGAAATGCGGGTGCACTCCGAGATCGGTGGGGTCTCGAGGCCAAGAGATGATGACCCCACCCCGGGACCCGATGGGGTCCCGGGGGTGGAGAAATGCCGGTGCACCTCGGGACCGGTGGGGTCCCGGGGCCAAGAGATGATGACCCCACCCCAAGACCTGATGGGGCCCCGGGGGTGGGGAAATGCCGGTGCACCCCAGGACCGGTGGGGTCCCGGGGCCAAGAGATGATGACCCCACCCCGAGACTCGATGGGGTCCCGGGGTGGGGAAATTCGGTGCACCCCGGGACCGGTGGGGTCCCGGGGCCAAGAGATAATGACCCCACCCCGAGACCCAATGGGGTCCTAGGGGTGGGGAAATACCGGTGCACCCCGGGACCGGTGGGGTCCCGGGGCTAAGAGATGATGACCCCACCCCGAGACCCGATGGGGTCCCGGGGGTGGGGAAATGCCGGTGCACCCCGGGACCGGTGGGGTCCTGGGGCCAAGAGATGATGACCCCACCCTGAGACCCGATGGGGTCCCGGGGGTGGGGAAATGCCGATGCACCTCGAGACCGATGGGGTCCCGGGGCCAAGAGATGATGACCCCACCCCAAGACCCGATGGGGTCCCGGGGGTAGGAAAATGCCGGTGCACCCCAGGACCGGTGGGGTCCCGGGGCTAAGAGATGATAACCCCACCTCGAGACCCGATGGGATCCCGGAGGTGGGGAAATGCCGGTGCACCCCGGGACCGATGGGGTCCCGGGGCCAAGAGATGATGACCCCACCCCGAGACCCGATGGGGTCCCGGGGGTGGGGAAATGCCGGTGCACCCTGGGACCGGTGGGGGTCGGCAGCCGCCGTTACCTTTATTCTGACGACGTGGGATCAGTCATATCAAAACCAATATAGATCATGGTCCTAGCCCAAATCAAATTTGGCTAATCCTGAATCTATTTAAATCCAAACCAAATCTAATTTCAAATCAATATTTGAAATTGATTAGTCCTTCTAGTAGACTTAAACCAAATTGAATCTTATTCACTTGTACTTAATCCAATTGAGATAATTCAATCAATCAAATTGATTAATTAAATCATATATGATTCTCAATTGTTGATCAGCAAATAGATCATCCTAGGAAACTTCTATGCATGTGACTCTCTAGGTTCGAACCTAAGCCGGTAGCATAGAAACAATTTTCTATACTAATCGATGTGCCCATCTAGCAATGGAACCCGACGTCCGGATAGGTCGAAGAGTTGCCGAGCAAACTCCAAGAACCCTAAGAAACAGTTACCATATAATTCATCCTCTTGACCACAAATGCTAAGGATGGCTTAAGAGCCTGTCAACTCTAAACAGCAAATCCATAAAGTGATTTCAATTTTAGTGATCATGTGACTTTCACATGAAGTACCTTGGCCAAGGTCTTGCTAAATTGAAACACAAGCATTTCTCCTTTTAACGGGATAGGTCAAATTCTATCTTGATCCACAACTGACTACCACAAGTACTTGACTGCACCCAATAACCTTTCGTAGCTGGATTAGAAATCCAGGTGGTCCGGCACCTAAGTACAATGAGTTTCTTATAAGCCACTAGTTGTGATCAGGTCTGAAGGATATTTATACCTATATCTTCTCGGATTAACTCTTGATAGTAGAGTATCCAAAAATGAGTCACGTTCGGTAAAATGTACTCCTACACTTTTACCTGTATGTCTCTACACTCCTTGGTTAAGAGGACAACCAACAAATATGTTATACAACGTCCTATAATTGATAGTACTATGGCCCTGTCATAGTATATCATTTAGTCGTGAACTCTTTTAAGGACCTTCAAAGATAAATCCTCCTTTATCGTGAAGGAAGATCCTGAGGGCTTCATTACTATTAGGAGTTTTAAGAAGATGTTCTTGTAATGAATAAACTGTCAAATAACTTTTATTAATATATCAATTTATATACAATTTATATGAACACAATCATCAAATGACTGGCTTTAGGATACAATTCCCAACAGGACACAATTGACACAGCAACCTACTTGATGAACAGGTCTTCTTATGTCAAGCTTGATGGGATGTTACCAGAGAATGTATGGTCTGGTAGACAGGTGGAGCTTAGCCATATCAGAGTTTTTGGATGTACAACATATGTGCATGTGGATGCCAGTCAGCGGACTAAGTTGGACGCCAAAGCCCAAAAAATGATGTTCATTGGATATCCACGAGCAGTCAAGGGATACAGGCTACCTTGCAGTAGAAGGCCACGATCAGTAAGGATGTGGTTTTTGATGAGAACTCAGTCCTCAAGAAGCAGAAGGTGGTAGAGGTTCAGTCAGAGGCCCAGTCGGACGTGGGTGGGCAACAGGAGGCTTTAGTAGGGCATAACTGAGCAACTAACCTCTTATGATATTTTATCTTTTGTAGGATCATCAGAAGGACATGAGATTATGGTGGAGCACACTCCAGATATGTCTTCACATGTGGGGATCATCAGATGCATGCTCACGGCAGAGATGAGTAGAGAGAGGAGTCACATCCTGGGATAGGCATCGGCATTGCACTGCATAAGCCAAAGAGGATCATTCGGTAGCCAGAGCGATATAGGTTTGGTGAGACTATGTCATATGCATTGATGGCTGCCGGTGGAGGATCAGTTACCTACCAGGAGGCAATGACAAGCCAGGATAGAGATAGATGGGTTTAGGCCATGGCAAAAGAGGTGCAGTCCCTGCAGAAGAATCAGACTTGGCAGTTGGTGTCACTATCAAGTGGAAAGAAACCCATTGGTTGCAAATGGGTATTTTAGTGCAAAGATGGAGCCACAGAGAAGGAGGGGATCAGGTATAAGCTAGGTTAACGGCCAAAGGATTTTCTCAAAAAGAAGGCATTGACTACATGAGGTATTCTTACCAGTGGTACGACAAACATCTATCAAGATATTACTGAGCATTGTAGCAGTACAGAATTCGAAACTAGAGCATATGGATGTCAAGACAGCCTTCCTTCATGGGGATTTGGAGGAGGAGATTTATATGAAGCAGCTGGAGGGGTTCATAGAATCGGAGTCAGAGAGAAAGGTATGTTGTTTGCAAAGATCCTTATATGGTTTGAAGTAGTCGCTGCATCAATGGTACTTGCGGTTTGATACTTTTGTGAGAAGCATCGGCATGTCTAGATGTGAGTATGATCCCTGTGTTTATTTTTGGATTTTAGAAGATAATTTCATATTATACTTGCATTTGTATGTAGATGATATGTTAATTGCATGCAAGAGTAAAGCTGTTATAGAGGATCTAAAGGCAGTATTGTCAGCTGAGTTTGAAATGAAGGATTTAGGTCCTGCTACATGGATTTTGGGATGAAAATTTTTAGGGATAAAGATAGAAAGTTGCTTCACTTATCTCAAGGGACTTATATCAGGAGGGGTCTTGAGAGGTACAATATGGATGGTGCAAAGCCAGCCGCATTACCATTAGCTGGTCACATTAAGCTCTCCAAGACTATGTCACCGAGTTCTGAGATAGAGGCTGAGGAGATGTCCAAAGTACCTTATGCTTAAGGAGTTGGCAGTCTCATATATGCTGTGATGTGTTGTAGGCCTGACCTTGCATATGCTGTTAGCTAGGTTAGCATATTCATGGCTAGTCTGGGTTGAGCACATTGGAGAGCTCTGAAATGGATCTTCAAATATCTTGTTGGCACAGTCAGTATTGGTATATGCTATGGGTATAGTGGCATGGAGGATGGCACTAGACTGACCATGGAGGCTCAGGATCGGGTAGCAGGTTTTGTTGATGCTGACTATGGAGGTGATTTGGACACCAAGAGGTCGATGATAGGGTATGTCTTTATGTTGAATGGTGGTCCAATATCATGGAGGTCAAGTCTGCATCCAGTGATAGCTTTGTCTACTATAGAGTCAGAGTATATTGGTATTTCATGCAAAGGAGGCTATGTGGCTAAAAGGTCTTGCACTGGAGATGGGGATAGCACAGAGAGTGATCAGGTTATTTTCTAATAGCTAGAGTGCTTTACGTTTAGTCCAGAACCCGGTCATCATGCTAGGACCAAACATATTGACATCAGATACCACAGGAACAGGGAGCTTGTAGAGGATGGTGAGTTTGAGCTTGTAAAAGTGTTTATCAAAGATAACACAGCAGATGCACTCACTAAGGTACTGCCTCGAGATAGCTTCTTCAGATATGGAGCACTGATGGGATGATGGATCATATGAAGCTTATTGTAACTTTGATGCACTAAGGCGAAGATTGTAAGCTCAAGTGTAGCACATCCAAAGTCCAGGTGAGTCACACAGGTTTGAGAGCTGAGGCTATATAAGTTCTCAGGTTCCTAAGTCATTTGGATTGGCTTGTGACCCAAAAACAGAGAGCATATGAGTCATGGGTGTACATGGGCTCGGGTTTGAGTGCTTTCTTGAATGGCTTAGAAAAAAAATTTTTGAGAGCATGTTTAATAACCTAATTGTAGGTTATGGGACTGGGTTCATAGAGATTGGGCTCAGGTTTTCTGGATAGGCTTTCATATTTTAGGGAGTTTATTAGGAGAGTTGGTTATGGGTTGGTACGGAGAAGTATCATCCAAGATGGATGATTATTTAAGACTAATGGGAATTACGTATATTATATATGAATCAAATTCATATATCAAGCAATAGAAGATAAAAATAAATATGAATTTAATTCTTAAAACCGAAGATCCTCGGAAAACAAATTCAGATAACAAGAAATAATACATTATTAAATAATAGATAATACATGTATTTTTTATTAGGGATGAAGCTGATGAAATCGATAAACGATTTATCAGTGTGTTCGACCTCTAATGATGATTCAGGCAAAGATATTTGAATGATGTCCTTCAAATGAAATAAAAAAGAAATAAAAGTTTTTTTTAAAAAAAGAAATAAAGTTTTTTTTTTTAATGTCGACTTATTATTCTTCCCTATCCTTCCTCACGCGCTTGATGTTGACGGAAGCTGCGCAACATTCGGCTCGTTCCCTTCCCCGCCCACCGTCGCTCTCACGCTTGCCCTCTCGGGCTCTCCTCCTTCCGACCCGCTTACCACCAAGAAGCCGGTCGCAGTCCTCTCTCTTGATTCGCATGGCGTACTATCGCTTCCCGGCCACCATCGCCTCTGTCCGGAGCTCCCCTCTTCCTCGCTTTGCCCACCACCGAGTCCGACTTCAGAAACCCTCGATCTCTAACACGAAGCTATTCTCCTCGATAGCGTCGAGCGCTAAATTCGGCTGGGACGACGTTCTTCGTGTCGCCGAGGCCGATCAAGAAGACGACGACCCTTCGGATCTCCGACGCTACTTCGAGAAAGTTCGGGTCTGCAATCGTGGATCCGTAGGTCCTCCATCACCCGTTCACGTGTTTCTTTGTTCCACTGGGTAACCATCTGATCGGTTTCTTGGGGTTCAGGATTTCGATTTCGTTGCCTGAAAGGAATTTTATTTGGTTCTTTTAAGCTTCAAAGAAAGATTTCGGATTTAATATATTAGAATTCACGTTAATATATCTTCTTCTGCTGGGAATTTAAGCAGGAAATGCAATCGGAGTTTCTTCCGTTTGTCGTCGACGATCAGATTGGTGGATACATACATAAGCGGTAAGAATTCAAAATTTTTGCTTATCCTTCTTTTATTTTTCCCCTCTTCAATTCCTATATATTCCCATAAAATGATGGAAACCTATAACTTAGGATTGCTGGATACCAATACAAAGAAGTTATTGATGGTACTACAGAATTGTTTTAGGAGAATTTCGATAATTGCAAGATGTCCTAGGTTTTTCTATCTCTGTAACCTTAAGCCGTGAAACTTCTTGAATTAATGATTGTTTCCCAAGTAATTGTCTTCTGTAGCTGTTGCTTTCTATTTTCAAAAAGTCTTTTGATGGCATCATCGTGCAAGAGATGGTTGTGTAACAAATGGTTGTGTGGATGCTTCCTCTTGATTTATCTACGACCACGCCACTGTGTGCTGTACTATTGCTTGCATTAATCAAATATGACATCTCTTTAACATTTCTCGATGTTATCAACTTTGCATATGCTGGCATTCCAAGAAGCTGCATAATATATAACAGGACAATTGAAATTGTACCGAATGATATTGGCTTTATGAATGATAATGGGAAAGCTTCTCATTTTTTGAGAAGTTTAGAATGATAGTCCATTAATAGATCATGATGATTGAACCCTTGTATACATGTTAAATCATACACGTCCTGCGACTGCAGCTAGACTCATGCTCTGATTAATGCTGAGTATATTGGTTTTCAACTACATTTATGCAACTTTAATCACCCTAATCATAGCTGAGCTTCACTGATCCTTTAAAAAAAAATGAGTTCCCTGTGAAAAATGCTTGACCAATTATTGATCAGTAGAACTCTGGTACCAAATATATGCTTTCCTGTAAACATATAGGCCATGGAATATCTCTCTCAGGTGGTTGGGATTGCTTGACCCAATAATCTATGTCGTGTTTCCTCTAAACGTAGTTGATAATAGTATTTCTTAGGCTCTATGTGGTTATCAAGAAAGTGAATGAAAAGAAAGTTAGTTACGCAAGAATCTTCTTTTCCAAATGTTTGGTAATAGAAAGAAAATTCAAAGGGAAAAATTATGTGAGAAAATTTGAGGCCTAGATTTTCTCAAACAAACCTAGAATTTTCCCTCCCGAAGTAGTGATTTTGGGAATGAAAAGCAAAAAGTGTTTCTTGTGGGCAATTTAATTATAAGTTGTGTTTGGTGCATCGCTAGACAATCCTAAATGATAATGTGGATTGCTTACAAGATAAATTAGCAGATAGATTGCCAGTAATGTTGATTACTATGTTTGGTATATATAGATAATGTTGCAGTAATATTGATTACTGAGATTGGTATGACAAACAGATTATCAGTCATATAACACATCAAATCCCCAAAATACCTCTAAATCAAATCTATTAAAAATTCATATACTATTATTTATTTGGTTTAAAAAAACTTGCATTTGGAAGGGGTGATTTTATTTTTACGGAAGAGAAGCGAATGATTTTGTTTTCACAAAAGAGAAAGGGGCAAGGGCAATTTTATCAAAAAAAATTATCAGATTATTACTGTTGCCCAGATGTAGCAACCCAAGAGGGGGGTGAATTGGATATTAAAAATTTAATTGCGCAGATATGTGCTTATCAAATTTTAATTTGCAGCGGTGTAGTGATGTGAACACAACAATTTCACAGAGATAAAGCAAACAATCGAACACAGGGATTTTTATAGTGGTTCAGTGCTAATTCAGCACCTACGTCCACTTCCCAAAAACTTTTTGAAAATTTTTTACTTTAATCGTAATACTAACGATTACAACCCCTAGCCTTACCCGGCTAGTCCTCTTGTTTCACGTCACAAGGAAGCAAAACCCCTAGTCTTACCAGGCTAGTCCTCTTGTTTCACGGCATAAGGAAGCCAAAAACAATCAAGGGTTAAACCTAACCCTTTTACAAAAATATATTCAGAATATTTAAGAACAAATAGCTCATAAATTGAGCAAATATTCAAAATAATATTTTACAACTTTTGTAGACAATCTTCAGCAATAAATAAAACTCTTTGAAGTAGCTAAAGCTTTGAATGCTTGTAGAGGCTTTAATGGATCTACACGGATTGAGCAGTAAATGATCTTCAAGCTTTCTCGATTTCAACACACAGAGTTTCCTTTCAACAACTCAGAAAATATGCAATAAAGGCTCTCTCTTCCTTGTATTTCTTCCTCTTTTTTGTTCTCATTTTCTTTTTCTAATCTCAGCTATTTAAAGCATTTCAACATCAAAAAATATCCGTTAGACTCAATCGAAATTAATGGAAAGTAGAATAGAAAGAAAATATAACCGTTGTAAACATTTCTCTTGAGCATTGAATGCACTAGTATCCATTTGAGGAAGGAAGATCTTGCCATAATCCAAGAAATCAAAAGTTAGTTTAGCTGAAAATAAAACTTAGAAAGAGAGAGAGAGAGAGAGAGTATAGTTCGTCCAAGTATTGAAGAGAGAAGCAGTAGTTGGCTGAAGAATAGTCCCAGCTAACTGCTTGAAGGTGACCGGCCATAATGAAGATAGCTAGCTGGAGAAGGTCTCTAGTTAGCTCATTTCAAAATACACACGGTCCAGAGAAGAGTTCAGCAGTCTATCAGCTAGCTGAAGCTTGGCTTCAGTTAGCTTGTTTCAAAAAGCACACGGCCATAGAAGATCTGCAGTCCATTAGCTAGCTGAAGGCTGGCTTCAGTTAGCTTGTCCCATGGTTTAAGAAAGTCTGCAACAAAAAATAGTTAGCTGGACCAAAGGTCCAGTTAGCTGTTTACAAGAGGTGCACGGCTAGAATGAAGCTTTCATGTCAAAATAGTTAGCTGGAGGTTAGCTCCCGTTAACTAATTCAAAATTTCATGCGGCTGAGAGAGAGGGAATATCAAACCTTTAGTTAGTTGGACACAAAGTCTAGTTAACTATTTCCAAGATCCACACAGCTAAGAGAGAGACCAGCCAAAAAGTAGTTAGCTGAAGACTAGCTTCAATTAACTCACAAAGAAAGATAGCTAGCTGAGGGAGCAACCCAGTTAGCTTGTTTCATCATGAATTCGGCCAGGAGAGAGATAGCAAGCAAGATAGCTAGCTGAGGGAGCAACTCAGTTAGCTAGCAGAGAAAGATAGCTAGCTGGGGGTCATCTTCAGTTAGCTCGTAGAGAAAGATAGCTAGCTGAGAGAGCAACCCAGTTAGCTCTTCTTATCATGCATTCGGCCAGGGAGAAATGTTAAGCAAAGTAGCTAGCTAGCAAAGCATCCCAACTGGCTTGAATAAAGCATGGTTCGGCCAAGAGAGAGATAGCAAGTAAAATAGCTAGCTGGCAAAGCATCCCAGCTAACTTGAATAAAGTATGATTTGGCCAAGAGAGATGGCAAGTAAAATTGCTAGCTGGCAAAGCATCACAGCTAACTTGATTTATCATGAACACACCTAAGGCACAAGTAGCTAACTCGCCAGGTAGCTTATTTCAAGGAGCATTCGGCCAAGCAAGAGACCATGCCATCCCAGTTGACTAAATACAAGAATCAGTTAGCTCTTTCAAGGTGGAATTCGGCCAGGTAAGAAGTCTAAGGCAGCTTAGCTAGCTGGAAAAAATCTCAGATAACTAATTTGAGAACCAAACGGCTAAGAGCAATTGTCCAAGTGATTTCGACTTAATGAGGCTCATGGTAAGACTTCTGAAAGCATTCTTTGGTCATTTGCATTTTTCTACATTGATCTTTGTCTTCATAATAAACAAATTAGTCCTTACTTAATTGTTTAATAATTATCAAAATTAATCTAGGGCTAACAATCTCTTCCTTTTTGATAATGACAAAACCCTTAAGTGTACATAAGAAAAAAAATATAGGAAAGACTTTAAACAAATAGGAATGTAGAATGCATAGAATGTATTAGAAACTCTTTTCTCTAATTCATTCCAACAAATATAATGTATTAGAAATTCTTTTCTCTAATTCATTCCAACAAATATTTTCTCCCCCTATCAATTTGAATATATGGAGTATTTATCTTCTCCATTTTCTCAATGTTTGCATTATTCTTCTCCCCCTTTTTGTCATCAATCAAGAAGGTGATTGAATATGCAAATATTCAATTGTCATACCATAAACATTCATAACATAATGCATTAAGATAAAATGAGTACATTATTCATACCAATATCATTCATGCAAAACATTAAGCCGATGGCTCAATTAGAAAACATTAATTCTTAACAAACATTCATCATGAAGTCAAAGCAAATATTACAAGACAAGCATACTAATTCATTTATCATCATCAGAAGAAATCACAGAAGGTTGGGTTGAGGATCCATCCGGTCGGCGAGAGGGTCCAGGCTTATCTTCTTGAGGTTGTGGCGGAGGCATCTAGAGGTAGGGATGCGAATAAGACACATCTGGAGGAGCAGAAGAAGCAAGATGTTGCTTCACGAGGCTTGTAAGCCTAGCAATAGAAGCGGTCCAATGATCAACAACATTTGAGGCATCCTTGGTCTGGCTTTCATTTGCATGCATTTGAAAAGTTATTCATTCCGCTTTTGTCTCAAAACATTCAAGCTTAGATTTTAACAGATTGATCTCATTCAGAATACGGCCCATTACAGTCTCATTGTGGTGAAATACTCGTCCATTGAGAATTTGCATGTCATGAATGATTTAATTTTGACTCATCGCAACTTAAGAAAGGGTCTCAAAAACTGTGAGATGTGGGGTATATGGTGTAGTCGTTGATGGGGATGATCCACTATCTCCGGTACTTCTACTGGATTGGGCTATAGACAATTCATGAATGATCCGTTGTATCTGTTCTTCACAGATCTCAACGGTGGGTCGATGAGGAGCAGGATTATCATTATAATGAGGTGGCTCATGTGCATTGAATTGAGGTGGCTCAGTCATGAAAGGGTTTGGTTCATTCAATGCGGTTAGGAAAGGATTGGGTTGATGAAAATCAAAATTAAAGTAATTGGGTAAAGGGCAAGCTGGTTGAGGTAGGTTTGACGGTGGTAAGCTACTTGGTGGAAGAGCAGGTCTTTCACCTATCCTAGTCCTAATCTTGGTCCAAACACCATCACACTTGGCATAGTCCATACGGTGAAGAGAGTGAGCATTAAATACATCGGAATGACGTAATGCTACAATAGTTTCTCCCTTAAGTTTTACATTGTAGAATTCAAAAACATAAGTGAAAACATACCATATGGCAATGCAGCTTTGGATCTACCTAAGGCTTCCTTCATAATAGTCATCATAAGTTCGGGGAAATCTAGAATTGTCTCTTCTAGGATATCAAACATAATACAAACATCACGATCAGTTATGGCATTAAAAGATCCGGCTCGAGGGGCAAAGATTTTTGCAATGATGCTATGAAGTAATCTATTCTCAACAGAAAGCATGTTTGCATCAAGGTTTACTATATTATCGGCTTTACCATCCTCTAAGCCAAGAATCATGGCAAGTTTATAACCTTTTTTTACTAAGAAAATTTTCTAAAATACCTTCAGATGGAATGCTTAAGGCGGAACCTAGCAACTTCCTAACAAGATCTATATTAACCTTTTTAACATAAAAGGTTATGGTTCCATCTCCAAAGATAATGTTTTCATAGAATTCACGGATTAATTCGGGATAAATAGGCTTTTTGGTTGTTAACAAGCTAGTCCATCCTTGAGAAGCAAATAACCTACCTAACTTAAATCCTTCTTGTTCTAGGAAATCAAAGTCTACTAACCTTCCATTGGCTAAGGCTCTAGCGGCGATATGAGTAGAAGGTGGAAAAGAGCTTCGCGAAGAAGAAGAAGCAGGCTCTACGAAGATCGATGGAGTCTTCTTTCCTTAAGTGAAGAGATTTCTTCTTAGGAGCCATCTTCCTTTTCTTCTTGAAGTGGAATGAAAGGAGTTTGAGAGAAATGAAAGGAAGGAAAGATGAATGGGAGGAGTGGTCGGTTTGATGAAGAAGACGTTTTGGAAGTGAAGTGGAGTGGAAGGAAACCGGTGGGTGGTTGACTATATAGCAAGTCCAAAAGCGGTTGACTGATCAGGTAGCTGGAGATTTATTCTCTGGTTGCCTGATCAGTTTAACTGACTTAAAGATTTGGTGAAAAGTGGTGTGGCTGGTTGGTTTGAGAAATAAATATGGAAAAGTGATGGTTGGCTGGTTGTAAATATTCATAAAGAAGTTAACTCCCTAGTCAATTGATGCACTAAAGACAAGAGTAATAAATATTCTTGGAAAAACGTTTCATGGAGGGATTTAATTTAAATGGCTGAGAGGAGTCATGCAACACATGATAACATGATTTTCAAACATAATATTGAGGTGCATGAAAAAATAATCATTCAAGATAACTTACTGAATAGAAGGATCAATCATACCAAGTTCTCTTCTAATTTCATAAAACTTAGATTCTTCAAGGGGCTTAGTAAAAATATCAGCAAGTTGTTTTTCAGTACATAAAAATTCAATTACAACGTCACCATTATTTACATGATCCCTAATGAAGTGATGTCTAATTTCTATGTGTTTAGTCCTTGAATGCTGGATGGAATTCCTTGTTAAATTAATTGCACTAGTGTTATCACATTTTATTAGAATGCCTTTTTGTTTGATGCAATAATCTTCTAGCTGCTGCTTAATCCATAAGATTTGAGCACAGCAACTTCCAGCTGCAATGTATCCAGCCTCGGCCGTAGACAATGCTACTGAAGTTTGCTTCTTGCTAAACCATGAGACTAAGTTAACACCTAGAAATTGGCAAGTTCCACTAGTTGATTTCTGTCTAATTTACAACCTGCAAAATCTGAGTCTGTGTATCCTATTAAGTCAATGCTAGATTGTTTGTTATACCAAAGTCCTAAATTCATAGTTCCTCTTAAATATTTAAATATCCTTTTAACAGCAAGCAAGTATGATTCTTTAGAATTAGCTTGATATCTAGCACACATGCAAATACTAAACAAGATATCAGGTCTACTTGCAGTTAAATACAATAAGGATCCTATCATGCCTCTATAAAGTTTTAGATCAACAGATTTTTCAGTATTATTTGAATCAAGTCTATAAGATGAGCTCATAGGGGTATCGATACTCTTAGATGTCTTCATGCCAAACTTTTTGATTATTTTCTTGATGTATTTGGATTGGCTTATAAAGATCCCTTCTTTGCTTTGTTTGATTTGAAGTTCGAAAAAATAATTTAGCTCTTCCATCATGCTCATTTCGAACTCTCCCTGCATAAGCTTTGCAAAGTCCTTGCATAAAGAGTCATCAGTAGCACCGAAAATGATATCATCCATATAGATTTGAATAATTAGCATATCATCGTTTTGTCTTTTAATGAATAGGGTTATATATACGTTTTCTCGAATGAAGTCATTACTTATCAAGAATTTACTTATTCTCTCATACCAAGCTCGGGGTGCTTGTTTCAAACCGTACAAAGCTTTGTTCAACTTAAATATATGGTTTGGAAACAAGTGATTTTCAAAACTGGATGGTTGTTCTATAAAAACTTGTTCAGCAATGTATCCATTTAAGAAAGCGCTTTTAACATCCATTTGATATAATTTAAAATTCATAAAGCAAGCAAAAGCAAGAAGTAATCAAATAGCTTCTAATCTAGCAACCGGGGCATAAGTTTCATCAAAATCAATACCTTCTTGATTATAACCCTTAGCTACTAATCTTGCTTTATTTCTAATTATATTACCATGTTCATCCAATTTATTTCTAAATACTCATTTAGTTCCAATAATTGGATGATCATGAGGCTATCAATAAGAGTCCATACATTATTTCTCTCAAATTGATGAAGTTCCTCATGCATGGCATTTATCCAATCAGCATCATTTTTAGCATCATCGTAGCATTTAGGTTCAATTTTAGAAACAAAGGCTAAGTTATTATAAGTATCTCTAAATGATGATCTGGTCCTAATATCTTGAGTTAAATCACCTATAATTTAATCTTTTGGGTAACTGTGAACGTACCTCCATTCTCTTTCTAACTCATCATTACTTTGTGAAGCTTCGGGTTGGTTAACGTCATTATCTTTATTTACCTCTTGTGTATCTGAATCTTCCTTTTCCTTCAAGGTGTCCTTGAGTTGATCTTCAATTTCATCTGCATCAATCATACCTTTTCTCTTCCTTAATGGAAGATCATTAAATTCATCAAATATAACATGAATTGATTCTTCAACTACTAAAGACTTTTTGTTGAAAACTCTAAAGGCTCTACTGTGTAAAGAATAACTAAGAAAAATCCCTTCATTAGATTTAGCATCAAATTTATCCATGTTTGATTTTTCATTATTTAAAACAAAACATCGGCATCCAAAAACATGAAAATAACTAATGTTAGGTTTTTTTCCTTTCCAAAGTTCATGCGGAGTTTTTTTTCAAAACAGGTCTAATTAATACACGATTTAAAATATAGCATGCTGTGTTGATAGCTTCTGTCCAAAAATACTTTGGGAGATTACTTTCACACAACATAGTACGGGCCATTTTTTCTAAAGTTATATTCTTTCTTTCTACTACATTTTGTTGGGGTGTTCTGGGTGCAGAAAATTTATGTTCAATATCATTTTCATTACAAAAATTTTTAAAATATTGATTTTCAAATTCTTTTCCATAATCACTTCGTATTGATAAAACAGAAGAATTCTTTTCATTTGTAATTCTTTTAAACAATTTTTGAAATAAAAGAAATGCTTCATCTTTACTGGCTAAAATAAAACTCATGTAAATCGAGATAAATCATCAATTACAATAAAACCATATCTTTTTCCTCCTAGACTAGTTGTTCTTGTAGGACCAAATAAATCCATATGTAAGAGCTCCAAAGGTCTAGTGGTTGAAACCAAATTTTTCGATTTAAAAGATACTCGGGTTTGTTTTCCAAATTGACAAGCATCACAAATCTTATCTTTTTCAAAAACAAGTTTTCGCAAACCGTTCACTAAATCCTTTTTGATTAATTTAGACAGTAAATCCATGCTTGCATGAGCTAGCCTACAATGCCATAACCAACTATTATCAGTTTTATCATTCATAGCAACTAGGCAATCAACATTCTGATAATGCAAATCATTTAAATCAACAATATATACATTATCATGCCTATGACCAACAAATTTCATATTTTCATTAGTAGGATTTAGAGCAATGCATAAAGATGATTCAAATGTAACTTTAAATCCTTTGTCACATAATTGACTAATGCTAAGTAAATTATTTTTCAGTCCATTCACAAGTAAAACATTATCGATATAAGCATGAGGTATGATACCTATTTTGCCAATGCCAATTATTTTTCTTGGCCATTATCACCAAAAGTAACAACACCTCCATCTTTTGCATCCAAAGTGATGAATTGTGATTCATCACCCGTCATGTGTCTTGAGCACCCGCTATCCAAGTATCATTCTCTTTTAGTTGCTCGGGTAGCAAAACACACCTGCATACACAATTTCAAATTTTGCTCTTAGGTACCCAAGCTTTCTTGGGTCCTTTTGGGTTAGTCAAAATAGTTTCTTTCGGAACCCATTTTTTCTAACATTGTGTGTGTGACAAGTATAAGCTGTATCCTAATTTACCATATTTAAAGCATGTAATTTTAGTAGAATCATCAGCATGCACATAAATATTTTTCAAAAATTTTGTCATTCAAAAGGGTTATATCCAAGACCAGCTCTATTATAGACAACCCTTTGACTATTTAATATCATTTCTAATTTTTTTTAACTTAATGTGAATTTATCTATAATTGGTTTTAGTTTGTTTACTTCATTTTTCAAATCTTGGTTTTCTTTAGCAACGATTCATTGTCTTTTAAAATTCTTTCTTTTTCAAGAATGAGATCTTTAATTTCATTTTTCAAATCTCTGTTCTTTGAATTTAAATTTGCAAAATCGTCAATAAGTTCATAAAATGCGCCATGTAGTTCATCGAAAGTAAAGTCATCTAGAAAGCTAGGACTTACCTCATTTCATCAGCCATAAAGCATACATTGGCGACTTTAGTTTTATCTTCATCTTCAGAACTTGTAACTTCACTATCGTTCCATGTAGCTAACATTGATTTCTTCTTTATTCTTTTGGATCCTTTCTTTAATTGTGGACACTCCGGTCTGATATGTCCAGGCTTTTTGCACTCGTAGCATATCGGGGGTTCACCTTTTTCTTTTTCTTTGCTGTGATCTCCTTTGGTGAATTGTTTTCTTTTTCCTCCAAACTTCTTTTTTTTCATAAATTTCTTGAATTTTCTGGAGATAAGTGCCATTTCATCATCCTTCTCACTATCACTAGTAGTCTCCTCGCTTTCATCATTTTGAATGGCACTCATTAATGCCATAGTTCTTTTCTTCTTTGATTCATCCTCATCAATGTATTGTCGTTGCTAAAGCTCGTGAGTCATCAAAGAACCAACTAACTCTTCAAGTAATAGTGTGTTGAGGTCCTTTGCTTCTTAAATTGCAGTAACCTTGGCTTCCGAAGACTTAAGCAAATATCTCAAAATTTTTCTAACAAGATCACTGTTAGCATAAGACTTTCCTAAACTTTTCAGTCCATTAATAATATCAGTAAATCTTGTAAACATATCAGTGATATTTTTAGCTGAATCCTTTTTAAATAATTCATACTTATGAACAAGCATATTTATCTTGGATTCCTTGACTTGATTAGTACCCTCATGAGTGACTTCAAGTCTATCCCAGATTTTCTTAGCAGACATGCATATAGAAATACGATTAAATTCATTTGCATCAAGTAAGGAACATTCATAGCTTTTGCATTTAATTGAGCTAATTTCTTATCTTGCTCATCCCATTCTGATTCTGGTTTAGGGATGTCAAGATCATCAGTCTTGATGGTGGGTGTGTGAGGTCCATTAATTATGATTTTTCATAAATCATAATCAAGTGCTTGTATGAAAATTTTCATTCGTGCTTTTCAATAAGTGTAATTTGTTCCATTGAACAAAGGTGGTCTATTAGTTGACTATCCCTCAGTCAAAACAGATCCCATTTGGATTGCTAATGATCTTTGGCTCCAAGCTACTTAAAGCTATAGAAATTAAGAACACGCTGCTTTGATACCACTTGTTGCCCAGATATAGCAACCCAAAAGGGGGGATGAATTGGGTATTAAAAATTTAATTGCGCAGATATGTGCTTATTAAATTTTAATTTGGAGTAGTGTAGTGATGTGAACATAATAATTTCGCAGAGATAAAGCAAATAATCAAACACAGGGATTTTTATAGTGGTTCAGTGCTAACCCAGCACCTATGTCCACTCCCCAAAAATCCTTTGAGAATTTTTTACTTTAATCATAATACCAACGATTACAACCCCTAGCCGGGTAAGAATTGGGTATTAAAATTTTAATTGCGCAGATATGTGCTTATTAAATTTTAATTTGCAGCGGTGTAGTGATGTGAACACAATAATTTTACAAAGATAAAGCAAACAATAAACACAGGGATTTTTATAGTGGTTCAGTGCTAACCCAGCACCTACATTCACTTCCCAAAAATCCTTTGAGAATTTTTTACTCCAATCATAATACCAACGATTATAACCCCTAGCCTTACCATGCTAGTCCTCTTGTTTCACGGCACAAAGAAGCCAAACCCCTAGCTTACCAGGCTAGTCCTCTTGTTTCATGGCACAAGGAAGCCAAAAACAATCAAGGGTTAAACATAACCCTTTTACAAAAATATGTTCAGAATATTTAAGAACAAATAGCTCCTAAACTGAACAAATATTCAAAATAATACTTTACAACTTTTGTAGACAATCTTCAGCAATAAATGAAACTCTTTGAAGTAGCTGAAACTTTGAATGCTTGTAGAGGTTTTAATGGATCTACACGGATTGAGCAGTAAATGATCTTCAAGCTTTCTCGATTTCAACACAGAGCTTCCTTTTAACAACTCAGAAAATATGCAATAAAGGCTCTCTCTTCCTTGTATTTCTTCCTCTTTTTCGTCGTCATTTTCTTTTTCTAATCTCAGCTATTTAAAGCATTTCAACAGCAAAAAAATATCCGTTAGACTCAATCAAAATTAATGGAAAGTAAAACGAGAAGAAAATATAACCGTTGTAAACATTTTCCTTGAGCATTGAATGCACTGGTATCCATTTGAGGAAGGAAGATCTCTGCCATAATCCAAGAGATCAAAAGTTAGTTTGTTGAAATAGAACTTAGAAAGAGAGAGAGCGAGAGTAAAGTTCGTCCAAGTGTTGAAGAGAGAAGCAGTAGTTGGCTGGAGAATAGTCCCAGCTAACTGCTTGAAGAAGGTGACCAGCCAGAGTGAAGATAGCTAGCTGGAGAAGGTCTCTAGTTAGCTCATTTCAAAATACACATGGTCCAGAGAAGAGTTCAGCAGTCCATCAGCTAGCTGAAGCTTGGCTTCAGTTAGCTTGTTTCAAAAAGCACACGGCCATAGAAGATCTGCAGTCCATTAGCTAGCTGAAGGCTGGCTTCAGTTAGCTTGTCCTACGGTTTAAGAAAGCTTGCAACAAAAAATAGTTAGCTGGACCAAAGGTCCAGTTAGCTGTTTACAAGAGGTGCACAGCTAGAATGAAGCTTTTATGTCAAAGTAGTTAGCTGGAGGTTGGCTTCAGTTAACTAATTCAAAATTTCATGCGGCTGAGAGAGAGGGAATATCAAACCTATAGTTAGTTGGACACAAAGTCCAGTTAATTGTTTCCAAGATCCACACGGCTAAGAGACAGACCAGCCAAAAAGTAGTTAGCTGAAGACTAGCTTTAGCAAACTCACAGAGAAAGATAGCTAGCTGAGGGAGCAACCCAGTTAGCTTGTTTCATCATGAATTCGGCCATGAGAGAGATAGCAAGCAAGATAGCTAGCTGAGGGAGCAACTCAGTTAGCTAGCAGAGAAAGATAGCTAGCTGGGGGTTGTCTTCAGTTAGCTCGCAAAGAAAGATAGCTAGCTGAGAGAGCAACCCAGTTAGCTCTTCTTATCATGCATTCAGCCAGGGAGAAATGTCAAGCAAAGTAGCTAGCTGGCAAAGCATCCCAGCTAGCTTGAATAAAGCATGGTTCGGCCAAGAGAGAGATAGCAAGTAAAATAGCTAGCTGGCAAAGTATCCCAGCTAACTTGAATAAAGCATGGTTCGGCCAAGAGAGATAGCAAGTAAAATAGCTAGCTGGCAAAGCATTCCAGCTAACTTGATTTATCATGAACACGCCCAAGGCACAAGTAGCTAACTCGCCATGTAGCTTATTTCAAGGAGCATTCGGCCAAGCAAGAGACCATGCCATCCCGATTGACTAAATACAAGAATCAGTTAGCTCTTTCAAGGTGGAATTCGGCCAGGTGAGAAGTCTAAGGCAACTTAGCTAGCTGGGAAAAATCCGAGATAACTAATTTGAGAACCAAACGGCTAAGAGCAATTGTCCAAGTGATTTTGACTTGATAAGGCTCATTGTAAGACTTCTAAAGCATTCTTTGATCATCTGCATTTTCCTGCATTGATCTTTGTCTCCATATTAAACAAAGTAGTTCTTACTTAATTGTTTTGTAATCATCAAAATCAATATAGGGCCAACAATTACTATTAAAATATATACCAAACATAATTACCTGGTAGGCCCAATTTAAATTACAAATAATCTGGATAGATTACTGGCTACCAAACACAACTTAAGAGTTATCTTAGCTGAGTAAGAAAAAAAATTCAGGAATTTTCTTATTGGTATTCTTACCGCAACCAAACAATAGAAAATTCTTGACTTTCTTTTCTTTTCTTTTGTGCTAAAACATATTCTCTAGATTGCATTAACTCTGGGCCTATTATGATGCCAAATTTTAATATCCAATGATACACATGCCTTGCGTGGAAGAGCTGAGAAAGTATCAATTTGTTGAGAAGATTTTAAGATTTTTGGAATTGACTAAATTTCTCTCCCTGAAAGTTTAGGGATAAATTAAAAAAAAGCCTTTCAATGTAATGAATTATCCAGAAATAATGAGATCAGGGCTTTTTGTTGAACACCTATGATTGCTATAACCTCCTCATTGTGGTCATCTTTCACTCTAGAATTCTTAATCCCCATGAACATATCTTGTTGTTGCATCTAGCATCCATATGGGCCATTACCATCCAAGAAATAAAACTATTCAACATAGGAAGAAACTTAGATGCGCATCACCAGTTTGTTTGCCATGTGGTTCCTCACTTCAAAAGTGACACATGTCCAACCATTTCTCTTGACAACCAACATGTGTTTGCTAAATGTTTCCCACTTAATGATAACATGTACATGTCATTGATTAAGTAGGATTATTGTACACGTGTCACTTTTTAAGTAAGGAATTGCATGGCAAACATGCAGTGGACTGCACCTAAGTTTTGTCCTTCAAAATATATTTGTTACTGACTTGGCTTTTAACATGGTCCAGTTTTGTTGAGTATCTAAGAAAGTTTCAAGATGTTTTTACTATTGTGTCGAGCAACAATGGGTGCTATATTGGTGGACATATCACTCTTCATTCATCACTTAACATGCCAGAGGACAGAACAAGAGCTGTTGGACATGTCATCACTTGCCTAGGGAAACTGATTCCAGGTATTCGGAATGAGGTACTTATTTGTTATCCATATTCTTTTTGTAATTTTCTATATTCCCAAGTTGAAGCAGTTATTTCATGTCAGATTTTATTATGTTTTAGAAAATATGCATTCACCCGGACTGTTGATTGTTCGGCAATCTAACCTTAAATCAACCTCCAAATTTTTGTTTTGCATCAGCACCGGCACAGCCTGCATCATGACTAATTTTATGTTTTTCCAAGCTGAATTATATTATGAGTTGGATCCACTAGGGAAATGAAAGTTGTGGTCATCATCTGTCTGCCAAAACAATGTCTAAATGAATATGCCTAAATACATTTAATAGTTTGACCTGCCTTTTTGTTTGTCCATATGTTGGCTTTTCATGATGATGGATTCTTTTCTATACCTAAAATTTATAAAGCAATTATGCTACTTATTGTTTCCTTCAATAACATTTCTATTTGTTGATCCCAACCAGTTGTACCCTGTGACATCATCATTTGGGATGCCTATATTCTTCTGTATAGAGCGAGCAGCTGCTCCTTTCTTTGGCACAAAGGTTAGTTATTTTAATTACATATATATCTTTGCTAATGTATTGTCATATTTTATAAAGATCGACAAAAGAACAAATGTATATGTTGATTGATTTCTGTACAAGAGAACCTTATGAATTGGGATTTGATTGAATCCATGTAATTTTAGAGTGATTCATGGCTTATAAGTAAAAGGAACTTATCTAGGGATTGCCTATCTCAAATTTTGAAAAGTTAGAGCTCTTATTACAATCTTTATGAGATTAATAAGATTTGATTGCCTTTTCTGGTTGTGCTGTTTGGATAATTTCCTGCAAGTCCACATGAGTACATGGTCTATATTATTAATTGATTTATTTGCTTTTTATTAGTAGTTTGGTGGGCATCAATGCCTGTTGAATTTTTTCATGCTTTAATAACTTAATTTCATGGATTAAGTACTGTTTTCTTTCTTTCTATTTTTTTCTTTTTAAAATTCATAGACTATAGGTTTCTTGTTATTGATGTCTGTTAAGTTTGTTTTACTGACCACCCCCCTCCTCTCCCTCTTCTTTCTTTGCTACTTCTTCATCTAACTATTCTTTTTGGTTTTCTGTGGTTAACAGGCTTATGGCGTCCATATGAATGGCTATGTCGAGAGGGATGGGCAGAAATTTCTTTGGATTGGGAAGAGAAGTGACACAAAGCATACTTTCCCTGGGATGCTTGATCATCTAGTTGCTGGGGGCCTGGTATGCATGTAATTAATGCTCAATCATAAGTACATATATACATACATACTTCTTTGATGCATCCAATAAATCAGCCTTTTCAATTTTCGGTGGGGCTTTAATATGTTTGTGAAGGTCGTCCAACCGAAAGGAAAAGGTTGAGCTTTTTGTTACAGTTTAGCTTCAGCTTTGTTCTGTTTTTCACTGATTTTTTATGTGCTTTTTGGATGTCAAAGTCTTGGGGCCTTTAATGTTAAAGCACTGTCCAACAATCATTTATATCTAAGGACAACATCTTTCTTGTCTGAATAAATCAAGAGACGATAGAAGACTCTCATCAGTAATGACTTCTACATAATATCAATTATTGTTCTGGACAATGTATTGTTGATATCCAGTTATGTTCATGTTATGTGTGCTTTCCAGTGATATGATTGCATTATCTGTTTCTATGTTGTCAAATTTTTACTTGGTTTTTGCAATAGTGCTAGTGGATTTCAAATCTGTAACTTGCTGTATATAGATATTATCCATAATCACTTGGACTAATTTCATATTTACAGCTTTGTCTATATATGATTTAGGAAAGGTATTGTAGTTATGCATACAGATTGTATATATGCATGCTGTTTTGCTGCAGTTTTTTAGCCTATGGAGGATATGTCTGTTAACTAGTTCATTCCTTTGTCATAGTACTAAGATATGAAATTCTTGAATGAGAAAACTTTGTGCTCTGTGCCACTGTATCATACTGGTGGTCATTCATCTCTGTCTCTTGAATGGCTGGATTTTATCTTAGTTAGGATGTATCACTGCAAAAGAAGTCTAGGTCTTGACTATGTATATTCTGGAAAAAATGGAAAATTAAAAAAATAAACAACTAGTGCTACCTTGGAATGATGGGCTTTTGTTGTTGAAAATTTGTTGCTGGTTTATGATGAATGGAGGTAGGGTACAGTTGCAAACTTGCAATAAATATCATGCGCCAAGAAATGAGCTGTTGAAGAGAAGACTGAATGTTATGTTAAACAAAACCAGTCCTGTTATCTATTACCTGCGATGGTTCAAATACATTTTCTTCAATGCATGACTCTATGTTTTACTAACACGCCCCCTTGCTACCAATTTCTTATATTAGAATAGCAGCTATGCTTACAATTGTTTCTTATCATAGTTTATCGAATGCATATTATTGCACTACACGTGCACTCGCACGCACACACAGACTCAAATTAGTATCTGACAGGTCTTCTTCTTTCTATTTTTAATGGTATTATGTGAAATCTTAGCATCTGTCCTTTATAAACATTCAACTCTACTTCTGATGTTATTGTAGTGTTTGATTTTCTTGAACACGATCTTAGAGTTGTTTGTTGGAGCAGTTTCAGTTCAAAAATCCTTCAATTTTCAATCTTCAGTTAAATGTTAGCACTTATATTTATCTTTTAGTGTTAACTCTGAAGGTTTTCACCATCTATTAGTTGTTACCCACCTGCCTAGGGTGGGTTAGCCTCAATTATGAAGCTAACTTCTGTTATCAAGTTACTCGCCAAAACTTTTGTTCTTCATTTATGCAGATCCTTGCTCTATATAACTTGCGGATAGAGTCAATTTAACAAGTGCCATCCTTCTCAACTTTTTTTGCAAATTCAGCCACATGGGATCGCCTGTAAAGAGAATCTTATAAAGGAATGTGAAGAAGAAGCAGGGATTCCAAGATCTATTTCAAATAAGTATGATGACCTTTCATGAGTTAATTCTTAATTTGTTCTTGCAAATTTGTGTTACCTTTTCTTTTAAAATGGTTGAATAAAGTTAAGTGTAATGGAGAAAGAATTGAGCAAGTTAATTTTGAGATTACTTTCTGAGTTTTCTGAGCTAGTGGTAGTTACAGATGATGTTTATAGTTTTGTGTTAATGGGTCTTGTATTTCTGGAAGTGAATGGAAAGAACTTTGTTATTCATTTTCTTTACTTGCTTAAATTATTCAGAGGCAGTTTATTTATCCTGCTTAATTGAACTGAGGTTTCTGCAAACCTGTGCATTGACGGTGGATTCAAAATTCTCGTCCTCTCTTCCAAGTCATCCATTCTAAGGCGCTTATCTTTTGGTGCCTCTTATAATTTGCTTCATGCTTATAGCCTTCCTGTTAACCATGCTTTGTGAATTTCCATCATATTAGCTATGCGAACAAATGTACTGCTTTTGTTTTTCACACATGAAGTTGTTAATGGAGTTAATAGCTTACAGGAAAAAAAAAGCATCTTTTCAGCAATGCTCATCAAACCATGATTTCACCTCTGAAAAGTTGCTCATCTAACCATGTTGGCTTGTTATTACTCTTGTTTTTAGACCTGGTGCACATAGAACTTTAGCCTCTATTTGATTCATAATTGGAAACCAAGTTTCTCAGTTATATTCATCAAATTATTCCAGTCACTATCAAACTCCAACTCTTCCCCCCTCTTTCTGCCTCTCTAACAATATTTCACCCTATAACTCTTTATGTGCCTGTCCTGACTCAGCTCGCTGCTTGGTTGTTTGTTAAGAATTTACTTTGGATGGTTTCTTGCACGACTTCTTTCTATTTTAATGTTTTTGGCTTTTTTTTTTCTTATGTCTATTGCTTTGTTGTTCGTAAGCTTTCTAAAAACAAATGTCTGTCAATCAATTTATAGATTCAAACTGCACAATTTTTTTAATGTTGCCCTATGTTGTATCGCTGTCATGCATTTGATCATCCAAACAAAATTTGTCTACTTAAACACCTAGACAGATAAATCTTAGTTTGCTAGGATGGTTTTCATCAGGTTAATCTTTCATTGAGTGATTAAGCCTCCAAATGTAAACCTAGATTTGCAAACTTTTAATGTGGACGTCTATTCTGGAGTGGTTCCACAGAAGCTGTTCTCAATTTATGCCCATATGAATGCTTCTATTATAACATTGAAAGATTACTCTCTGATTTTCTATCTCTAGTGTTACTGTATGTGTGATTGCTTGTGCATGATATTCTTATCAAATACTGGAATCAGAATATTTTTGTTGCCTAGTTAGCCCATTTGCATTGAAGGGAAAGACTTCAACTAAGTAAAGTTTAGTTCTTTTCTGTTTTCCAAGGTAAATTCAGCCTTTTTGTACTTCTATGTTCTCTTTATAGGAATATCTGAATTTTTAACAGTGATCATGAAGAAATGTGATATTCTTGCAGTGCTGTCTCAGTTGGAGCAGTCTCTTACGTGGACATTGATGAGTACAGCTGCAAAAGGGATGTCCTTTTCTGCTATGATCTAAAACTCCCTGCAGAATTCGTTCCTGAAAATAAAGGTGAGCCTTTTCGATGTGTTATTGCGCCCATGGGAATTTCTATGATTCTGCATATTATTTATTTTTTCCATTTTATTACTCGCTTGGCATCATTATACAAATCAGTTTGATATTTTTTGGTTATTCAACCTTTTCTCTTAACAAGTAAAAGAAGAAAGCTTTTGTTTTTGTTGTAAAAATAGTTAAATAGTGGATTTTCTCATTAGATGTGATATGTTAAATGTTGCCAATTTGAGACAATATTGGTTGGGGAAATCAATTTTGAAGAGTTCTTTTGTCTTCAAATACTGTGGAGTGAAAGAACTTAGGCCTTTTGAAGGAAAAAACTTAGCCTTCTTTTTTCTCTCTTTTCCTATCACCATTTTCTTTTCACTGCCAAATATTGGAAAAAGGCCTTTGTCCAATCAACTTTTGTTTTTCTCTTACTTCATTATTTGATTAAATAGAGTGAAAAAATCTCGTTGGCTGAGAAAACTTCACTCATGTGGTGTCTAGATTCTTTTACACTGCAAAGAGATGGTGAAACAATCTCGGAGAGGGAGATATTTCCCCCTTTCTTGTATTTTAATTCTTTCTTTTTGCTCTTGAATAATTGAGTAGAAGTTCATGACCAACTGTCAACCTGACAATAGGTGGGGATGCATGTTTGCTTAACTAAAAATCTACACTTATAAAATTATCATCTTTTCTAACCCTCTAATATAGAAGATCTATTCCTAAATTATTTGATATTAAGTCAGGACTAAGATTTGGTTGAACTAATTATCAGATAACATTGTCCGCACATGTTCATGTCCTTTCCTTCACAGGTATCAAATCCAATAATTTCCAGGAAAGAAAATCCTATAATTTCCAAGCTCTGTTGATTTTGTTAGTTTCAAACTCAACCATCTGTGTCTGGTTAATTACCTTATTAATTTTATTGCATATGCTAGTGTAATTTATATCTTAAAATCAATTTTGCAGATGGAGAATTAGAAGGCTTCAGACTGGTTCCTGTAACTCATGTTGCAAATATTATTCGGAGGACCAACTTCTTCAAGCCAAATTGTTCCATCGTAATTATTGATTTTCTCTTTCGTCATGGGTACTTAAAGCTGCCCTTTATCCTTTGAACTTGTTTCTGGGCAATTCCACAGTTTGTATTTCTTGTTTTCTAGCTATATAATACATTGACTTGTTAAAATAAGTAAAAGATGATCCCTTTATCATAAATATTAATGCGAGTAGACTAGTTTACTTTTGTAAAAGTGCATTGTAATACTCAATCAACAGCCTTTGGCTTAATATCTGATCTCTTAAACGTGTTAAATTAACTCCCTTTTCTTCAGGTACATTTCTCCTGATGACCATGGTTTCCTAAACCTGCTGCAGAGCTTAAGGAGTGGTGATTGCTCCTGATACTTTTGTTTTTCAGGTGAGTTGGAATTTAAGTTTATGAACATAACTTTTCTTCTTCTCTTTTTTCACCTGGTATCGAAACAAGATTAATATATGTTATCCTGCTTTTCCTTTTTTTTTTTCATCCTTTACAAAGTTTCAAACAGACCCTAAAAAGAAACTGGCCATTTTAGTAAAAACCACCTTGAACCGCTGGTTGAGGTGGTGGTTCTATCAAGCTGTTGGGTTTGGCTGAATCTGCTGGTTTTTATATTTGAGTTTATATAAAAACTTGAAGTGTAGCATTTAATTTTAGGGCTGAAAACGGGCCGGATAAACTCCGACCGTATCCATACTCGAATTATACCAGATTCGAATATTTATTTTATAGTTTAATCGGATTCGAATATGAATTCGGATATCTAATCTAAAAATTATTCGGATATGGATATGGATATGATTTTATCTATATTTTTAGATACCGATATGGATATCCGTTAAAACAAAAGAAAGAAGGCAAAGAGCTGATCGTGGGCGATGGAACGCTTTATATATGGCATTTTTTGAGAGCAGGGGCGGATGAAGTGCTTTATTTATGGCATTTTTCAGAGCGGGGCATTATGACTTACCTTCTTGGAAATTAGCCATAAAATCTAGTGAACCGATGAGTTTTAACTCATGGAGAACACATAGGAAACACCTAACGAGCTGCATCCAATCCAAAGCCTATTGGCACATACAAAGATTCGTTTAAAAGGAACCCCTATGCACACTGTGATCGAAAGTACATCATTACGTGGCGACGATCCGTGCACTTCTCTTTATAACTTCTAAGGCCACCCTCCCTCGCCTAAGGTTAGGCCTTCTTGCTGTTTAGAAGTTTACAATTTCTAAAAAAAATAATTTTTTATTAAATTAAATAAAAAATAAAATAAATTTGTATAATTTTTTTAATTTAGAGGTTTAAAAGGAGCATTGAAAAGCCTTTTAAATTCTTTCTTTTTTTATTTTTTTCTTTACTTTTCTTTTCGAACAGGCTTTTAAGCAAAGTCATTATCTTTACAATTATCCTTCAAATCTTTTATTTGAGAGTGAGGTAATTGCTTTATAATTTTTTTATTTTTATAAATAATTTAGTGCCTACGAGATTTTTTAAAGTTTAAAGAAAGCGATGGCTTGTCCTTAAATATGCATAAATCTACTTTATCTACATAGTTGTTATCTAGGGTTTATTCTTTATTTAAAAAAATAAGAAAAAAAAAGCTATATCAAAGATATGTACACTGAATTTTTTTATTTTAAAAATTATTTATAAAATTTTTAAAGCTTTTAGTATTATAAATTTAGTGTTTTGTGTAGAAGTGAAAATAAATATTGAAAAACATGGTTTTCAAAGACTTCTTCAGGTGGCAATAGCAAATGAAAGATGAGTTCTAGAAATAATGAAATTGATGTCATCAATGATAATGATAAGCTTAGATGAAAAGAATTTAAAGAGCAATATTAATAATTATTGGACTACATAAAATTTTTTTGAAGAATTCTTTAATTTTTAAGATTTTTCGAAGGTAATAAAAGTTTTGAATTATAATTATTATTTTTTATATATAATTATGATTATCTTGAATATACTTATGGTTATCTTAGATTCTTTATGATCATGTTATTATATTTGTTTTTCATTATTGAATTTTATTTAAATTTAATTAATATTTAAGTAGTACTCAATTTATATCTGTATCTAGATAAACAAGTATGGATATTCTTAATATCCAATTATATCAGTATCCATTTATAACAAATATGGATATTAAGTGTAATTATGATTATCTTGAATATACTTATGATTATTTTAGATTATTTATGATTATGTCATTTATATTTGTTTTTCATTATTGAATTTTGTTTAAATTTAATTAATATTTAAGTAGTTCTCAATTTATATCCGTATCTAGATAAACAAGTATGGATATGCTTGATATCCAATTTATATCTGTATCCATTTATAACAAATATGGATATACTTAATATCTGATTCGTATCCGTATATAACAAATATAGATATACTTGATATCCGATTCGTATCCGTATATAACAAATATGGATATGCTTGATATCCGATAGTATCCGTATCCGTTTAAAATAAATATGGATATTTGTTTAATATTTATATTCGTAAAAAAATATGGATAAAAATATGAATATATTACTATTCGATTCATATTCAATCCGTTTTCAGTCCTATTTAATTTCCTATGGTGCACCTTTTGCGGATGAAAAAGTCTTTCGAACAGTCATATTCTTCATGCGCTTTCGTAGCAACATGTCGATCACCATAGTGCTTTCCTGGTATTGCTTCTATTTTTTATCAATTATTTCACAGCAGGAGTTCGGAGCAAGCTTGTTTTAGCATATATGCCAGACAATCCTTTGGCATATATGCCAGAAAATAATGTAGTGTTTGATAGCTCAAAAGCTATCCTTGGATAAATGTACGGGATAGCATTTATTCCATGGGATAGTAAGGGAATAAGCATTTTTATAAAATTACAAGTCTGCCATCAAGAGATAACTTTAGTTGTCCCTGGATTCCCTAGGGAATAAGTTCAGGGAATAATCCATGGTTAACATGGTTATGGGTTATCCTTCTGGTTAAATTTTTTCAGATCTATTCCTTTTAGTTATAGCATTTGGGAATAAGGAGGGATATCCTCTGGATATCCTTCCTTATCCCTCATATCAAACACTACCTAAAAGTCATATTCGGTATCTTTTACTTGAAAACTCAGTTTGTGTGATCCGCTGGTGGTAGCTTGAGGAGAAACGGTGGGAAGACCCACGCAATGTCGTTCATGATACCTGCTAATAGCCAAGAAAAAGTTCTTCTGCATTGCAGAAGTGTGCACATTGCACACGATGATTAATCATGGTAAAAAGAATAAAAATATTTTTAAACATGTATGATCAATCATAATATATGGTGCATGTGCATGGTGCATAAAAAGCTTTTTAATAATTAAGCATAAAATAATGTTGAGGGGTAAAATCGTCATTGCGTTGATAACCGTGCGAAGGGGCTAAGATCAGCCCCCATTCCCCCGCTCGCTACATTACGCGTCCGAAGAACGAGCTAACTAATATGCTCCAACGGGCCGAGTAACCCATAGCTCGGCTCCACCGAGCTGCCCATAGCTCGACTTCCCCCGAGCTTCCCATAGCTCGGCATCCACGAGCTCCCATAGCTCGGCTCCCCACGAGCTACCCATAGCTCGGCGTCCACGAGCTTGCCATAACTCGGCTCCCCCGAGCTACCCATAGCTCGGTTCCCCTCGAGTTACCCATAGCTCGGCTCCCCCGAGCAATTCATGGCCCGACACACCTCCGTGGAACCCAACGCGGGAGAGCCCAGGTGTCACGCCCCAGACCCAAAAATTTTGAGCTAGGGTGACAACCCGCCGCGTGCCGAGCACGCAAGGCGTCCCGAAACATGACACTGAATTCAAGAAAAGCAACAACCTATATATCATTCAAGTCCATGTCTTTAATACAATCCATAACTAAAGATTTGGGCTACAAGCCCTACACATAAGCATTACAGGGGTTACATCAACATATAAATCCACTGTATAGAAGCTCCAACGAACCTATGGTTCCTTACACACCACAATGATAAAGTCTGGGCATCAAGCCCTACACATATATAATATTGGGGCTACAACAAAATAATGATCTGGCTTATTTAATAGAAGATCCATCTCCCCAAAATCCATCTTCAACCTCGTGGCTCTGATAAAAACATTGTAAGGATTTTGTGAGCTTACACTCAGTAAGTAAACCATGTTATGCAGTCCAATCATAGCATAGCAATCAATAAGCATATAAATGATCTGCATGCATAAACATTTCACAAATACTCAAACATGCAATGTAAGTAAACCCATCATTATTATATTATATCATATGTGTCCTAAGGCCCTACAATGCCCCATAACAAAGGAGAGCCGTGGTGGCACATATAAATATAATTCAAATCATTTGCACTCATCATTGTTGTATTATATCATAGCAGATTATCAGTGCATATAAAGCATTCCAATTGTTATATTATATCATATGTGTCCCACGGCCCTGCAATGCCCCATAACAAAGGAGAGCCGTAGTGGCACATATAAATATAATACCAATCATTTGCATCCATAATTGCTCAATTATACTTTATAAGTAAACCCACTGTTTATACTCTCAATGGTAACTGTAAATGTGACCCACGGCCCTGCGATATCTCAATAATGTACCAGCCAGCATTCCCTTAAAGCATCCCCCTACTGAAAGGTCAAGATACCAGGGTCACGCCAATAATGTATCAACCAGCATTCCCTAGAAGTATCCCCCCCTACTGAAAGGGTCGGAATACCAGGGTCATGCCAATAATGTATCACCCAGCATTCCCTAGAAGTATCCCCCCTACTGAAAGGGTCGGAATACCAGGGTCATGCCAATAATGTATCACCCAGCATTCCCTAGAAGTATCCCCCCCTACTGAAAGGGTCGGAATACCAGGGTCATGCCAATAATGTATCACCTAGCATTCCCTAGAAGTATCTACTGAAAGGGTCGGAATACCAGGGTCATGCCAATAATGTATCACCCAGCATTCCCTAGAAGTATCCCTCCCTACTGAAAGGGTCGGAATACCAGGGTCATGCCAATATCGAAATCCATCAGAACACGTCCTCTAGACGTATGTGTGGTATGACAGGATAAAGGAGAGCCGTGGCGACACATAACAGTACCTCACATCACATCAATACATCAATACATCAATCATGTAGCAAAACAGTGGATTATACTTACTGAACAATTGCATGTAATATATCACATCAATGTCACGCTAACTGCATCTCTTATGCATAGCAACTGCATCTCTCATGCATAGCAACTGCATCTCTCATGCATAGCAACAGCATCTCTCATGCATTCTCTCACATGCATAGCAACAGCATAGCAACGGCATCTCACATGCATAGCAACAGCATAGCAACGGCATCTCACATGCATAGCCACAGCATCTCACATGCATAATAACTGCATCTCACATGCATAGCATGAAATCATAGTATTCATCTACTTACACAATTAGCCAATAACAATTCACAATTTAACTACGCATATCCTGAAATAACTTATTTAATAAACTGATAACTGGTTTACTTACCTTCGCACGCAATCCAACAGATATCTCATCTAATCAGATGTCGGGGTACCTACACAATTAATTGATTAAAATCTGGATAATGAAATGATTCCTAAGACTCTACCCTGACCAATCCACGGGCCCAACTTCGGACTCGAATATCTCTCACCATACTCACTCAAATGGGGAAGTAAAAATATCCTTAGAAACTAGATTCAACCTAGATTCCAACCATATTTTTATTTTCTATTTTTCAGCCCGTTACAGAGCCCAAAAACCAGCCCAAAATCTCAATGCAGCATGGCCCAAAAGGCCTGAACCGGCCGGCCCAGCCGGCCCGGTTCAGCCTTAAATCACCCGATCCCCTGTTTCTTCCGAAACAGGGGATGGAGAAGACGCCGGCGGCCAGGGCCGCCGCCGGCCGAATCCACGGCGGTCCGGCCACCGGAGGCCGGGCCAGAGCCGGCCGCCGCCGCGGCCGGCCACACTCGTCCTCTCACTCTCCGATTTCATCCGCTCGGACTGTCACCATGCCGGCGGCTTCTCCGGAAATTGGGGGTGGTCCGGCCACCATTGGCCGGACCGGAGTCGGCTGTCGCCGTGACTTGCCTCCCCCCTAAATCCAACCTCATCAATTTCGCTCAATTCATCTTTAATTTCTTCAATTTCTCTCTAATCGTCCGCACGGCTTCAACTGTGCCGGCGGCACGGCCGGCCACCATGGCCGGCCGGACCTCCACCGGACGCACGCCCGGCGCCGGTGGAGGCGACAGGCCAAGTCTCGGGCCCGGCGAGGCGGCGAGCACGCCGCCGGGCCCGAACCAACCCACCGCGCGAGAGGAGGGCCAATTGGCCCTCCCTCTCTTCTCTCTCTCCACTACCACCCCGCCGGACGCCTCCCCCGGCGCCGGCGGGGTCGCCGGCCAGGTATCAGGCCCGGCACGGCGGCGAGCACGCCGCCGGGCCTGAACCAAGGGGAACGGCCGGTTCCCTGCTACAGTCTCTCTGCTCTCAAAGGAGATTACCTGATGGATCTCCCCCCCTCCATCATATAAATAATCCCCTACGCAAACCCAATCGGACGCGACTCAAGAATCCAAGCGGCATACAGGGGACTTAAATGTCATAATAATCCAAGCGGCATACAGGGGACTTAAATGTCATAATAATCCAAGCGGCATACAGGGGACTTAAATGTCATAATAATCAAGGTGCCACCCCAATTAATACTGAGAGTTAACCTCCCCACTATTTAATTTCCGCACCAGGCCTAGAGTAACAAAATGAATCATATCGCCTAGGATCTACAATAATGGCCTAGGACCTACGCACTCATCAGATCTCAGGCCATCAGAGAGCCCTCTCAACCGTCGATCCTCCAACGAACAAGATACGGATCCCACCGGCCTTACAACAACCTGATCTGAGTCGTCTCTGTATCCTAACAACTTTCGAACCTTCCAGAAGGCGCTCAAGATCCAGGCGATTGCCTAGATGCCCGGATTCTCTCAGGTATGCACGGACACCCCCTGGCTTATTGGCTTACTCTCACTCTCTCACTCCACTGCTCGTCGGCACTCCCCCAGAGCTCCCGGTTGGTCACTTCTAGAGGGACAGAGAGATCCTTCTCCTCATTTCTGTTGATCGTCGATCCCCACTGACTTGAGCGTCGGAGGGTCTTCCGCGGAGGGCCACCACCAACGCCTCTCGCGTGAGGACTTCTGTGCAGGTCCGCCCAGGAGGAAGCCCAGATCAGGAGGCCGATCGCGCCCGAGTCGGAGGACAGATCCCGGCGGCAACAGATTGGTGCTAGTGGAAGGGTCTCAAGTCCTGTTAAAACTTGAAGAAAGGAGATAAGGATCTCGATCTGGAGTAGAACCTCTCCAATAGCTAATCGAAGAAGAGCAACCTCTGAAGCCCAGGACCAGGTCATCTCTCAAAGACCTGATCCGACAAGCAATGTGGCGCCGCAGCCGCCGCCAGTTGAGACCTCGTCATCGCCAGCCATCCCGGTGACCCAGGATCAGTTCGCCACGCTGGTTCAGCAGGTCCAAGCACTGACTCATCTGGTTCAGGAGCGCTTCGCAACTGCCCCTGCTCCACGCCTTCATGAGGAGGCCGCAGCTCCTTTCTCTTCGGCCACCTCCTCTTCTGGTCCACATGGAGCCGCGGACCCCCCACACCGACCCAAAGGGGACAAACCAGTCCCATGAGGCGGCTACAACAGGGATCCTCCCAGATCTCGGCGAGCCCGATCCCTCTCTCCGTTGTCCTCCCACCATGATTCGACGCCATCCCCGCACTCTCCTCGCCCAGCTCCTCTTACATCTGAAGAGGAGATCCGTCGATAAATCTGAGAGATGCGTCAGGAGCTGGACGCCGCCAAGCAGGCCCATCTGCCTCAGCCCAAGGCAGAGCAGGGCGTCCCTTTCTCCAAAGGGATCATGGAGGAAGTGATTCCCTCCCATGTTAAGCTGCCCGCCATCAAGCCCTACCATGGCTCTTCTGATCCGGATGATCATCTTAGTAGCTTCTGGTCAATAATGATGTTCCACGGAGTATCTGACGCGATCCTCTGCCGCGCCTTCCCTTCCACCCTCAGAGGATCTGCCCGAACCTAGTTTAACGCCTTGAAACCAGGTTCCGTTGATTCATTCGACGAGCTGAGCCGTCTTTTTATTGGCCAGTTCGTCAGTAGCCGCCGTCACGACGAAGGTCCGACTCCCTCTCTGAAGTTAAGCAGAGAGAGGGGAAGTCCTTGAGAAATTACTTGGCCGTTTCAACAAGGCCATGCTGGAGGTGGACCACCTTAATCATGAGGTGGCTATGTCCGCCCTAGCGGGGGGAGTTTTGAAGGAGAGCGACTTCTACCTGGCGATGGAAGTCAGCTATCCCCCAAACCTCTCCGATATGATGGCCCTGGCAGACAAATACGCCAGGGTCGAGGAGTCACGAAGAGCTGCCCGCGCGAGCTGGCAAAGAAGAAAGAACCTAAAGGTTCCGATAGGCACCGGCTCGTCCGTCAGCCAAGCCCGCCTCGTCGCCAGAGAGCTCCCCCGCTGCCGCCGAGAAATCGCTCTCGGAGCCCGCCCAGATGATTCGACCGGTACACTCCACTGACTGTACCCAGGGCGCAAATCCTCATGGAGATAGAGCGCCAGCTCCCCCGGCCAGCCCCTCTCCAAGGGAACCCAACTCGAAGGGACCCTGCCAAATACTACCGCTATCACCGGGAGCACGGCCACGACACTGAGGAATGCTGGCAGCTAAAGAATGAAATTGAGAGGCTGATCCAGTGGGGCCGACTGAATCAGTTCAGGAGGGCGCCTGAGCCAGGGCAAGGAGGTGACCGCCAGCCCGAGCCTCAGCAGCCTCCTCCTCCCAATCCACCCGTGATCGGCCATATTAACATGATTGAAGAGGCCGACGGCTCGAGCTCCAGAAATGATGATGAAGCCTCGGCGCCAAAGAGAGCACGAACGGGCGAGCTCTCCTTCTCCGACGATGATCTCCAAGGAATACAGTTCCCACATGACGACGCACTGGTTGTATCCCTCAATTTAAATAACTACGATGTAAGCCGGATCCTCGTTGACAGTGGAAGTTCCGTGAATGTTTTAACCTTGATGTGTTTGCCAAGATGAGATTGCTCATGGAAAACCTCCGAGCCGTGGATTCCACCCTAATGGGGTTCACCGGCGATGTTATCGTCCCAGAGGGGGTCGTAACCTTAACGGTTTGGGCAGGAACCTGGCCCCTTGTGGCCACTGTCCACACGGACTTCCTAATGACTAAGCTCAGGTCGCCCTACAATGCCATATTTGGAAGACCCGGCCTGATGTCTCTCAAAGCCGTTGTCTCCATCCCACACCTGTCTATGAAATTCCCCGCCAGGCAAGGCATTGGTGTCGTCCGAGGAAGCCAAACTATGGCTCGGCAGTGTTTTGTCACCAGCCCTCAGTCCAGAATGCCTGAAGTTGATGGGTTGGACGATCGGGAGGACTTCGCCGAGCAATGGGGGGAGCCAGCTGAGGAACTGGAAGAAGTACCACTGGATGAGGCTCGCCCCGACCGAGTCATAAGGATCGGGTCGCTGCTGAAAGGCGAATCTCGGCGGGAGCTGATCGAATTTCTCCAAAGCAACACCGATGTCTTCGCCTGGTCCGCCTCCGACATGCCAGGAATCAACCTCGAAGTCTTCATCCACCGCCTTAACGTGGACGAGATGTGCCGGCCCGTCAAGCAGAAGAAGATGAGCTTTGCACCAGAACGGCAGAAAGCTATTGAAGAGGAGGTCGATAAACTCATCAAGGCGAACTTCGTCCGGAAGGTAAATTACCCAAATTGGCTGTCAAATGTCGTCATGGTGAAGAAGTCGAACGGCAAGTGGCGGATCTGCATCGACTTCACCGACCTCAACAAAGCATGCTCGAAGAACAGCTTTCCTCTCCCCCGGATTGACCAACTTATGGATGCCACCTTGGGTCATCAAATGCTGACATTCATGGACGCCTACTCCGGCTACAACCAGATCCGGATGGCCCCCGAAGATGAGGAAAAGACTGCCTTCATAACCGACCAAGGTACTTACTGTTACCGTGTTATGCCTTTCGGTCTTAAAAATGCAGGAGCCACCTACCAAAGGCTGATCAACAAAGTATTCAAGGAACAAATCGGCTGGAATATGGAGGTATACGTCGACGACATGCTGGTTAAAAGCAAAGAGGCATCGTTGCACATCAAGGATCTCTCGGAGTGCTTCACGACACTCCGCAAATATCAGATGAAGCTCAACCCAACTAAGTGCGCCTTCGGCGTTAACTCTGGGAAGTTCCTCGGCTTTATTGTCTCCCAGCGAGGTATCGAAGCTAACCCCCAAAAGATTCAAGCTCTCCAGCAGATGGCGCCTCGGCGTCAATTAAAGAAGTCCAGCGCCTAACTGGGAGGATAGCGGCTCTTAACCGCTTCGTGGCGCGCTCTGCCGAAAGATGCCTTCCCTTCTTTAAAACTCTCCGGTCGGCCAAAAATTTTTAATGGACTTCCAAATGCCAAAAATCATTTGAAGACCTCAAAAAGTACCTTGGCTCTCCCCCACTCCTCAGCAGTCCAAATCCTGGGGAGACATTGTTCCTATACCTGGCTGTCTCGGAGGGTACCGTTTGTTCGGTGCTGGTCAGAGAAGAAAACAAGGCCCAGAAGCCGATTTATTATGTCAGCAAACTGCTCCGTGATGCGGAGACGAGGTATAGCCGGATTGAGAAGATGGTGTTGGCCTTGATCACCTCAGTTTAGAAGTTGCGCCCATACTTTCAGGCGCATTTTGTGACAGTCCTGACTGACAACCCATCAGGGCGGTGGTCCATCGCTCGGAGACATCAGGGAGAATGACTAAGTGGGCCGTCGAGCTGAGCGAGCATAACATCCGTTTTTAGCCTCGCCGGCCATCAAAGCTCAGGTGCTAGCCGACTTCCTCCTCGAATGTACCATCTCAGAGGATGGCTCCACCCCCGACTCCCCCGAGAAACCAAAATATGACGCCCGATGGCTCCTCCATGTCGACGGGTCATCCAACGCCCATCGCTCCGGTGCGAGCTTGGTTCTCACCAGTCCAGAGGGGGCGACTTTTGAATATGGCATCCGCTTCTCCTTCCCGGCCTCCAACAATGAAGCTGAGTACGAAGCCCTGTTGGCCAGTCTCCGGATCGCCCGCAAACTTAAGGTGGAGAAACTGAATGCCTTCACCGACTCCCAGCTGATAGAGATATAGACTAAAAGATATGCTTTATGTTATGTCTTTACATTTTAATGAGAATTCATTTTGAGCAATGTGTGCCATTTACTATATATATATATGTGCAAGTGTCTAGTATTTACAAAGAGTATTTGATCTAGTGTGTAGAGTACGGCTTACACACAGAAGACTAGATCATCGGTTCTTTTGGAATACAAGTTTATTGTTCGCAGTTTTGGATGGAATTGGATACACCATCAGTAGAACTGTAGCACAAATTTTTAGTAGGTCTGTCTTGACTACGGGGAATGGTTTATTCTAACTATTTGTGCTAGTACACTTTGTGTGTATTGAACAGGACCCAGTTGAGTTAATTATTTTATACTGACTTTATAAAATAATTTAAAACTCATGAATATTATGATTACTTATGCTCTTAATCCGAATTCTATTTCTAGACACGTGTATGTAATGATTATTGCTTTGATTACACATAGAGTGAGATTCTAGATGAGTCAATTAACTCAGTGGGTTGGGCAATAACATTATATATATGGTGAATATTAATAGTTGAAGGAATCCACGTCCTGTTAATTTGGATTGATGATATCCCCTTGAGAAAGCTTATAAGTTTTGATTGTATCAAATCTTGCAAGTGGATTTTGAATCCGATACATCAAATAAGTTAAGTGGATAAGTCTCAAGGATAATAACAGCCAATTAAATTATATTGTCAGTAATTAAATTTAATTGGTGGATATCTGTTATCTTAACGTGGGGAGATAATAAGTATTTAATATTAAGGCTCAAAAATATAAATTCGAATGTGATTAGAGTACAATTATGATTCTTTAGTGGAATGAATTGTAATTTACGTAATTGAATCCTAACCCGGGATAGGATTAGGAGATTTGATTACGTGGGAAGTCCTTTTCATATTTGCCTATTGGTCCCTGTTGTAGCCCTATAAATACCCTCTCAGTTGGTTGCTAGGGTTAACATTTTTGAGAAAAAAGAAAAACAAGAAACCCTAGGTCGGCCGAGAGATCCCACCATCTTGTGAGAGAAGGAAGGTATTTTCGGGAATACGGCGGAAGGCTGAGAGGTTGAGGTCGAGCAATCAAATCAAGCTATTCCAACGTTCAAGTCTGAAGGTATAATCTTATACTCATAGATTAGAACGGTAAAAGATTTTTGTATTACTCATATACGCTATAGCCATGATCTTGGGGGTATTCTGCGCTCCCCAACAGTGGTATCAGAGCCACGGCTGATACTGTATATGAATAATGCGGCCATGTTCTCCATTAATCGAAATATGCATGCGTGGGATGGATGGTGCTTGCTGCTAACGTTGTTTTGCAGGTTTTTATCCTGTTATTATGGTCACATGAATGTATGTGTTCTGATTTAATATTGCTTAGATATGTTTTGTGAACTCCGGTTTTAAGGAGGCGTAGGATCATTGTAATATTTTATAGCATGAATGCTCCGGTTTTTTGAGAGCTTTTTGTAAATACGTAGCATGTGAACTCCTATATGGAGGCATAGGATTTTTGTAATCTGGTGCGGCTCTATGGAGGAAGATGACCTGCTGCACGTTGCAAGATATGATTCTAAGGAGAATCGGATGAAGATAGGATTCTAAGTAGAAACCGTTGCATGATAGGATTCTAAGCAGAATCCGTTGAAGATAGGATGCTAAGGAGAATCCTTGCATGATAGGATTCTAAAGAGAACCCGTTGCATGATAGGATTCTAAGCAGAATCCGTTGCAGATAAGATTTCAAGGAAATCCGTTGCAGATCACGATTCTAAAGAAAATCCCCGCTGGGGGCCAGCCCCCAGACCCCGTATGCGAAGCGGCAAATCGTCGAGCAAAGTAGCAATCATGGTGCAACAGAGATCTTCATCTGCGTGGAAAATTTTGACCATAATAACAGAGATTTTATTTATCTTATTTATATTGGTTATGTTGCATACTTGCTTGATTGTTTATCCTTTTGTTCTTATGTCTATAACTAGGAGAACATGGTTAATTGGATAATCACTTGCTGTTTGTGTTTTGAATTTATAAGATAATCAAACACAAGTTTTACAACCCTCAAAATATTGTTTAAATAACTAAGTGGGAGAGGGAATTAATCACATTTAAATCCATGGTCCCATCACTTGTTTATTGGTGAGGTAGTTAATTTCACGTGTTAGCATTAGTGCTTTCCTCCCCATAGGATGAAATTGATTGCCAGCTCACCAAGAATAATCCCTAGTAGTTGTTAATGTTGGATTACCTCTCCATCTGAGGGATCCACCATGGGACAATGGATCTAGCATTGAGTGATGGTATACACTTAGGTATAAATATTGGTATCCTCCCCATCGGAGTCACTACAAATATTTATATGACCAAAGTTAGCCAGCTGATTAATTTTACTTGGTATGTTACCTTTTACCTAGATAGTAAAATTAATAGGTTTTATCTGTCTAGATAAATGATGAGTAGTAGACGTCCTCCCATCGAGGCATACTATTCAAAGTGTACTAGGCTGCTGGCAAATTCTTTTATAATGTAGTGGTTGAGGGGCCCTACTTATAATTTTGAATTTAAAGTTTATTGCTCATTATATCTTATTTGATATATGAATGATTCTCAGGATTAAAATGTCTTCTTTCAATCCACTTGCTGTGATACTCAAAGAAAACAAATTGACTGGTCCTAATTACATTGATTGGAAAAGAAACCTGGATATAGTGTTAACTGCAGAAGGGTACAAGTATGTGCTCACTCAGGTCTGTTCCGCAGAGCCCGGTGAAGGGGCTTCAGATGAGGAGTCCCAAGCTTACCGTAAGTGGGTTAAGGCTGATGAGATGGCGCGGTGTTACATATTGGCATCTATGTCAAATGTTCTGCAACATCAGCATCAATCTATGCCCTCTGCCTATGACATGATGTTCAACCTCAAAGAAATGTTTGGGGATCAGAGTCGTGCAGCTAGGCAGACTGCAATGAAAGAGCTGATGAACACTAATATGGCTGAAGGAACTCCTGTCAGGGATCATGTTCTAAAGATGATTAGTCTTCTGAATGAACTAGAGATCCTTGGAGCGGAGATGGATGGGGAAACCCAGGTTGATATCATTCTCCAGTCCCTACCTGATTCTTTTAAGCAGTTCTGCCTAAATTACACTATGAACAAAATGAATTTTTCACTGGCAGAGCTACTTAAAGAACTTCAGGTAGCAGAGAGTTTCATTAAGAAGCCTGTAGTTGCTATGGTTACTGAAAAAGGTTCTTCTTCGAAGTCTCATGCTAAGAAGAAGAAAAAGGTTCAGAAAAAGAAACAGCATCAGGCCCCACAGCCCAATGGGGATATAAAAAAGAAGGAAAGTGCTTCGTCTGCAAGCAGCCAGGTCACTGGAAGCAGCAATGTCCAGTTTGGCTTGCCAGGAAACAGGCTAGAGGTATATCTCATTCACTTGTAGTTGAAACTTGTTTAGTGCTGTTATCTACCAGTGGCTGGTGTGTAGATACGGGAGCCACTAATCATGTTTGCAATTCTTTGCAGGGGTTCCAGCAGACCCGACAGCTAAGTGATGGGGAGATTTACATATTTCTGGGAGATGGCACGAGAGTGTCAGTAGTTGCAGTGGGAGATTTTAGCTTTTCTTTTAGTAGAAATAGAATTTTAATATTAAAAGACTGTTTTTTTGTACCTTCAATTAGAAGGAATTTAATTTCAGTTTCTAAGTTGGTTGATGATGGATATTCAGTTTATTTTAATGACTCCGTTGTTATTAAGAAAAATAAACATTTTATCTGTTCTGGTACATTGGTGGATGGTCTTTATATTATTAATCCTGTTTCTCCTACTGTGCAACTAAATGAAGTGAATAACAATAATAGACCATGTAAGAGAAAACATCCTTCTGAAATGAATCAAACTTATCTTTGGCACTTGCGCCTAGGTCATATAAATCTAAGACGGATTTCTAGACTTGTTCAAGATGGACCATTAGGTTCATTGGAAGTAGAGGCACTACCGGTCTGTGAATCTTGCTTAGAGAGAAAAATGACCAAGTGGCCATTCTCGGCCAAAGGCAATAGAGCTAAGGAGATATTAGAATTGGTTCACTCTGATTTGTGTGGCCCAATGAACATCCAAGCTAGAGGTGGTTTTGAGTACTTTGTCACTTTTATTGATGATTACTCAAGATATGGGTATATTTATCTGATGCGCCGTAAGTCTAAATGCTTTGAAAAATTTAAAATTTTTAAGGCAGAAATGGAGAACCGTCATGATAAAAATATCAAGACACTACGATCCGATCGTGGTGGCGAGTACCTCTTAGGGGAGTTCACAGATTACTTATTAGATGCTGGGATTGAATCCCAGTTGTCTGCACCTAGTACGCCACAGCAGAATGGTGTAGCTGAAAGAAGGAATAGGACTCTTATGGATATGGTTAGATCTATGATGAGTTATTCAGACTTACCTATTTCATTTTGGGGATATGCATTAGAGACAGCTGCATATATTCTTAACTTGGTACCATCTAAGTCAGTACCTAAGACACCCACATAACTGTGGACTGGGCGCAAGCCTAGTCTAAGACATGTTCGGGTTTGGGGTTGTCCAGCACATGTACTAAAAGGTAAACCAGATAAGTTGGAATCAAGGACAGATGTATGCTTCTTTATTGGATATCCTAAAGGAACAAAAGGTGGTTTATTTTATTGTCCTAAGGATCAGAAGGTCATTGTTAGCACCAATGCCCGATTCTTGGAGGACTATATTATAGACCACAAATCCAGAAGTAAAATTGCTCTAGAAGAGTTGAGAGGCGATAAAACTAGACTGGCTCCTTTAATACCAATAGTACAAGCAGAAACACCACAAGAAAGTAGGTTCCCAAACTTTCCAATAACTATTCGTAGTGGGAGATGTATAGTAACACGAACTGACCCTAAACTGGTACAAAAGGATACCATTAATGCACCCGTTTCAGAACCAGTGCAGGTTGATGGAGCACAAGGATCAGAGTCAGATCGTATTACTACAAGCACATACAATCAGGTTGTGCCTCGTCGTAGTGGGAGGGTTGTAAATACACCTAAACGGTATATGTTCCTTGGAGAGTCATATGACAGAATCTCTGATGAACTGGATACTGAACCCAGTAGCTACAATGAAGCATTACAGGATAAAGATGCAACTCTTTGGCAAAATGCTATGAAATCAGAGATAGAGTCTATGCACTTTAATCAGGTCTGGGATCTTGTAGAACCACCCGAGGGAGTAAAACCCATCGGATGCGTGCTAATTGATGACCAGCTCTACAAGCGGTCCTTCTCTATGCCACTGCTCAGATGCCTCCGCCCATTCGAAGCTGATTACGCCCTTCGGGAGGTGCACGAGGGGATTTGTGGAAACCATCTGGGAAGCCGATCCCTGTGCCACAAGGTGCTGCGTCAAGGCTACTATTGGCCAACCATGCAAAAGGATGCAGACGACCTTGTCCGAGCTTGCGACCCATGCCAAAGGCACTCAAGCATTCAGAGGCTTCCCTCCGCCAGCCTGGTCCCCATATCCTTCGCTTGGCCCTTCGCCAAGTGGGAAATGGACATTCTCGGTCCATTTCCACTCGCCACGGGGCAACAGAAGTTCCTGTTCGTCGCCATAGATTACTTCACCAAATGGATCGAGGCGGAGGCAGTTGCACAAATAACAGAGGCTCGGGCCAAGGATTTCGTATGGAAGTCCATCATCTGCCGCTTCGGCCTCCTGCACACTATCATCACTGACAATGGTAGGCAATTTGACAATCCGAAGTTTCGCCAGTTCTGCGAGGAGTACGGGATCCACCACCACCTTACCTCGGTCGGGCATCCACAGGCCAACGGGGCAGCCGAAGTAACCAATTGGACCCTGCTTCAAGGGATCAAAGATCGACTCTCCAGAGCCCGAGGTAGGTGGGCAGACGATTGCACTATGTCCTGTGGGCCTACCATACCATCCCGAGAGTACCCACAGGCGAAACCCTATTCCGAATGGCCTTCGGCACAGAGGCCGTCATCCTCGTGGAGATAGGGCTCCCTTCTCTACGGGTGGAAAGCTACTCGGAAGAAGCCAGCGATGAGCAGCTCCGCACCAACCTTGACCTGGTAGAGGAGATCAGAGAAAAAGCTTGGATCAGAGTGGCTGCCTATCAGCAAAGAGTGGACCGCTACCACACCTCCAGAGTCAAAGGGAAAGCTTTCTTGCCTGGCGACCTCGTTCTTCGGAAAGCATCTGTCTCCAAACCACTGGAGCAAGGAAAGCTGGCCCCAAACTGGGAAGGCCCTTACCAAGTAGCGGAGATCGTCGGACCTGGGACCTATAAGCTGCAAGATCTAAGCGGAAGATCCATCCCTCGGACGTGGAATTCGGACAATCTCCGCAAGTATCACCAGTAGGGTACGCCCTCTATAGGCTCGCCTTCTTAAATTTTTATCGGTACAATGTTTCATAATTCATGACATAAATCACCACAAATTATATCACCGAAAATCGTGAAGAGAAACAGATGTTGCTTACTAATCCTCGGCACGACCGAGTTACCTATTTAAAGCAGGAGAATCTCCAAACCTTGGCAGGGCCGAGCAACAATTCTCCGAACCTCGGCAGGGCCGAGCAACTATTCTCCGAACCTCGGCAGGGCCGAGCAACTAATCTCCGAACCTCGACTAGGCCGAGCAACAAGTCTCCGAATCTCGGTTGGGCCTAGCGATGAATTCTAAAGCCCCGACAAAAACCGAAGCATGCAAACTTTGATCAAAGCCGAAGGACTCCCAAACAGTCCCCAGAACATTTGGTCAGTTCGAAAAATGCACACCGTGCAAAATCGCCAACAGACACAAAGTCTACGCCTTTAGCAAATTCCTAAAGGCCTCGGCAGGCCCTACACGGCCGCCCGTGAACCCAGACAAAATCGGGGAATCCCCCCTACTGCTAAATTCTCGGATGATATCCCTGTATCTTACCACCCAAGCGCATGTCTCGCTCCACAAACGAGACCATGACTTAGCGCGTAAGCCCACGGGACCACCCAGGTCCCCCATCGGTTCAAACAGAAGCGAGCGATTTTACCTTTTTTGTGGGCTAAACGCTCATCATAGAACAATAAATTGCCAAAAAAGACCTTTTTCTTTATTAATTGTAAGAAAAAGGTATAGAAAAAAAGAGAAAAGTACAGAAAGAAATATGGCCTTTGCAGAGGCCTAACGTCTCCCCTCAGGAGCTGCTGGGTCTTCCACACGCCAGGACAGCTCGGCGACTTGTTGGCGGAGGGAAGCAATCTTCCCCTCCTGCCGGCGTACGACCCAGTGAAGGGCCTCGGTCTCCCTCGTGGAGACGGCGAGGTACTCCTCGACCGCCTTCTCAAGCTGCTCGTGGCTTGCGAAGGCTGACGCCAAGGCCAGGCCATCAACCATGACGGTGGAACGGCTCCCCTCGGAGCCCCCACGATCGTTGTTTGCTACGCCTGATCCATTGGATGATTGCCCTCCACCCTGAGAAGCCATGTCGTGTCAAGAGGCTAACCAAAGGAATCGTAAACGCTGGCCTCCCTGTCACCCGTATTTATACCCCTTAGGCGAGCATCTCGATCAGTCGGGTCATAAATATCGACCCATGAGAATCGGCCGTGTGTCGCCGCTTTGACAGGCGCCCACAGGACGCGAGGGGTCGTGCTCCTTCCCGAGGGAAATCGGTAAACGTCGACGAATTACTCAGGAACCCCCCTCCTCTAGAAACTAGGTTCCTCCCGATCTGCCGGGCCCCTGCGGAGTAAATGCCCTCGAAACTCCTCCAAATTGCCTTAAATCGGCCGCCCTTTGGAAAGCACAAAAAGAAAAAAGAGCGCCAGCAGCCGACGATGGCTCGCTTCCCTCGGAAGTAGCCAAATCATAAATGTCGGGCGTACCCATGCACCGCCCGTTCCGCTTTGGCGTTCCACGCCAAAATCTCGCAGGAACCAGATATCATGAATCTCGGTTGCGACCAAGTCATTCCTCCGAGCCACAATTCTCCGAACCTCTGTAGGGCCAAGCCATAAATCTCCGAACCTCGGCTGGGCCGAGTAACTATTCTTCGAACCTCGGCAGGGCCGAGCCATAAATCTTCGAACCTTGGCTGGGCCGAGTAACTATTCTCCGAACCTCAGCAGGGCCGAGCCATAAATCTTCGAACCATGGCTGGGCCGAGCAACAATTCTCCGAACCTCGGCAGGGCCGAGCCATAAGTCTCCGAACCTCGGCAGGGCCGAGTAATAAATCTCTGAGTTTCGGCCAAAGTTAAGGAATATGTTCCACTACCGAACAATCTCCAGGGTTATGTCTGAATTCAGGCAGCATATGAGCCCCGACTAGGTCGGATAGCGCGGAACCCTCGGCCAAGAACGAATGATATCCCTGCGCCTCGTTCCATCGCCAACAACAACGCTCGGCACAAAAGAAACAAAAACTAAGAGAAAGAACAAAACTTTCTTTATTACCATCGAAACCAATTACAACCGCCTGAGAGGCATTACAAGTGCATTGAAATGCATAAAATAAAAATGGGTACATAACTCGTGCAAACTGCTCCAAAGCAGCTTCAGGCGACTAATGATGCTTCGGCATCCGGTCCAACAAAACCAGGCAAGCCACGAACCAGTCAGCTCGAGCCAATAATGAGTGGACGACATGGCCCAACCGTTGCGACCAGCTTCGGTTAATAATGATATCTCGATGACCCAACCGAGATATCAGAAAATCAAAAAGGGTGGACGGGTTTTTGCCCCAAACCATCCAACTGAAGGGCCCTTCGATGAGTAGGAAGGAAGCTCGCAGACCCTGATACCAGGGCACTCCCCCAAATCTAGTGTGTACAGCTAGCCATTGCCCAAGTCGAAAGGCAATGTACCGGCAAGCGACACACCATCACCCGCTCACGTGGCAAAAGATTCCCTGGGCGGATGAGCCCAGGGATCCGAGCCAGGGGAGGAGGAGAAGTTCACGCGAGCCATGGGGAGCACGCGTGGACTTCTTACCCTACATCCCGAAGGGTGAACCACAAAGGTCACACAGGAAGCGTATATGTGCGCTCTCCATGCAATCTCTGCGGACCTACTGTGTGCTCTCCATACGATCTTCGAAGCTCCTTTCTTGAGGGCAAGCCACCCCACAGCGGCTCCTTCATCACCCCAGCTGTCCGGAGGATAGCGACGACTTGCAGGAGGAAAGCCCGGTCCTCCCGCTCTAAGCCTCAAAGAAACAGGCGTTGTGTGCACCTCCGCAGTTTACAGAAAAGAAAACTTTGGGATAGCCCAACACAGCCCTCTTTTCCCTTTTTATAGGCGAAGATGGACCGGGAATAGCTATCAGAGTGGAAAGCCCCGAGATTCGAAACGCCAAGCCCACGCCACCACGTGATCTCCTGAAATGAAAACAGCACCCCACAATGCGCACCAAGCGCGTCTCTCGAGCCATGACGCATACCAAAAGATTGCCTCTGATCCCAGATCATGAGCTTTAAATGCAGAAAATCGTCCACCGATCTGGCAGATACCGATGGATCCGAGGGATCGCCCTGCGAAAATGAAAAGATAAACACAGCACTGGTTCATTGGAAAGTGCTGAGCGACCTTTTGCTGGCCGCAGAGCCGTACCACCCACTTCGGTGAAACAAAAATCGGCCCGCCTTGGAAAGAACAAAATGCTGACAGGGGTAATAAATGGATGCAAAGGCCAAACCCACTCTTTACCAGAAAGAATAAAGGGGTGACAGCGAAGGTTCAACAAACCCCCCTCTCTTTTTGTCGAAGGCACGACCACAGTCTAGCCACTGGCAAGGTAAATTCCCTCGACCCTAGCCGAGCTACTTTATCCCTCGGCCCTAACCGAGCTACACCATCCCTCGGCCCTAGCCGAGCTACTTTGTCCCTCGGCCCCAATCGAGCTATTTCATTCTTCGGACTTAGTCGAACAACTGAGTCATTCGGCCTAAGCCGAATTGAATCGTCTCTCAACCTCCCTTTGTACCAGGCTATGTAGTCCCTCGACTCTTTCGTCGGGGCAATCCCTATGCCTTGGCCTTGACTAGGATGCTCTTTCAAAACTCGAGACAGGAAAACATCCATGAAAGACAAACAAAATGAAAAACGGTTGATCCGTTTATTGATTTCCAGTCAAACTACAAAACAAAAGAAAGAAAAACACACATAGCCCCCCAAAGGATCAAGACTTGGGATCAGGCCCAGCATCTCCTGCGACGGCGCCAGCGGGGGCATCGCTTGGACCCCCCTTCTCGAGGTGTCTTGCCGGGATACCTCGGCGGCAACGTCTACTCCTAGAACAGCTTCGAGATCGATGTCAGAAATCTCTCCATATTCATCTTCCTCGACCCCCGGAGTGCGTGCCTCATAATACTCGGCCTCCAAACAGGACAAGTCCAGGTCAGGGTAAGTCTGGGCGATCTTAGCCCGCGCCTCCTCTTCGTCGAGCTGGAATGCATCGGCGCAGGCCGCCCTGCGTTCATCGGCAAACTCGGTAGAGTTCTTGTACTCCTCCATCGCTGAAGAGACCCGCGCGTTTGCCTTGGCTAATTGTTTCTCCAATTCGGAGATTCTTCGGTGCCTTGAGGCCGCCTCCTCTCCGAATGCCGCTAACCGCCCCTGAAACTCCTGGTTCACCCTGTTCAACTGCAGATAAAAAGCCAAGTAAAGCAAAAGTCGAAAGACCAAAATGGGTAAAACAAATAGCGCCCTACCTGCTCCTCCCGCCGTGCTAGCTCTCCCTCCAGCACTTGGACCCTATTGAGAACCCTAGACCTGGCCGATTGGTTTTGGCGAAGGCTCTCTTTTAGCTCATCCACCCGGGACTGGGTTTCTCCAATTTCTTGACGGGCGTAGTCGAGCTTGTCAGAAAGTCAGGCAGCTCATTCGTCTGACCATTTTAGCCGATCCTTTGTGTTGGTGAGCTCTTTATTTAGGCGTGTGAGGTGGTCCTGCTGCCGCCGGCACTTATGCTCTTCCTCCTCGAGCCTCTTGCTCCAGTTGACCTTATCCTCGGCATGGCTGGCTTTCAACTGATCCCACCTTTTATCAAAAAACTGTTGTATGGATTTGACCTTGCTCTTGTGCTCCTCCTTGGCCTGAGAAAGCTCCAGACTAGCCTTCTCGGACTGCTCGCGGAAGCCTTGGAGCTCACTGACCTGTGTAGCGAGCCTGCGAGCCTCATCGAGCTCCCTCTGACAGGCCACCAGGGCTCGAGAAAGTTTATTTGAAGAAATTGATTGATTGAGGATATACTGACCCCACACATCATACGAACAAAGGCATCATAGTTTAAAACATCTACAGAGCTCCCACTGTCAACTAAGATTCTTTTTACAGGGTGCCTAGTGATCGTCATGGACACGACGACGCTATCATCATCCTTATTTACAACCCCTTCCAAGTCCTTTCCGAAAAAAGGAATTACAGTCTCAGCTCCCCCCTCCCCCCTTTGTTTTTTCAATGAGCCTCCTGCCCCCCAGGAAATCATCGCCACCGTCTTCTCCGTCGGGGCATTGTCGATCACTGGCGGCGAGGGCGCTAATGGGCCAGGGGCTCCTGGGTTATTCCTCTGAACGAACTTTCCCAGGTGGCCCCGCTGAATAAGGTCTTCAATGGCCTTCTTCAGCTGACGGCAGTCGTCGGTGTCATGGCCATGGTCCCGGTGGTAGCGGCAGTAGAGGTTCTTGTTCCGGGGTATCTTCGAGTTGATGGGAGGAGGGTGCTGCAGATAGGACTCCTCTTCAATCTCGAGCAGGATTTGAGATATCGGGGCGAGCAATGGGGTGTAGGGTCCGTCTCTCGGTGCAGGAGGTCGAGGACGGTTGTCTGGCCGGCGAGGAGGCTCAGGCCTCCTGGGGCGGACTTCTGCAGGCTCCGACTGAGTCGGCTTCTTGGGGACACTCCCGCCAGCCTCGCGCCGGGAAAAGTCGGCCTCGTCCGCTCGAATGTACTTCTGGGCCCGGATCAGAAGTTTAGAGTAAGAGCTCGGCGGCTTTTTGTCAAGAGAATACGCGAAGCGAGAAGGGCGAAGCCCCCACTTCAGAGCCAGGGTAGCCATCGAGTCTTCCAGGTTGTAGACCTCCAGGGCTGCCTCTTTGAACCGGGCAACATAATCCCGCAGAGGCTCGCCATTCTTCTGCTGAACGGCAAATAGACTGTCCGCCACCCTCAGGATCTTCCGGCAGGTGTCAAAATGGGCCAGGAAAGCCCTCTCCAACTGGCGGAAGGAGTCGATGCTTCGTGGCGGCAGACGAGAATACCAAGCTCGAGCAGCCTTCTTCAGAGTGATCGAGAAAGCAATGCACATAAGTGAGTCAGTGGCCCCCTGGACTTGCATGAGTACCTTATAGCTCTCCAAATGGTCCAGGGGTCCGTGGTTCCGTCGTATGGGTCTAGCTGAGGAAGGCGGAACCTGGTAGAGATGGGCTCCTCCATGATGCGGCGAGACAAGGGAGGGCGACTGTCGTAATCTATCTCTGGCAGGTGGGTGATTCGACGGCTAAGCTCCTCCAGCTTCTGGTTACACTCCTCGAGTCGACGCTCGGCTCGACGAGGCATCCGGCCATCGAAGGAGCCCTCCCCGAAGATTCAGAAGAAGAGCGAGGGCGGCGATGCCGGCGCAGGCGCTCCGCCTCCTTCCCGTGCCGCCGCTTAGGAGAAACGCTAGCATGGCGAGAGGGAGACCAGAGCCTTTTAGAGGCTTCACGGTGATAAGGCTTGGCCGGGGATCGGCAGCGACGATCCACAGGAACCGGCGATCTCCGGCGGGAGGAATGCTGGCTGGGTTGCATCACCCTCGGGATAGACGGGTTCAACTCCGGCTGCTGCAAGGCCGCCTGCTGGTGCTGCAGGCCCTGAACCATCGCCGCCAAAGACTGGACCTGCATGGCCAGGACAGTGAGTCGATCTTCCTGGAGTTGCTGCGGAGCAGGCGTAGAAGCATCATTCTGTGGAGCAGGAGGCCCTGCCCCCCGGAGATGCAGAGGCTCCGGGATACTGGATGCAAGAGTCGGGGGGGCCTCCGCGGGTGGACCAGCCCCGCAGCGCTGCCCCCCAGCGCGACCGGCTGAAGCTCCTTTCGTCCGGGTCATCACCATGACTTTAAGATCCTGAAGAAAGGAGAGAGAAGAAAACTGCTGGCTCGATGTCTTTCTCACACTCCCCCTTTCTGGCGCGCCAATCTGATGACGCCAAGTTACCTTCCTCAAACGTCGGGGAAGACGGACGTCCTTCTCCTCGGAGTCCTGCAAGACAAGTCCCTGGAGACCGATGATACCGGTAGGGACCCTCCGACGATCAAGTCAGTCACTCGGGCTTAGACAAAGAACCGCTCAGCGAAAGAGAACTGAGGCGGTTAGGGTTTTTCTGAGAGGAAGAAAGCTCAGAAAACCAGAGTTTAGATCCCACTTACAGCGCGAGCACGTGCTTTTATATGTCCGAATACCTTATCTTACTGTTTCGAGAGATCACCACCGTACCATCGCTACGCGTGCTGAAGACATCCTGTACTGCTTACTGACGTGATATCATACGTGTCCGACAGCTGCGAAGGCATCCAGTACGCGCCATCGGCTGATATGACCGAGCACAGTTGCAAATGGTGGTGAATCGTACGCCGCAGCGAGGCATGGCCATGCACAGGGACATGCAATGCACCATGCGCCGTTATGAGGTATGGCCCTCCGTAACGGGGCGCAATTATGGGCGTATTGAGAATCACGTGGGTGCACCGTGCGACCTGGAGTCGCCATTTTCCTTGACGGTCGAGCTGCATTCCAATTGCTGATGACTCCCGCCCTGAGACCGGAAGGGGTCCCAAGGGTGGGTGAATGCCGTCGCACCACGAGGCCGATGGGGGTCTCGGGGTCAAGAAATGATGGCCCCACCCCGAGACTGGAGGAGGTCCCAGGGGTAGGGAAATGCGGGTGCACTCCGAGATCGGCGGGGTCTCGAGGCCAAGAGATGATGACCCCACCCCGGGACCCGATGGGGTCCCGGGGGTGGAGAAATGCCGGTGTGCCAAGAGATGATGACCCCACCCCAAGACCCGATGGGGCCCCGGGGGTGGGGAAATGCCGGTGCACCCCGGGATCGGTGGGGTCCCGGGGCCAAGAGATGATGACCCCACCCCGAGACCCGATGGGGTCCTGGGGGTGGGGAAATACCGGTGCACCCCGGGACCGGTGGGGTCCCGGGGCTAAGAGATGATGACCCCACCCCGAGACCCGATGGGGTCCCGGGGGTGGGGAAATGCCGGTGCACCCCGGGACCGGTGGGGTCCTGGGGCCAAGAGATGATGACCCCACCCCGAGACCCGATGGGGTCCCAGGGGTGGGAAATGCCGATGCACCCCGGGACCGATGGGGTCCCGGGGCCAAGAGATGATGACCCCACCCCGAGACCCGATGGGGTCCCGGGGGTAGGAAAATGCCGGTGCACCCAGGACCGGTGGGGTCCCGGGGCTAAGAGATGATGACCCCACCTCGAGACCAGATGGGATCCCGGGGGTGAAGAAATGCCGGTGCACCCCGGGACCGATGGGGTCCCGGGGCCAAGAGATGATGACCCCACCCCGAGACCCGATGGGGTCCCGGGGGTGGGGAAATGCCGGTACACCCTGGGACCGGTGGGGGTCGGCAGCCGCCGTTACCTTTATTCTGACGACGCGGGATCAGTCATATCAAAACCAATATAGATCATGGTCCTAGCCCAAATCAAATTTGGCTAATCCTGAATCTATTTAAATCTAAACCAAATCTAATTTCAAATCAATATTTGAAATTGATTAGTCCTTCTAGTAGACTTAAACCAAATTGAATCTTATTCACTTGTACTTAATCCAATTGAGATAATTCAATCAATCAAATTGATTAATTAAATCATATATGATTCTCAATTGTTGATCAGCAAATAGATCATCCTAGGAAACTTCTATGCATGTGACTCTCTAGGTTCGAACCTAAGCCGGTAGCATAGAAATAATTTTCTATACTAATCGATGTGCCCATCTAGCAATGGAACCCGACGTCCGGATAGGTCGAAGAGTTGCCGAGCAAACTCCAAGAACCCTAAGAAACAGTTACCATATAATTCATCCTCTTGACCACAAATGCTAATGATGGCTTAAGAGCCTGTCAACTCTAAACAGCAAATCCATAAAGTGATTTCAATTTTAGTGATCATGTGACTTTCACATGAAGTACCTTGGCCAAGGTCTTGCTAAATTGAAACACAAGCATTTCTCCTTTTAACGGGATAGGTCAAATTCCATCTTGATCCACAACTGACTACCACAAGTACTTGACTGCACCCAATAACCTTTCGTAGCTGGATTAGAAATCCAGGTGGTCCGGCACCTAAGTACAATGAGTTTCTTATAAGCCACTAGTTGTGATCAGGTCTGAAGGATACTTATACCTATATCTTCTCGAATTAACTCTTGATAGTAGAGTATCCGAAAATGAGTCATGTTCGGTGAAATGTACTCCTACACTTTTACCTGTATGTCTCTACACTCCTTGGTTAAGAGGACAACCAACAAATATGATATACAACGTCCTATAATTGATAGTACTATGGCCCTGTCATAGTATATCATTTAGTCGCGAACTCTTTTAAGGACCTTCAAAGATAAATCCTCCTTTATCGTGAAGGAAGATCCTGAGGGCTTCATTACTATTAGGAGTTTTAAGAAGATGTTCTTGTAATGAATAAACTGTCAAATAACTTTTATTAATATATCAATTTATATACAATTTATATGAACACAATCATCAAATGACTGGCTTTAGGATACAATTCCCAACAGGACACAATTGACACAGCAACCTACTTGATGAACATGTCTTCTTATATCAAGCTTGATGGGATGTTACCAGAGAATGTGTGGTCTGGTAGACAGGTGGAGCTTAGCCATATCAGAGTTTTTGGATGTACAACATATGTGCATGTGGATGCCAGTCAGCGGACTAAGTTGGACGCCAAAGCCCAAAAAATGATGTTCATTGGATATCCACGAGCAGTCAAGGGATACAGGCTACCTTGCAGTAGAAGGCCACGATCAGTAAGGATGTGGTTTTTGATGAGAACTCAGTCCTCAAGAAGCAGAAGGTGGTAGAGGTTCAGTCAGAGGCCCAGTCGGACGCGAGTGGGCAACAGGAGGCTTTAGTAGGGCATAACTGAGCAACTAACCTCTTATGATATTTTATCTTTTGTAGGATCATCAGAAGGACATGAGATTATGGTGGAGCACACTCCAGATATGTCTTCACATGTGGGGATCATCAGATGCATGCTCACGGCAGAGATGAGTAGAGAGAGGAGTCACATCCTGGGATAGGCATCGGCATTGCACTGCATAAGCCAAAGAGGATCATTCGGTAGCCAGAGCGATATAGGTTTGGTGAGACTATGTCATATGCATTGATGGCTGCCGGTGGAGGATCAGTTACCTACCAGGAGGCAATGACAAGCCAGGATAGAGATAGATGGGTTTAGGCCATGGCAAAAGAGGTGCAGTCCCTGCAGAAGAATCAGACTTGGCGGTTGGTGTCACTGTCAAGTGGAAAGAAACCCATTGATTGCAAATGGGTATTTTAGTGCAAAGATGGAGCCAAAGAGAAGGAGGGGATCAGGTATAAGGCTAGGTTAACGGCCAAAGGATTTTCTCAAAAAGAAGGCGTTGACTACATGAGGTATTCTTACCAGTGGTACGACAAACATCTATCAAGATATTACTGAGCATTGTAGCAGTACAGAATTCGAAACTAGAGCATATGGATGTCAAGACAGCCTTCCTTCATGGGGATTTGGAGGAGGAGATTTATATGAAGCAGCTGGAGGGGTTCATAGAATCGGAGTCAGAGAGAAAGGTATGTTGTTTGCAAAGATCCTTATATGGTTTGAAGTAGTCGCTGCATCAATGGTACTTGCGGTTTGATACTTTTGTGAGAAGCATCGGCATGTCTAGATGTGAGTATGATCCCTGTGTTTATTTTTGGATTTTAGAAGATAATTTCATATTATACTTGCATTTGTATGTAGATGATATGTTAATTGCATGCAAGAGTAAAGCTGTTATAGAGGATCTAAAGGCAGTATTGTCAGCTGAGTTTGAAATGAAGGATTTAGGTCCTACTACATGGATTTTGGGATGAAAATTTTTAGGGATAAAGATAGAAAGTTGCTTCACTTATCTCAAGGGACTTATATCAGGAGGGGTCTTGAGAGGTACAATATGGATGGTGCAAAGCCAGCCGCATTACCATTAGCTGGTCACATTAAGCTCTCCAAGACTATGTCACCGAGTTCTGAGATAGAGGCCGAGGAGATGTCCAAAGTACCTTATGCTTAAGGAGTTAGCAGTCTTATATATGCTGTGATGTGTTGTAGGCCTGACCTTGCATATGCTGTTAGCTAGGTTAGCATATTCATAGCTAGTCCGGGTAGAGCACATTGGAGAGCTCTGAAATGGATCTTCAAATATCTTGTTGGCACAGTCAGTATTGGTATATGCTATGGGTATAGTGGCATGGAGGATGGCACTAGACTGACCATGGAGGCTCAGGATCGGGTAGCAGGTTTTGTTGATGCTGACTATGGAGGTGATTTGGACACCAAGAGGTCGATGATAGGGTATGTCTTTATGTTGAATGGTGGTCCAATATCATGAAGGTCAAGTCTGCATCCAGTGATAGCTTTGTCTACTACAGAGTCAGAGTATATTGGTATTTCATAGAATGCAAAGAAGGCTATGTGGCTAAAAGGTCTTGCACTGGAGATGGGGATAGCACAGAGAGTGATCAGGTTATTTTCTAATAGCTAGAGTGCTTTACGTTTAGTCCAGAACCCGGTCATCATGCTAGGACCAAACATATTGACATCAGATACCACAGGAACAGGGAGCTTGTAGAGGATGGTGAGTTTGAGCTTGTAAAAGTGTTTATCAAAGATAACACAGCAGATGCACTCACTAAGGTACTGCCTCGAGATAGCTTCTTCAGATATGGAGCACTGATGGGATGATGGATCAGATGAAGCTTATTGTAACTTTGATGCACTAAGGCGAAGATTGTAAGCTCAAGTGTAGCACATCCAAAGTCCAGGTGAGTCACACAGGTTTGAGAGCTGAGGCTATATAAGTTCTCAGGTTCCTAAGTCATTTGGATTGGCTTGTGACCCAAAAACAGAGAGCATATGAGTCATGGGTGTACATGGGCTCGGGTTTGAGTGCTTTCTTGAATGGCTTAGAAAAAAAAAATTTGAGAGCATGTTTAATAACCTAATTGTAGGTTATGGGACTGGGTTCATAGAGATTGGGCTCAGGTTTTCTGGATAGGCTTTCATATTTTAGGGAGTTTATTAGGAGAGTTGGTTATGGGTTGGTACGGAGAAGTATCATCCAAGATGGATGATTATTTAAGACTAATGGGAATTACGTATATTATATATGAATCAAATTCATATATCAAGCAATAGAAGATAAAAATAAATATGAATTTAATTCTTAAAACCAAAGATCCTCGGAAAACAAATTCAGATAACAAGAAATAATATATTATTAAATAATAGATAATACATGTATTTTTTATTAGGGATGAAGCTCAGTGTGTTCGACCTCTAATGATGATTCAGGCAAAGATATTTGAATGATGTCCTCCAAATGAAATAAAAAAGAAATAAAAGTTTTTTTTAAAAAAAGAAATAAAGGTTTTTTTTTTTAATGTCGACTTATTATTCTTCCCTATCCTTCCTCACGCGCTTGATGTTGACGGAAGCTGCGCAACATTCGGCTCGTTCCCTTCCCCGCCCACCGTCGCTCTCACGCTTGCCCTCTCGGGCTCTCCTCCTTCCGACCCGCTTACCACCAAGAAGCCGGTCGCAGTCCTCTCTCTTGATTCGCATGGCGTACTATCGCTTCCCGGCCACCATCGCCTCTGTCCGGAGCTCCCCTCTTCCTCGCTTTGCCCACCACCGAGTCCGACTTCAGAAACCCTCGATCTCTAACACGAAGCTATTCTCCTCGATAGCGTCGAGCGCTAAATTCGGCTGGGACGACGTTCTTCGTGTCGCCGAGGCCGATCAAGAAGACGACGACCCTTCGGATCTCCGACGCTACTTCGAGAAAGTTCGGGTCTGCAATCGTGGATCCGTAGGTCCTCCATCACCCGTTCACGTGTTTCTTTGTTCCACTGGGTAACCATCTGATCGGTTTCTTGGGGTTCAGGATTTCGATTTCGTTGCCTGAAAGGAATTTTATTTGGTTCTTTTAAGCTTCAAAGAAAGATTTCGGATTTAATATATTAGAATTCACGTTAATATATCTTCTTCTGCTGGGAATTTAAGCAGGAAATGCAATCGGAGTTTCTTCCGTTTGTCGTCGACGATCAGATTGGTGGATACATACATAAGCGGTAAGAATTCAAAATTTTTGCTTATCCTTCTTTTATTTTTCCCCTCTTCAATTCCTATATATTCCCATAAAATGATGGAAACCTATAACTTAGGATTGCTGGATACCAATACAAAGAAGTTATTGATGGTACTACAGAATTGTTTTAGGAGAATTTCGATAATTGCAAGATGTCCTAGGTTTTTCTATCTCTGTAACCTTAAGCCGTGAAACTTCTTGAATTAATGATTGTTTCCCAAGTAATTGTCTTCTGTAGCTGTTGCTTTCTATTTTCAAAAAGTCTTTTGATGGCATCATCGTGCAAGAGATGGTTGTGTAACAAATGGTTGTGTGGATGCTTCCTCTTGATTTATCTACGACCACGCCACTGTGTGCTGTACTATTGCTTGCATTAATCAAATATGACATCTCTTTAACATTTCTCGATGTTATCAACTTTGCATATGCTGGCATTCCAAGAAGCTGCATAATATATAACAGGACAATTGAAATTGTACCGAATGATATTGGCTTTATGAATGATAATGGGAAAGCTTCTCATTTTTTGAGAAGTTTAGAATGATAGTCCATTAATAGATCATGATGATTGAACCCTTGTATACATGTTAAATCATACACGTCCTGCGACTGCAGCTAGACTCATGCTCTGATTAATGCTGAGTATATTGGTTTTCAACTACATTTATGCAACTTTAATCACCCTAATCATAGCTGAGCTTCACTGATCCTTTAAAAAAAAATGAGTTCCCTGTGAAAAATGCTTGACCAATTATTGATCAGTAGAACTCTGGTACCAAATATATGCTTTCCTGTAAACATATAGGCCATGGAATATCTCTCTCAGGTGGTTGGGATTGCTTGACCCAATAATCTATGTCGTGTTTCCTCTAAACGTAGTTGATAATAGTATTTCTTAGGCTCTATGTGGTTATCAAGAAAGTGAATGAAAAGAAAGTTAGTTACGCAAGAATCTTCTTTTCCAAATGTTTGGTAATAGAAAGAAAATTCAAAGGGAAAAATTATGTGAGAAAATTTGAGGCCTAGATTTTCTCAAACAAACCTAGAATTTTCCCTCCCGAAGTAGTGATTTTGGGAATGAAAAGCAAAAAGTGTTTCTTGTGGGCAATTTAATTATAAGGTTGTGTTTGGTGCATCGCTAGACAATCCTAAATGATAATGTGGATTGCTTACAAGATAAATTAGCAGATAGATTGCCAGTAATGTTGATTACTATGTTTGGTATATAGATAATGTTGCAGTAATATTGATTACTGAGATTGGTATGACAAACAGATTATCAGTCATATAACACATCAAATCCCCAAAATACCTCTAAATCAAATCTATTAAAAATTCATATACTATTATTTATTTGGTTTAAAAAAACTTGCATTTGGAAGGGGTGATTTTATTTTTACGGAAGAGAAGCGAATGATTTTGTTTTCACAAAAGAGAAAGGGGCAAGGGCAATTTTATCAAAAAAAATTATCAGATTATTACTGTTGCCCAGATGTAGCAACCCAAGAGGGGGGTGAATTGGATATTAAAAATTTAATTGCGCAGATATGTGCTTATCAAATTTTAATTTGCAACGGTGTAGTGATGTGAACACAACAATTTCACAGAGATAAAGCAAACAATCGAACACAGGGATTTTTATAGTGGTTCAGTGCTAATTCAGCACCTACGTCCACTTCCCAAAAACTTTTTGAAAATTTTTTACTTTAATCGTAATACTAACGATTACAACCCCTAGCCTTACCCGGCTAGTCCTCTTGTTTCACGCACAAGGAAGCAAAACCCCTAGTCTTACCAGGCTAGTCCTCTTGTTTCACGGCATAAGGAAGCCAAAAACAATCAAGGGTTAAACCTAACCCTTTTACAAAAATATATTCAGAATATTTAAGAACAAATAGCTCATAAATTGAGCAAATATTCAAAATAATATTTTACAACTTTTGTAGACAATCTTCAGCAATAAATAAAACTCTTTGAAGTAGCTAAAGCTTTGAATGCTTGTAGAGGCTTTAATGGATCTACACGGATTGAGCAGTAAATGATCTTCAAGCTTTCTCGATTTCAACACACAGAGTTTCCTTTCAACAACTCAGAAAATATGCAATAAAGGCTCTCTCTTCCTTGTATTTCTTCCTCTTTTTTGTTCTCATTTTCTTTTTCTAATCTCAGCTATTTAAAGCATTTCAACATCAAAAAATATCCGTTAGACTCAATCGAAATTAATGGAAAGTAGAACAGAAAGAAAATATAACCGTTGTAAACATTTCTCTTGAGCATTGAATGCACTAGTATCCATTTGAGGAAGGAAGATCTTGCCATAATCCAAGAAATCAAAAGTTAGTTTAGCTGAAAATAAAACTTAGAAAGAGAGAGAGAGAGAGAGAGTATAGTTCGTCCAAGTATTGAAGAGAGAAGCAGTAGTTGGCTGAAGAATAGTCCCAGCTAACTGCTTGAAGGTGACCGGCCATAATGAAGATAGCTAGCTGGAGAAGGTCTCTAGTTAGCTCATTTCAAAATACACACGGTCCAGAGAAGAGTTCAGCAGTCTATCAGCTAGCTGAAGCTTGGCTTCAGTTAGCTTGTTTCAAAAAGCACACGGCCATAGAAGATCTGCAGTCCATTAGCTAGCTGAAGGCTGGCTTCAGTTAGCTTGTCCCATGGTTTAAGAAAGTCTGCAACAAAAAATAGTTAGCTGGACCAAAGGTCCAGTTAGCTGTTTACAAGAGGTGCACGGCTAGAATGAAGCTTTCATGTCAAAATAGTTAGCTGGAGGTTAGCTCCCGTTAACTAATTCAAAATTTCATGCGGCTGAGAGAGAGGGAATATCAAACCTTTAGTTAGTTGGACACAAAGTCTAGTTAACTATTTCCAAGATCCACACAGCTAAGAGAGAGACCAGCCAAAAAGTAGTTAGCTGAAGACTAGCTTCAATTAACTCACAAAGAAAGATAGCTAGCTGAGGGAGCAACCCAGTTAGCTTGTTTCATCATGAATTCGGCCAGGAGAGAGTAGCAAGCAAGATAGCTACTGAGGGAGCAACTCAGTTAGCTAGCAGAGAAAGATAGCTAGCTGGGGGTCATCTTCAGTTAGCTCGTAGAGAAAGATAGCTAGCTGAGAGAGCAACCCAGTTAGCTCTTCTTATCATGCATTCGGCCAGGGAGAAATGTTAAGCAAAGTAGCTAGCTAGCAAAGCATCCCAACTGGCTTGAATAAAGCATGGTTCGGCCAAGAGAGATAGCAAGTAAAATAGCTAGCTGGCAAAGCATCCCAGCTAACTTGAATAAAGTATGATTTGGCCAAGAGAGATGGCAAGTAAAATTGCTAGCTGGCAAAGCATCACAGCTAACTTGATTTATCATGAACACACCTAAGGCACAAGTAGCTAACTCGCCAGGTAGCTTATTTCAAGGAGCATTCGGCCAAGAGCCATTTCCAATACAAGAATCAGTTAGCTTTCAAGGTGGAATTCGGCCAGGTAAGAAGTCTAAGGCAGCTTAGCTAGCTGGAAAAAATCTCAGATAAACTAATTTGAGAACCAAACGGCTAAGAGCAATTGTCCAAGTGATTTCGACTTAATGAGGCTCATGGTAAGACTTCTGAAGCATTCTTTGGTCATTTTTCTCATTGATCTTTGTCTTCATAATAAACAATTAGTCCTTACTTAATTGTTTAATAATTATCAAAAAATCTAGGGCTAACAATCTCTTCCTTTTTGATAATGACAAAACCCTTAAGTGTACATAAGAAAAAAAATATAGGAAAGACTTTAAACAAATAGGAATGTAGAATGCATAGAATGTATTAGAAACTTTTCTCTAATTCCAACAAATATAATGTATTAGAAATTCTTTTCTAATTCATTCCAAAAAATATTTTCTCCCCCTATCAATTGAATATATGGAGTATTTATCTTCCATTTTCTCAATGTTTGCATTATTCTTCTCCCCCTTTTTGTCATCAATCAGAAGGTGATTGAATATGCAAATATTCAATTGTCATACCATAAACATTCATAACATAATGCATTAAGATAAAATGAGTACATTATTCATACCAAATATCATGCAAAACATTAAGCCGATGGCTCAATTAGAAAACATTAATTCTTAACAAACATTCATCATGAAGTCAAAGCAAATATTACAAGACAAGCATACTAATTCATTTATCATCATCAGAAGAAATCACAGAAGGTTGGGTTGAGGATCCATCCGGTCGGCGAGAGGGTCCAGGCTTATCTTCTTGAGGTTGTGGCGGAGGCATCTAGAGGTAGGGATGCGAATAAGACACATCTGGAGGAGCAGAAGAAGCAAGATGTTGCTTCACGAGGCTTGTAAGCCTAGCAATAGAAGCGGTCCAATGATCAACAACATTTGAGGCATCCTTGGTCTGGCTTTCATTTGCATGCATTTGAAAAGTTATTCATTCCGCTTTTGTCTCAAAACATTCAAGCTTAGATTTTAACAGATTGATCTCATTCAGAATACGGCCCATTACAGTCTCATTGTGGTGAAATACTCGTCCATTGAGAATTTGCATGTCATGAATGATTTAATTTTGACTCATCGCAACTTAAGAAAGGGTCTCAAAAACTGTGAGATGTGGGGTATATGGTGTAGTCGTTGATGGGGATGATCCACTATCTCCGTACTTACTACTGGATTGGGCTATAGACAATTCATGAATGATCCGTTGTATCTGTCTTCACAGATCTCAAACGGTGGGTCGATGAGGAGCAGGATTATCATTATAATGAGGTGGCTCATGTGCATTGAATTGAGGTGGCTCAGTCATGAAAGGGTTTGGTTCATTCAATGCGGTTAGGAAAGGATTGGGTTGATGAAAATCAAAATTAAGTAATGGGTAAAGGGCAAGCTGGTTGAGGTAGGTTTGACGGTGGTAAGCTACTTGGTGGAAGAGCAGGTCTTTCACCTATCCTAGTCCTAATCTTGGTCCAAACACCATCACACTTGGCATAGTCCATACGGTGAAGAGAGTGAGCATTAAATACATCGGAATGACGTAATGCTACAATAGTTTCTCCCTTAAGTTTTACATTGTAGAATTCAAAAACATAAGTGAGAACATACCATATGGCAATGCAGCTTTGGATCTACCTAAGGCTTCCTTCATAATGTCATCATAAGTTCGGGGAAATCTAGAATTGTCTCTTCTAGGATATCAAACATAATACAAACATCACGATCAGTTATGGCATTAAAAGATCCGGCTCGAGGGGCAAAGATTTTGCAATGATGCTATGAAGTAATCTATTCTCAACAGAAAGCATGTTTGCATCAAGGTTTACTATATTATCGGCTTTACCATCCTCTAAGCCAAGAATCATGGCAAGTTTATAACCTTTTTTTACTAAGAAAATTTTCTAAAATACCTTCAGATGGAATGCTTAAGGCGGAACCTAGCAACTTCCTAACAAGATCTATATTAACCTTTTTAACATAAAAGGTTATGGTTCCATCTCCAAGAATGTTTTCATAGAATTCACGGATTAATTCGGGATAAATAGGCTTTTTGGTTGTTAACAAGCTAGTCCATCCTTGAGAAGCAAATAACCTACCTAACTTAAATTCTTGTTCTAGGAAATCAAAGTCTACTAACCTTCCATTGGCTAAGGCTCTAGCGGCGATATGAGTAGAAGGTGGAAAAGCTTCGCGAAGAAGAAGAAGCAGGCTCTACGAAGATCGATGGAGTCTTCTTTCCTTAAGTGAAGAGATTTCTTCTTAGGAGCCATCTTCCTTTTCTTCTTGAAGTGGTGATGAAAGGAGTTTGAGAGAAATGAAAGGAAGGAAAGATGAATGGGAGGAGTGGTCGGTTTGATGAAGAAGACGTTTTGGAAGTGAAGTGGAGTGGAAGGAAACCGGTGGGGTGGTTGACTATATAGCAAGTCCAAAAGCGGTTGACTGATCAGGTAGCTGGAGATTTTTCTCTGGTTGCCTGATCAGTTTAACTGACTTAAAGATTTGGTGAAAAGTGGTGTGGCTGGTTGGTTGAGAAATAATATGGAAAAGTGATGGTTGGCTGGTTGTAAATATTCATAAAGAAGTTAACTCCCTAGTCAATTGATGCACTAAAGACAAGAGTAATAAATATTCTTGGAAAAACGTTCATGGAGGGATTTAATTTAAATGGCTGAGAGGAGTCATGCAACACATGATAACATGATTTTCACATAATATTGAGGTGCATGAAAAAATAATCATTCAAGATAACTTACTGAATAGAAGGATCAATCATACCAAGTTCTCTTCTAATTTCATAAAACTTAGATTCTTCAAGGGGCTTAGTAAAAAATCAGCAAGTTGTTTTTCAGTACATAAAAATTCAATTACAACGTCACCATTATTACTGATCCCTAATGAAGTGATGTCTAATTTCTATGTGTTTAGTCCTTGAATGCTGGATGGAATTCCTTGTTAAATTAATTGCACTAGTGTTATCACATTTTATTAGATGCCTTTTTGTTTGATGCAATAATCTTCTAGCTGCTGCTTAATCCATAAGATTTGAGCACAGCAACTTCCAGCTGCAATGTATCCAGCCTCGGCCGTAGACAATGCTACTGAAGTTGCTTCTTGCTAAACCATGAGACTAAGTTAACACCTAGAAATGGCAGTTCCACTAGTTGATTTTGTCTAATTTACAACCTGCAAAATCTGAGTCTGTGTATCCTATTAAGTCAATGCTAGATTGTTTGTTATACCAAAGTCCTAAATTCATAGTTCCTCTTAAATATTTAAATATCCTTTTAACAGCAAGCAAGTATGATTCTTTAGAATTAGCTTGATATCTAGCACACATGCAAATACTAAACAAGATATCAGGTCTACTTGCAGTTAAATACAATAAGGATCTATCATGCCTCTATAAAGTTTAGATCAANTTTCAGGTAAACTTATTAAATATAATTTATTACTGATATAAAATTTCTTAATCTTAATAAATTCTAAAACTAACTATTTATTTTAATGCAAAAAAGTTTACGTGGGACCCTGCCAGCCATGATGCCATTAGGGCAGCATGGGAAGCTCTTACGGGACGTCGATACTCCGACATGCTTCATCGTTGGAGGTTATCGGGTCACCATCCTACGCATGTACAAAGGGTATTTGGCACGAGTGGCAGCAGGTCTGGCAGTCTGATGGCTGGCGCAGGAGGTCCGCATCAGCCAGCACGAACCACGATCCGAGAGGGGCGGTCCTAGCACGGGTCTCTCCTGCCACACTTCGGGCTCCATTTTGATTCAGGAGCACAGACGTCGTATGGTAAGAAAACATATTTAATTGCTAATTTAGTTATTTACAAATACTTACTTTAATATCAATTTTTCTGTTGTTTAGTCTGAGCATGAGGGCGGAGATTCTGGTGAGTTTCGTCTATTCAGGGCGACACACACCAGGAGGGATGGTTCCTGGGTCGATACACGATCATGGGAGGTTGCGGTAAGAAATTAGCTTTATGTTGTATCTGTTTAATTTCTAAAATTTTATTAGAGAAATTTATTGATTCATTTATTATTGATTTTATAATTCAAAGACACGAGTCGAGGAGCTTCATTTCTAGGCATCGCAGGTCGACTCCACTGATGGGGGGACGCCCGTCGAACTCTCAGCAGAGAGAGTCGACGTGTGTTTTTGAAGGCTGTTTGTGCTCAACCGCGAGACCGTAGGGTCTATGGTCTGGGCACTAGAGCTTCTGCATATTTTTCCCCATCAGGCCTCTAGCTCGCGATATTCTGGCGATATTCCTGCCGAGCGTTTAGATGACATTCGAAGATTTATCACGGAGGAGGTTCGTTAGGAGGTTCGACAGGACATTCGGCAGGAGGTTCGACAGGAAGTTGAGCACGAGTTCGAGCAGTGTACGGGAGGCCTTCAGTAGGAGCTTGTAGACGTGCGAGAGCAGATGCGTCAGTTGCAGGATATGGTTAGCCGCATGTCGCAGGGTTTTCAGCCTCCACATGATCGTGCCCATTCTTGATGTATTTTTTCTTTACTTTTTATTTTGTATATGAAAACTTCAAAATTTTAATATATTAATTATTTTTAGAAATTGAATGTGAATGTTTGGATCAATATGAGTTATGAATGTTCGATCAATATTTAAATGTAATGAAATTGTATTAACCATTTTAATTTTAAAATTTTATTTTTTTTAAAAAAATTAATTAGCGACGCATTAGAGATTAAAATTGCATCGCTAATATTTCCAAAATATTATTATTAAATATTGCGACGCAATGACCTGGCATCGTAATATTTTAAAAAAAATTAATTAGCGATGCATTAGCAACACAAATTGCGTGGCTAATATATCTAAAATATTATTATTAAATATTATGACGCAATGACCTGGCGTCGTAATATTTTAAAAAAAATTAATTAGTGATGCATTAGTGACTCAAATTGCGTCGCTAATATATCTAAAATATTATATTAAATATTGCGACACAACTAAATGCGTCACAATATTGCGACGCAATTGAATGCGTCGCAATATTTAATAATAATATTAAATATTAAAAATTAGTTTTAAAATTAGCGATGCATTTAGGATGCGTCACAATATTGCGACACATTTAGTTGCGTTGCAATATATTGCGACGCATTTAGTGCGTCGCAGAGAGTCGCTGTTAAGCGACACAATTACGATAAATTGATATTGCGACGATCATCGTAGCGATGCCATCATTGCGTCGCTAATGCGTCGCAATAGCATGTTTAGCAACGCATTAGCGACGCATTTGGGCGTCACTGTATTTTTTTTCTCTTGTAGTGAGAAATCATCAATCACAATAAAACCATATCTTTTTCCTCCTAGACTAGTTGTTCTTGTAGGACCAAATAAATCTATATGCAAGAGCTCCAAAGATCTAGTGGTTAAAACCAATTTTTTGATTTAAAAGATACTCGGGTTTGTTTTTCAAATTGACAAGCATCACAAATCTTATCTTTTTCAAAAATAAGTTTTGACAAACCATTCACTAAGTCCTTTATGATCAATTTAGACAATAAATCCTTGCTTGCAATGGCTAACCTACGATGCCATAACCAACTATTATCAGTTTTATTATTCATAGCAACTAGGCAATCAACATTCTGATCATGCAAATCATTTAAATCAATAATATATATATTACCATGCCTATGACCAACAAATTTATATATTCATTAGCAGGATTTATAACAATGCATAAGGATGATTCAAATGTAACTTTAAATCCTTTGTCACATAATTGACTAATGCTTAGTAAGTTGTGTTTCAATCATTTACAAGCAAATATTATTGATGTAAGCATGAGGTGTGATACCTATTTTGCCAATGCCAATTATTTTTTCTTAGCCATTATCATCAAAAGTAACAACACCTTCATCTTTTGCATCCAAAGTGATAAATTATGATTCATCACCCATCATGAGTCTTGAGCACCCGCTATCCAAGTACCATTCTCTTTTAGTTGCTCGGGTAGCAAGACACACCTGCATACACAAATTCAAATTTTGCTCTTAGGTACCCAAGCTTTCTTTGATCCTTTTGTTAGTTAAATAGTTCTTTTTGGAACCCATATTTTTTAAATATTGTGTGTGTGACAAGTATAAGCTTTGTCTTAATTTACCACATTTGAAGCATGTAATTTTTGTAGAATCATCAGCATGCACATAAAGATTTTTTAAAATTTTTTGTCTTTCAAAAGGGTTATATCCAAGACTAGCTCTATTATAGACAGCCCTTTGACTACTTAGTATCATTTCTAATTTTTCTAAACTCAATGTAAATCTATCTATAATTGGTTTTAATTTATTTACTTTATTTTTTAAATCTTGGTTTTACTTTAGCAAAGATTCATTATCTTTTGAAATTCTTTCTTTTTTAAGATTAAAATTTTTAATTTTATTTTTTAAATCTCTATTTTTTGAACTTAAATTTGTAAAATTATCAACCAGTTCATAAAATGCACCATGTAGTTTATCGAAAGTAAAGTTATCTAGAAATCTAGGACTTACCTCATATCATCTGTCATAAAGCATATATTGATGACTTTGGTTTTATCTTCATCTTCAGAACTTGTAACTTCACTGTCGCTTCTTGTAGCTAACATTGCTTTCTTATTTATTCTTTTGGGTCCTTTCTTTAATTGGGGACATTCTGGTCTGATATGTCTAGGCTTTTTGCACTCGTAGCATATTGGAGGCTCACTTTTTTCCTTTCTTTGCTGTGTTTTCCTTTTGTGAATTATTTTCTTTTTCCTACAAGCTTCTTTCTTCTCATAAATTTCCTAAATTTTCTAGAGATAAGTGTTATTTCATCATCCTTCTCACTATCACTAGTTGTTTCCTCACTTTCATCATTTTGAGTGGTACTCTTTAAGGCCATTATTCTTTTTCTTTGACTCATCTTCATCAATGTGTTATCGTTGCTGAAGCTCGTGAATCATCAAGGAACCAACTAACTCTTCAAGTGATATTGTATTGAGATTCTTTGCTTCTTGAATTGCAGTAACCTTGACTTTCAAGACCTAGGCAAGGATCTCAAAAATTTTCTAACAAGATCACCGTTAGCATAAGATTTTTCTAAACTTTTTAGTTCATTAATAATATCGATAAATCTTGTAAATATGTCAGTGATATTTTCTGTAGAATCTATTTTAAATAATACATACTTATGAACAAATCATATTTATCTTGGATTCCTTGACTTGATTAGTACTCTTATGGGTGACTTCAAATCTATCCCAGATTTTCTTAGCAGATATATATAGAAATATGATTAAACTCATTTACATCAAGTGAACAATAAAGAACATTCATAGCTTTTGCATTTAATTGAGCTAATTTCTTATCTTGCTCATCCCATTCCAATTTTGGTTTTGAGATGTCAAGACCATTAGTCTGATGGTGGGTATATGAGGTTCATTAATTATGATTCTCCATAGATCATAATCAAGTGCTTGTATGAAAATTTTTATTCGTGCTTTCCAATAAGTGTAGTTTGTTCCATTGAACAATGGTAGTCTATTAGTTGACTGTCCCTCATCCAAATAGATCACATTTGGATTGCTAATGATCTTTGGCTCCAAGCCACTTAAAGCAATAAAAATCAGGAGCACGCTACTATGATACCACTTATTGCCCAGATGTAGCAACCTAAGAGGGGGATGAATTGGGTATTAAAAATTTAATTACGCAGATATGTGCTTATCAAATTTTAATTGGCAGCGATGTTGTGATGTGAACACAATAATTTACAAAATAATGTAAACAATCAAACACAAAGATTTTTATAGTAGTTCAGTGCCAATCCAGCACCTACTTCCACTTCCTAAAAATCCTTTGAAAATTTTACTCCAATCGTATTACCAACGATTACAACCCCTAGCATTACCTGGCTAGTCCTCTTGTTATACGACACAAGAAAGCCAAACCCCTAACCTCACTAGGCTAGTTCTCTTATTTCACGGCACAAAGAAGCCAAAATACTAAGGGTTAAACCTAACCCTTTTATAAAAATATGTTCAGAAAATTTAAGAACAGATAGCTCCTAAAAGAGCAAATATTCAAATAAATACATTACAACTTTTGTAGACAATCTTCAGCAATAAATGAAACTCTTTGAAGTAACTAAAGCTTTGAATGCTTGTGGAAGCTTTAATGATTCAGCAGGGATGAGCAATAAATGATCTTCAAGCTTTCTCAATTTCAACACAGAGCTTCTTTTTACCAACCAAGAATATATGCAATAATGGCTCTCTCTTCCTTGTATTTTTTCTTCTCATTTTCGTCTTCTATACTTAGCTATTTAAAGCATTTTAACTACAAAAATATCCGTTAGACTTAATCAGAATTCATGAAATGTAAAACGAAAAGAATATATAACCATTGTAAACATTTCCCTTGAGCATTGAATGCACTGGTATCTATTTGAGGAAGAAAGATCTCTGCCATAATCGAAGAGATCATAAGTTAGTTAGCTGAAAATAGAACTTAAGAAAAGATATATAAAGAGAGAAGAACTCATCCAGGTGTTGAGAAATGAAGCATTAGTTGGCTGGAGTTTGATTCCAGCTAACTGCTTCAAGAAATAATTTAGCCAGAGTTCCTGTCTGCGTACAATAGCTAGCTAAACTAAAAGTTTAGTTAGCTATTTTTCAAGGTGTGCACGGCCAGAGAAGAAAATTGCTATCCCTCAGCTAGCTGAAGAGTGGCTTCAGTTAGCTATTATCATGAGGAGCTCGATCAAAAGAAAGCCTGCAAAATAATAGTTAGCTGGACCAAAGGTCCAGTTAGCTACTCACAAGAAGAGCATGTCCAGAGAGGAGTTTCATGCCAAAGTAGTTAGCTGGACTAAAGGTGCAATTAACTTTTTCAAAGTTTCATATGGCTATAAGAGAGAAATTCAAACCTTTAGTTAGCTGGACCCAAAGTCCAGTTAACTATTTCAATGATTCACATGGCCAGGAAGAAGGAAGGCAAACTGCCAATTAGCTGGACTCAAGGTCCAGTTAACTATCTTGAAGTTTCACACGGCTAGAGGAAAGTCCAGGCCAAAAGTAACTAGCTGGAGGTTATCTCCAATTAACTAGGAAGGAGTTCCACATGGCTAGAAAAGTGTCCAGGCCAAAAGTAGCTAGCTGGAGGTTAACTCCAGTTAGCTAGATCCATAACAGTTCGGCCATAGCAAGAAATAGTTAACTTGTTAGCTAGCTGGACTGGGAGTCCAGTTAACTAACACCATCATGCAAACGACCAAGGCACAAAAGAGCTAACTTGTCAGCTAGCTGGACAGGGAGTCCAGTTAACTAACATCACCATGCAAATGGCCAAGGCACAAAGAGCTAACTTGTCAGCTAGCTGGACTCAGAGTCTAGTTAACTAACATCATCATGCCTAACATCATCATGCAAACGCCCAAGGCACAAAGAGCTAACTTGCCAACTAGTTAGACTCAGAGTCCAGTTAACTAACATCATCATGCAAACGCCCAAGGAACAAAAGAGCTAACTTGTCAGCTAGCTGGACTCAGAGTCCAGTTAACTAACATCATCATGCAAATGGCCACAAGAGATGTACAAGAGTCATAGCTAGCTGGCCAGGTAACTGCTTTGAGGGAGCATTCTACCAAGAGAAGAACCATACCTTTCCAGTTGACTATTTACTAGTTTCAGTTAACTATTTTAAGGAGTGGTTCGGCCAGGAAAGGGTTACAAGATAGCTTAGCTAGCTAGAAAAAATCCCAGTCAACTAATTTGAGAACCATACGGCTAGGAGCAATTATTCAGTGAATTTGACTTGATGAGGCTCATTGTAAGACAACTAAAAGCATTCTTTGGTCAGCTGCATTTTCCTGCATTGATCTTTGTCTTCATAATAAACAAATTAGACCTTACTTAATTATTTTATAATCATCAAAATCAATCTAGGGCCAATAATTAGTTTGGTCCAAAACTTGACTCCTTAGAGATCCAATTCTAGAGGCCAGCTGAAAACTAGTTGGAGGGCTCATCGAGTTATAAATAGAGACTAACCTCAACTATGGTAATGAGACCTTCTAAACCTCCAAAATCAATGAGCTAGGGTTGAGCGATATGATGGCTTAAGATCGGCTATTGCAATCAAACAAGCATACTAGCCTAAAGATTCCTCCAACTAGCTGATGACAAATAGAGCAACAATTGAAGTAGATGAATCAAAGGATCATAATGGTTTTATAACATGTTTGAAGTCAGAGGGCAAACTTGTCCAATGACCTCAACTTACCTCATAAACTTCTATTCACCAAGGAGGTTATGGCAAAATCATTACCCCTTAAGTTTAATATGCCTTAGCTGGAGGCCTAGGATAGGACCTCAAATCTCATCGATCATCTAAAAGGCTTCAAAGCTCTTATGCTGCTGCATGGCATGCCAAACATCATTATGTGTCGAGCTTTTTTAAAATACCAAACATTATGGCTTTCTCAATGGCTCTAAAGAAGGCTACTCAAACATGTGCTCAAGTTTAAGGCTTGCCTTTATCAATCTCTTCAAGCAACCAAGCCAACTATTCATCCACAACTTTATGAGTGATAGGAACCACAAAAAGACTTTGATGATCTTGATGTCTATCAAGTAAAGAAAAGATGAATTACTAAGTGATTATATTCAGTAGTTCAATTTTAAAATTCTAGAAGTTTAAGGTTTGAAATCTTTAGTTGTCATCATAACTTTGATAGGTAGCTTGGGGAATTCCATCTTCTCCTCGTTAAAGCATCATCTAAAATATTTTACTGAGCTATTAGTTCAAATAGAATATATTAATGCTGAAGTGCTGCTCCGAAGAAGGATGAAAGATGGTTTGGGAAGAATTATTAGGATAAGGATGACCAGAGGCTTAAGGAGTTCTAGAAGAAGCCTCGAGAAGCTCAAAAGACCCCATGTCAATTAAAAGTCTTTGAAAGATATACTCTTCTTAATACTCCTCTTAACACACCTTAGACTCAAGTCTTTATGGAGATCAACCACTATATGTGCTGGCCTTCAAAGATGAGAGCTGAGTTTATGAAGATGGATCAAAGTAAATATTGTTGATTTCATTAAGATTATAGACATCATACTATAGAGTGTCAACGCTTAAAGGAGGAAATTGAGGATCTTATCTAGAGAGAGTCACTAATAACCCAAACAAACTAGCTGAAAGGAGTCAAGATCTAAGTGAAGGCCTGATAATCAACCCACAACTGGAGTAATTGCAGTGATCAATATAATTCAACTATAGTTGAAGAGAGTTCTTTGGCTCGAAAGGCCTATGCACCATAGATACAAGTTGAGGAGCCCTCTATGAAGAAGACTAAGGTCCTTGTTGAACCAAGGTTCACATTAGCTAGAAAAGATTTAAGTGGAGTGTATACAACTCATGATGAAACCTTTGTAATTTCAGTGACCATCGCTAACGATTAGATGAAAAGAATCTTGGTAGATAATAGTAGCTCAATAGATATCCTCATCTATAATACTTTTCAAATGATGGTTATTAGTCTTGAGTGCTTGAAGCTGATCAAAGCCCCATTGGTTGGTTTCATTGGAGAACATGGTCAAACTGAGGAAGTGATCACCTCACTAATGATGGTAGGAGAAGAGCTTTGTGGCAACAATATAATGGTAGATTTTTTCATTGTCATGCTATCTTTTGCATATAACATAATTTTAAGTCAGCTAAGCCTAAATGCATTAATAGCCACTCTATCATCTCCTTGTGAAATTTCTTATCAATTTAAGATGTAAGAAAACTCAAAGGAGATCGGGTGGCAACAGTGCATAACTGATGTATAACTAAATACTCATTAATATGGGCTCTTATAACTTTCTTGTAGAGTTCAACAACAAAATCGTTATTTTGATTCTTATTTGATAAGCTAAATAATAAAAGTTCTTATTGGATGTCACCAACCATGATATGTGAAGCTTTGCATTCCATATTGACTATTATTGGGTTAAAATACTGAAACTAGGGGACATGTCCTATGCTGATTTTCCAACCAATTTACCAAGGAAGGACCATGGCTCCTGCTCCGTGGTCCACACGTATATTCCATAGACAACCAAATCACGCCACATGCTTTTGAGTTATTTTATTTGAAATAGTAGTTTTCTTCTAGAATGTTAGCCCAGTGGGCTCTATATGGCGTATGGTCACATGGCGAAGGATTTCGTTCGGACGTAACAAGAATTCACACTCTATCTGCAAATTTTCTAAAGTTAAATGGCCACATGTTGTCTTATTTCACACGGTGAAGCAGAAGCCACCTCATAAAACATAGAATAGTCCAAGGGTTTTGGGACCAGTACTGTCTTCTTAAGCTGTTGGTGCTAATGGTGAAATATGGGCCTAGATTCAACCCTCCATGGATCTAAATAGCACATGGAATTCAGATTCACGGCCCAGTTAAGGCTCTCAAACCAAGACTCGACGTCAAACGGATCAAGTATAGTTCTAATAGTAAAGGATCCAATGTGATCTACCTTATATAAATTGATTCTGATAAAAGTAGCCTGTAAGGTTCCAAGACATGGTCACCAAATAAGGGATCGTAATTGGATCCAAAACATAATGGTGATTTGGTTCAAGTGATTTCCAAGCTAAGCTAGAACCAAAGGCGGGTAAATACAATGAAGGATTGAACCCTCAAGTTCACAATTGATTTATGACCATATGAGATTACCAATATGAGGCCCGTCTTTTTAAACACCAAAAGTGTATTTCTTAATATTTTTCTTAAATTTCAGTACCCTCTTCTCATTCCAGTCAATAGTTAATAGAAGTTCACTTGCACGTCTAAGACTTTACGTTCGGGCGGTAGAGACCTTGCGGACTAAGTTTCATCCCTACCAACCCACTATCATAAAAAAGACAATGGAAGCGAGACCCATCAGCAAATAAGAGTCGGGAAAAGTCTTTGACTGTGCAGGCGCAGTGGTTCGCCCGCATGTGAGTCCATGTACCAATGATGTGGGACTTATAAGCCGGCTACTCAGCATAGGTCTGTCTGCCGATAAATCATTGAGTTCGATACAAGTTATTCCAGCGGTGTACAAGGATTTTTTCATAAGGAAGTGTTTGATAATTTTTAATTATTTCTGGATAAATATATGATAGCATTTATCTAGAGGATAGCTGAAAGAATAAGCACCTTTTTAAAATTATCATTCTGCCATCAAAAGATAACTTTAGTTATTCCTGAGTTCATTAGGGAATAAGTTCAGGGAATAACCCCAACAACCCCACTAGTTAAACTTTTTCAGCACTATGACATGTAGCTATAGCATTTGAAGATAAGGAGGAATATCTAAAGGATATCCCTCTTATCCACCATATTAAACAGTGCCTAAGGATTTTTTTTTTTTTTTTTTCGAACTGTCATGGGCCTCCGCGGTAACACCCAAAAATTAAAAATATAATAAAATAAAAAACCTCTATTTTTCCGCATTCATAATCCCAATAAATACCCCAAAACCACGCATCTCACACCAAAACAACCCGAGCTCCCATCCCCTTCTCACATCTCTCTCTCGCACAACTTTCCCATGGCCAAACTCTTTTCCATCTCCACTTTTCTCCTCTTATTCGGTGCCATCACTCCCTCTTTAGCCAAGCATGGAGATCGCTACGGTTTCCTCCAAAGCGAAAAGCCGGCGAGGATGCCGGTGCGCCAGAAGCTGAGCCACCTGCGGCTCTTCTGGCACGACGTCATGAGTGGGCCGGACCCGACAGCCATCATAGTGGCGAAACCGGACTCGGCCAACTCGTCCGCGACCATGTTCGGCACGGTGGTCATGATCGACGACGCGCTGACCGTCGGCCCGGAGATCACATCAAAGCTAGTGGGCCGGGCACAGGGGTTCTACTCCTCGGCATCCAAGGAGGAGTTGGGTCTGCTCATGGTCATGAACTTTGCCTTCACGGAAGGCAAGTACAATGGCAGTACCGTGACCATTTTGGGCCGGAATAAGGTGTTCTCGGAGGTGAGAGAGATGCCCGTGATCGGGGGAAGTGGCCTTTTCCGGATGGCCCAAGGTTATGCCCAGGCACGGACGCACAGCCTTAATCCTAAGACTGGGAACGCCGTTGTGGAGTACAATGTTTTTGTGTTGCATTACTGATCATGTGTTTCTTGTTTAGTTTTCATTCTGTCTGAACCTTGATAGCAAGGTAGTATTCATGATGTGGTTCTTGATCTTTTGTTTTTCATCAATCGACGTCGGTGTCTCCACCACTCCGCGGAGTGGAATGATCATTGTTTCCAAAAGGAAAAGTTGGGATGAGATCAAAGTAGCGGATTTCCTTGAGAAAAAGAGATCAATGTAACGACCGTTATCTTGCAAAAAAGTAAACTGATTCGAAGGAAAAAGAGGATTCTAACTTCATTGCGCAGGCACGTTTTCTGATATCATTTGTTAGATGTACTTTCAAGACTGTGCGTTTGCTTTTTAAAATTATTTTTTTTATTTTTAAAAATGATTATTATTTTTTCATTTTTTTTACCTTTAAAAACTATAGATAGTAACTAAAAATAAAAATTATTTTTTATTTTCATACCATACTTTAAAAGAATAAGTAAAAAAGAGTCAAAAAAAAAAAAAAACCTTAGATGTGGTATGAGCTATTTACATAATGGCAATATTAGCAAGATCGGTGGCATAAATTGGGCAAATAGATTATTATACGTGTTCTTTCAGAAAAAAAAGTTACAATCAATAGTAACTTTCACCGAAACTACAACTCAACCTCAAAATAAATCCCATCAAGGGCAGTAGAATCAATCACTTAATCCCAAAAGAATACTTAAATTCTATCTACAAGAAATTCCACTAAAGGCAGCACTGCTACATACGGATACTCAACTCATTAGAACTATCCATCAATAAATAGCCGAATATGAAAAAGACTCTATAAGAATGTTAATAAAAAAAGCCATAGATTATAAGCAAACAAGATCTAATCTCAAACTCAAAAATGCTCTAGAACATTGTTTCATGGGGCTCATAGGCTTTTTTTCTTCCTTTAAAAACTTGAGAATTGGAGAGTCCACTTTAGAGACCATATTCAGGCTTTCCTAGTTTTTCCTTTCTTCTCTCTTACAATAAGGTACTCTACTAGTTGAGTTAAAACCATCTCATCCATTAGCATGCAAAAACTTAATTCAAATGCCAATAGATTGTGGTTCTATCAATGTGAACAAAAAAGAGTACCCAACCATGCCACTCAAGAGAAGAAATTAAGGTGTGAGCAAAACCCAAGTAAACATAAGCCATGCCAAGGCCTACTCTATGGGAGACCCGACTTACCTAGATCCTCTACTGGTAGCATCAGCTATCACCTAAAAGTAGTTCAAGGCTCTTTCTATAGCACATTATTATGTTGACTAATTTGGTCTAAAATCTTATCCTCTAAGGATATGATTCCAAAGATTATATATGAGTTAACTAAAGGGCTCACCAAAGACTATACATGAGTTAACTAAAGGGCACGCTAAATTTCTAATAGTAACTAATCTTAACCAGAACTCAGAACTCAGTGAGCGAGCATCCTTGAAACCTACAAAATTAGTAAACTAGGCAAACACCAAGATGGTTGACTCGATCAACTGAACACTCCCATCTAGAGATTTTTGTGGTTAGCCGACATCAGAATATTAGGCAACTAAGGAGATAAACTAGAGAATCAAGGTGGCCATGGAGCACATCTGAGATAGGGGCATACCTACTTAATAAGCTCAATAGAGATGGTCGATTATCTAAATTGATCAACTTGAAGAAAAAAGCTCAACTCAAATCATCTAAGCCTTTTTCCAACTATATTGGGTCGGCTACATGAATATGCTTCCTTCACTCTGCTCTATTCAAGACTAAGTCAACACTCAAATTATAAAAAATTATATCTTTCTAATTATTTCTATCCGTGTTAGTTTAGGTCTATCTCTATCTCTATCATTACTATGGACTGTTAAAAGATCACTCTTTCTAACTGGAGTATCTAAATGTTTTTGTTGTATATGCTCAAACCACCGTAATTGATTTTTTCTTATTTAATTTATCTTCAATTGGGACTACTCAAACCTTAAGATCTTATATCTAAAGTGTTGAGAAATTATTGAAACATAATTGCCCCAACTTTATTGATTTTGATGATTTCCAAAAGCCATGAGTACCTTAAAAATAATGTATTTATTTATCAAAAACCTTGAGCTTATTCAAATTGAAAAGAATGAACTATCAATGGTTATATCAAATGAGTTTTGAATCTATTAGAAAAAGAAGTTTCAAGTTCTATGCTTAAAAGGATTTCAAAAAGGAATTTTTACACATTATAATTCAATCGATGAATTCTTGGAACATGTCTTGAATCCATGATAAACGTCATATTTAATGTATTCAAGTCAAATTTATATTTTAAATTTAATTGGGACAAGTTTTAAAGTCAATCAGAACATTTTTCTGATTTTTGTATCGGTCCCGAGCCGACTCAAGGGTTTCCGAGTCGACTCCCCAAATTGCCTGATTTTTTCGAGTCGACCCTTGGCTTTTCAAGAGTCGACCCCTGACTTCTTGCGAGCCGACTCCTGTCTGTGCGAGCCGACTCCGCTCAAACAATAGAACCCATGTTTTTTGAGCACTTCTCGAGTCGACTCCCCATTTTCCTCGAGTCGACTCCCAACTTTCGCGAGCCGACACTTCTGTTTTCGCGAGTCGACCCTTCATTGCTTAAAATGTTTCTATTTTTGGTAATCGACCTTGAGCCGACTCCCACAAAGCTCGAGTCGACTCCGCGAAATCTGGGCGCGATTTTTAACAATGACACATCAGCCCCAACGGTAAGATTTTTGAATAACGGCTATTTTTTCTTATCTCTAACGGATATATTTTTGCAGATTCTATAAATAGAGGAGCTCTTTTCAAATTAAACAACCAGAGAAAATCAAAAAGAGAGAAAAGTATCATTTGAAAAGAGGGAAAAACAGAGCATATTGAAAAAATCATTTAGCTCAAACGAGAGTGATTCAAAAGGAGAGAAATCCAAGAGAAAGTTTCGTCTGCTCCTTTCCATCAATCTACAACAGTCAGAAGAAAATCCAAGTGCATTTCAAAGGTCAAATCGAAGGATTTTCAAAAGAGGAAAAAGCTTCATCTCAACTCCAAAGTCTTCAACGGTCAAGAATCTTGCTGAGGCGTGATTCAACACTTCTAGAGGAGTTAAAGAGAAGAAGGGAGAAAGCCCAAACATCTACCATCTGTAATATTATCAGGCTTTTCTAACCTTATATTATTTTGTACTTCATTTGTATATTTGCTCAAGGGGAGCACATTATTGTTCAAACACTTCTATTCTATTTTTGCTGATTCAATCAGTGGATTGAATCAGTGGAGGTTGGTATACCTCGTTACAAGCCGGAGTGCTTGTGTTGGGTTAGTTGTAAGCCCAAAGAAAAACAACGTGTAGGGTTTTGTGCTGGTAAGCCCGTGTTAAAACCAGCTGGGTTCGTTGTGCACCCGGTAAAACAACAAGTTTGAGTTGTGAGCTTGGAAAACAACTCGGCTGTAATCTAGAGAGATTATAGTGTGGACCCAAGTGAATCTTGGGAGTGGACGTAGGTGCTGGTTGCGCCGAACCACTATAAAATTATCTTGTGTTTGCCGTGCCTTATTTTCTCTATCTCTATCTCTTTTTATTAACTGTTTGTTCATTGCTTATTAGTTAATTTCACTCACTTGCACATCTTGCTAACTAATCAATTAAAGTTAAAAAGTCTTAAATTTTTAAGAACCCAATTCACCCCCCCCCTCTTGGGTTGCCATCTGGGCCAACAATTGGTATCAGAGCAAGTGCTCATTTAGAATTTGATCTCACGATCAAGGGCTAAAGATCCATATGGCAACACAAATTGGTTCAAGTTTTGCTGAAGGTCATTCTACGAATCGACCTCCTTTATTTAATGGAACCAACTATTCATATTGGAAAGCTAGAATGAGAATATTCATTCAAGCTTCGGACTATGAATTGTGGGAGTAATAATAAATGGACCTAGTACACCCACACACCTTATTGATGGCACTATTGTTCCTAAACCCGAAAGGGATTGGAATGATAATGATAGGAGAATGGCACAACTAAATGCTAAGGCCATTAATATTTTATATTGTTCCTTAGACTCAAATGAATTCAACCGAATCTCAACTTGTAATTCCGCAAAAGAAATTTGGGATAGGTTGGAAATTACTCATGAAGGAACAAACCAAGTAAAGGAATCAAAGATAAATATTTTGGTTCATAAATATGAATTATTTACTATGGAACAAACTGAAACCATCACATGCATGTTCACTAGATTTACTGATATTGTGAATGGTCTGAAAAGTCTTGGTAGAATTTATTCTAATGCTGATCTTGTGCGTAAAATTCTTAGGTCACTACCAAGATCGTGGGAAGCAAAAGTCACTGCCATCCAAGAAGCAAAGGACCTCAATGCACTACCTTTAGAGGAGCTTCTAGGATCCTTAATGACCCACGAGTTAACAATGAAGCAGCATATTGAGGAGGAAACAAAAAGAAGGAAAACTCTTGCCCTCAAGACTGCAGAAATGGAAGAGAGCAGCAGTGAAAGCAATGATGAAGATGATGAGGAAACTGCTCTCTTGGCCAAAAAATTCAGAAGGTTTATGAGAAAAAGGCCCTTCCATAAAAAGAAATTTGGAGCAAGATTTGAAGGAGAAAAGGATAAGAAAAAGGACAAGGAGAAAGAAAAAGAAAAAGAGCCCTTAGTATGTTATGAGTGCAAAAAGCCAGGGCACTTTAAGTATGATTGTCCTTTGCTGAAAAAGGCCTACAAGAAAAAGAAGAAAGCATACATGGCAACATGGTCTGATGAATCTTCCTCGTCGGAAGAAGATGAGCAAAAGGAAGTTGCCAATATTTGTTTCATGGCCAACGACGACGACAACGACAATGAGGTAAGTTCTGAAAACTCAAATGATGATTTTACATTTGATGAAATGTTTGAGGCTTTCAATGAACTTATGATTGATTTTAAATCCTTAAAAAAGAAGTATAAGTTTTTGAAAAATGATAATATTAGTTTAGCTAAAAGTAAAAATGAATTAGCTTTAGAAGTTAAGAACTTAACTAATGAAAAAGAAGAACTTAGCAAAGTAAGAGATAATCTTAATCAAGAAAAAGATTTATTAAAATCTGAAACTAAAAACTCAACTAAAGATTTAAAAGATCAACTAGAAACTTTAGCTTTAGATAAAGAACAGCAAGCTAAAGAAATTGACTCTCTTAAGAAAGATGTTAAAAATATAAAGACATTGTTGAGAAATTCACTTTAAGTTCAACTAAACTAACATGATCCTAGATAGTCAAAAAGCTGTTTTTGACAAAGCAGGTTTAGGATATAACACATTAAGAAAACAGAAATCTCTAAAGAATATTTTTATAAAAGCTAACCAAAGTAATATAACTTGTTTCAAATGTAATGAAAAAGGTCATAAATCATTTGAATGCAAAACGTTAAAGAATAACAACAAGTTAAATGTTAAAACTAAGAAAATATGGGTTCCGAAAGGAACAATTTTTATTGCTGCTAACCATGAAGGACCCAAGAAAGCTTGGGTACCTAAGCATAAAGTTTAAATTATGTTGCAGGAATGTCTTGTAGCCAAAAGATCAAAGAAAAAGTGGTACCTTGATAGTGGCTGCTCAAGACATATGACGGGTGACAAAGATGAATTCATCACCCTGGAAGAAAAGAAAGGTGGAGTTGTGACGTTTGGCGACAACGGTAAAGGTCAAATTATGGGCCTTGGTAAAGTTCGCATAACTCCATCTATAGTTATTGATAATGTACTTTATGTTAATGGTTTGAAGCATAATCTAATTAGCATAAGCCAATTATGTGATAAAAACTTTAATGTTTCATTTAAATCTTCATTATGCACTGTAACTAATTCTATTGATGATAGCATTGTATTACTGGTTATAGACATGGCAATGTTTACTTAGTTGATCTAGAAAAATTATCTTTGAGTGATCATTGCTTAATTGCTGACAATGCTAACATAAATGAAATTAGTTGGTTGTGGCATCGTAGATTAGGTCATGCAAGCACACACCTTATTTCAAAACTAATTAAAATGGATTTAGTTAAAGGATTACCTAAACTAGATTTTGAAAATAATAAAATATGTGATGCATGTCAATTTGGAAAACAAACTAGAAGTTCTTTTAAATCTAAAAACATTGTTTCAACTTCTAGGGCACTAGAGCTACTTCACATGGATCTTTTCGGACCAACTAGAACCACAAGTCTAGGAGGAAAGAAATATGGTCTAGTGATTGTAGATGATTATTCTAGATATACTTGGGTAATGTTTTTAGCTCACAAAGATGAGACTTTCTCGATATTCCTGAAATTCTTCAAGAAAGTCACAAATGAGAAAAACACTACTATAGTATCTCTAAGAAGTGATCATGGAACAGAATTTGAAAATCACCTATTTGAAAATTTCTGCACTGAAAATGGAATTAATCATAATTTTTCAGCCCCTAGGACCCACAGCAAAATGGTGTAGTTGAAAGAAAAAATAGGACTCTAGAAGACATGGCCCGTACCATGCTATGCGAAAGCAACTTACCAAAGTATTTTTGGGCGGAAGCTATTAACACAGCATGTTACATCTTAAATAGAGCTTTAATAAGACCAATATTAAAGAAAACACCTTATGAATTATGGAATGAAAGAAAACCAAATATAAAATACTTTCATGCATTTGGATGTAAATGTTTCATTCATAATAATGGTAAAAACAACTTAGGAAAATTTGATGCTAAATCTGATGAAGGAATTTTTCTAGGTTATTCAACAACTAGTAAGGCATATAGAATCTTTAACAAGAAAACCTTAGTAGTTGAAGAATCCATTCATGTAGTTTTTGATGAATCTTTAGCAACTGGATCTGAAAAGATTGATGATGAGGAAGATACAAACATAATTGAAAAAGATCTTGAAAAACTTAATATTGAAGTATCTTCTGATCATGAACAAGAGGCTAAAGATGATGATTCACATAAGGACGATGATGTCAATATTAATCATAATGATGTAGATCTTCCAAGAGACTGGAGATATGCTCATAGTCATCCTAAGGAATTGATTATAGGCGATCCATCTCAAGGAATAAGGACTAGATCATACATGAGAAATATTAGTAATCATCTTGCATTTGTTTCACAAATTGAACCTAAAACTATAGAAGAAGCTGAAAAAGATAATAATTGGATGTTAGCTATGCAAGAAGAACTAAATCAATTTACAAGAAATAATGTTTGGACCTTAGTTGAAAGACCTAAAAATCATTCAGTAATAGGATCAAAATGGATATATAGAAATAAACTAGATGAAAATGGCATTGTAATTAGAAACAAAGCTAGATTGGTTGCTAAAGGATATAATCAAGAAGAAGGTATTGATTTTGATGAAACCTTTGCACCAGTAGCTAGATTAGAAGCCATTAGGCTATTACTTGCATTTGCATGTCATATGAACATTAACTTATTTCAAATGGATGTAAAAAGCGCATTTTTAAATGGATTTATTAATGAAGAAGTTTATGTAGAACAACCACCAGGTTTTGAAGATCACGAATTTTCAAATCACGTTTTTAAATTGCACAAAGCTTTATATGGTTTGAAACAAGCACCTAGAGCTTGGTATGATAGGTTAAGTAAATTCTTAATAGAAAATGATTTTACAAGAGGAAATGTTGATAAAACTTTGTTTTTGAAAAGAAAAGGTAAAGATTTACTTGTAGTACAAATATACGTAGATGACATTATTTTTGGTGCTACTAACAATTCTCTTTGTCAAGAATTTGCAAAGTTGATGCAGGGAGAATTCGAGATGAGCATGATGGGAGAACTCAACTTCTTCCTTGGACTCCAGATCAAACAATGCAAGAGGGAATCTTTATCAACCAAACCAAATACACAAGAGAACTACTCAAAAAGTTTGGTATGGAAACAATGAAACCCCTCGGAACTCCAATGAGTCCTTCATGCAAGCTGGACAAAGATGAAGAAGGTAAAAAGGTTGACCAAAAGTATTATCGAGGTATAATCGGATCCCTTCTTTATTTAACAGCAAGTAGACCAGATATCATGTTTTCAGTATGTTTATGTGCTAGATTTCAATCTGAACCTAAAGAATCACATTTAATAGCTGTTAAAAGAATTTTAAGATATCTAAATGGAACTAAAAATGTAGGTTTATGGTATTCTAGAGACTCTACATTAAACCTAATTGCATATTCAGATTCTGATTATGCTGGATGTAAATTAGATAGAAAAAGCACAAGTGGTGCATGCCAATTCTTAGGTAGTAACTTAATCACATGGTTTAGCAAAAAGCAAAATTCAGTTGCATTATCAACTACTGAAGCTGAATATGTAGCAGCTGGAAGTTGCTGTGCGCAAATCCTATGGATTAAGCGACAACTTGAAGACTATGGTATCACACTTGATAAAACACCCATAAGATGTGATAACACTAGCGCAATCAACTTAACTAAAAATCCAATTCAACACTCAAGAACAAAACACATAGAAATTAGATATCATTTTATAAGGGAACATGTAGCTAATGATGAAATTTGTTTAGATTATGTAAACACTGAAGAACAATTAGCTGACATATTCACTAAACCTTTAAATGAAGAAAGATTTTGTTATCTTAGAGGAGAGTTAGGAATTTGTAACCCTTTTGAGTAAATTTTGAAACCTCTAAGGAAATATATCTAGAATTCTTTCAAACTCTCAAAATCTTAAGGAAATTTTATCTAGAACTCATATCAATTTGATCTCTCAAAGTCCATGATTTTTAATCATACTCAAAGATCAAATTTCGGACTTAATTCGGATTCTCTGAATCTTAATCTAATTTTTCTCTGAAATTGTCTGGGAGCCGACTCGAGAGTATCGGAGTCGACTCGAGTTTCTGCTGAAACTCAGGAGTCGACCCCTCCTCTGAGCGAGTCGACTCGAGATCGTGTCCGTGGTCTGTGACTAGTCGGGAGCCGACTCCACACTTTGCGCGAGTCGACTCGACGTGGTCCCAGTCGATTTATTTAGGGCACGAGTCGACCCGACGGACATTTCATCCTTTCCAAATCTTCCAAATCCTCTCCAGAGCTTTCCCAAAACCCTCCAAACCTCAAATAACCTCTGATTAACCAATCCTTCAAGTTCAATGGCACCCAAAACCCGAGGAGCAAGCTCGAGTGGCGCCGGTTTGAAGAGAAAGAGGACCGTTCGACGACCCGTCCGCGAGCCGTCCACGGATTCTTCCTCCACCCCTTCTGCTAGTGATCCTCCTGCTCCAGCTCCTACCCCTCAGGTAGATCTTCTAGCCAGTAGGATTGTCACCACAGGAAGGAAGGTTGATTTTGAATTGTTTGAGAATGAAGGATTCATCATTGGTAGACAACTAATTGAGATGGGATTTGAGTATATTTGTTCATTGGACTGTCCTACCTACCCTGCTCTTGTTAAAGAGTTTTACAAGAATTTGTCCAGAGGAGATGATGGCTTGGTGAGCAAGGTTAGAGGCATTGGTCTGAACATTACATCCTCTATTCTATCTAGATTATTGAAATTACCATTGTCTGGACCATCCACATTTGCCCCTGAAGATAGATCTCCAGCCCTCACTAGGCTACTGAACCGAAATTTTGAAGGATTTGAAGAAGTATTTGCTAGTCAACTGCCTTTAGAATTAAGACTTCTCCACAACATTTGCAGCAGGATTTTGTTTCCCAAGACCGGCAGGTTCGACTATGTTTCTGAGCGAGATATTTTTGTTATGGATGCTGTTGTGTCTGGGAAGCCCATCAATCTACCTCGGATGATAATTTGGTATATTGCAGATTGTGGCGGGAAAAAGAAATCTAGTTTGCCCTATGGCATGGTTTTGACTAAATTATTTCTTAGCCAAGGGATTGTGTTCAGTGATTGTGAGCCAAAGAAGGAGTTAAGACATACAGATTATTATACTTTGGCTACCATTCATCGCATGGGTTTGTTAAGAAAAATGGAAGTTGGGAGAGAAAGAATGTTACTGAGGACAGAGACATAGATGCAGAGGCACCCAGACCTTCCGTGAGACATTCATCACCTGAGCCTCCTCCGTGCTCGTCTGTTCCAGAGTCTATTCCAGCTCCTGCTTCTGATTCTACCCCTGCTCCTACTGTTGCTCCTGCTCAGTCTTCTACAGTTTATCTGGTAGTTTTTCTGATACACAGTTAGATCAGCTTCGGTCATTATTCAAGTCTGAGTTAAGTGATCATGAAAAGAGACTGAAAGAAGAATTTAATGAAAAGTATATGAACTTAAAAGAAGCCTTATATTCTCTCAGTGATCGAGTTGCATCGATTGAGTCTACTCTCAGTTCATCTATCGGGTCCTTAAGTGAAGACTTAAAAATATCTTTGGAGAACTTAAGGACATCTGCGGTGACTCGGAGACATACTCCCAATGCAACACTGAGCTTCAAGATAAAATTACATCTGCTTGTACTTTTGTTGATGAAAAACTCAAAGACTATGTTAGACTTCAATGTGAAGGGATGAAGCAGATTGTAGATCACTTGAATAGAATTACTAGAAGAAATTTTTAAGTTTTATGTAATCTCTTTTTGATGTAATCAAATTTACTTTCAATGCAATGTGCAAGTTTACATTTTCATGTACTTTCATTTTGAAGTAATGAGAAAGTTTGATGCATTACTTTTGTCTATTTCAATTATCAATCTCTTGAATACTTTGAATGATTATCTTCAATTGATAAGTTTAATAGAAAAAGAAAGAATATTATTGATATTAAACTTCCTAACCTTTTTGTTGATTACAAAAAAGGGGGAGAGTTTTTATTCAATCGTATATGCCTTGCCTTCAATTCAATCAAAGTTTAATTTTGAAAGAGGAAGAGCATAAGGGGAAGAGATAAATTGAATTTCATAAAGTAAATGCTTAAATTGAATTTCATAAAGGAAATGCTTAAATTGAATTAAAGGAAATGCTTAAGTTTCTGATTTTGAAAAATTTTGAATGATTTATAAAATTAAGGTTCATAGGGGGAGCTACCTCATTGAGGGGGAGCCTTTCCATGAACACAATAGTTGATTTTGGAATCACAAATTTTTTTAATGTTATAATGCATATACTCAATGTTTTTGTCATCATCAAAAAGGGGGAGATTGTTGAGAAATTATTGAAACATAATTGCCCCAACTTTATTGATTTTGATGATTTCCAAAAGCCATGAGTACCTTAAAGAAAACAATGTGTTTATTTATCAAAAACCTTGAGCTTATTCAAATTGAAAAGAATGAACTATCAATGGTTATATCAAATGAGTTTTGAATCTATTAGAAAAAGAAGTTTCAAGTTCTATGCTTAAAAGGATTTCAAAAAGGAATTTTTACACATTATAATTCAATCGATGAATTCTTGGAACATGTCTTGAATCCATGATAAACGTCATATTTAATGTATTCAAGTCAAATTTATATTTTAAATTTAATTGGGACAAGTTTTAAAGTCAATCAGAATATTTTTTTGATTTTTGTATCGGTCCCGAGCCGACTCAAGGGTTTCCGAGTCGACTCCCCAAATTGCCTGATTTTCTCGAGTCGACCCTTGGCTTTTCAAGAGTCGACCCCTGACTTCTTGCGAGCCGACTCCTGTCTGTGCGAGCCGACTCCGCTCAAACAACAGAACCCATGTTTTTTTAGCACTTCTCGAGTCGACTCCCCATTTTCCTCGAGTCGACTCCCAACTTTCGCGAGCCGACACTTTTGTTTTCGCGAGTCGACCCTTCATGCTTAAAATGTTTCTATTTTTGGTAATCGACCTCGAGCCGACTCCCACAAAGCTCGAGTTGACTCCGCGAAATCTGGGCGCGATTTTTAACATGACACATCAGCCCCAACGGTAAGATTTTTGAATAATAGCTATTTTTCCTTGTCTCTAACGGATATATTTTTGCAGATTCTATAAATAGAGGAGCTCTTTTCAAATTAAAACAACCAAGAGAAAATCAAAAAGAGAGAAAAGACTATCATTTGAAAAGAAGGAAAAACAGAGCATATTGGAAAAATCATTTAGCTCAAACGAGAGTGATTCAAAAGGAGAGAAATCCAAGAGAAAGTTTCGTCTGCTCCTTTCCATCAATCCACAACAGTCAGAAGAAAATCCAAGTGCGTTTCAAAGGTCAAATCGGAGGATTTTCAAAAGAGGAAAAAGCTTTATCTCAACTCCAAAGTCTTCAACGGTCAAGAATCTTGCTGAGGCGTGATTCAACACTTCTAGAGGAGTTAAAGAGAAGAAGGGAGAAAGCCCAAGCATCTACCATCTCCAATATTATTAGGCTTTTCTAACCTTATATTATTTTGTACTTCATTTGTATATTTGCTCAAGGGGAGCACATTATTGTTCAAACACTTCTATTCTATTTGGTTGCTGATTCAATCAGTGGATTGAATCAGTGGAGGTTGGTATACCTCGTTACAAGCCGGAGTGCTTGTGTTGGGTTAGTTGTAAGCCCAAAGAAAAACAACGTGTAGGGTTTTGTGCTGGTAAGCCCGTGTTAAAACCAGCTGGGTTCGTTGTGCACTCGGTAAAACAACAAGTTTGAGTTGTGAGCTTGGAAAACAACTCGGCTGTAATCTAGAGAGATTATAGTGTGGACCCAAGTGAGTCTTGGGAGTGGACGTAGGTGCTGGTTGCGCCGAACCACTATAAAATTATCTTGTGTTTGCCGTGCCTTATTTTCTCTATCTCTATCTCTTTTTATTAACTGTTTGTTCATTGCTTATTAGTTAATTTCACTCACTTGCACATCTTGCTAACTAATCAATTAAAGTTAAAAAGTCTTAAATTTTTAAGAACCCAATTCACCCCCCCCCTCTTGGGTTGCCATCTGGGCCAACATAAAGTGTCACCTTAAGGAGCTCTAAACTTTTCTTTTCCGTGCTTAGGCTAACTTGAGCATTGGATGGTCTTTTGAAAATAATCTTTAAACTTCTTGCACTCTCTCTCTCTACTTCACTTGTAGGTGCGCACAAGACTACATAGAGGGGATGCTCTATCGACTAGATTATGTCTTACTCTCATGATTGACCTATAAAGACCAATTTTAGATGCCAACAGATTAGCATTGTCTATGAAAAGTAAATAAGAGGATCCAACTATGTTATCCAATAACATAAATCAAGGAGCAAGCACTATCCAAGTAAGCACGAGCTATGCTCAAGTTGTTGGCCCAGATGGCAACCCAAGAGGGGGGGTGAATTGGGTTCTTAAAAAAAATTAGCTCTTTAAAACTATGTTCTTTGAAATAAAAGAGATTGAGTACAAGATAAATGCTAAGCACAAATAATGAGATAGAAAGAGAGTGAGAGAGAGACAAAGCACGGCAAACATAAAGATTTTATAGTGGTTCGGTGTATTCAACACCTACGTCCACTCTCAAGTAGTACTTGGGCCCACACTAGAATCCACTTGATTACAGCCGTGTTTTACAAGCTTACAACTCAAAACTTGTTGTTTCCCCCGGGATCACAACGAACCCAGCTGGTTTTACCGGGCTCACCAGCACAAAACCCAAACACAAGCTATCCTTAGCTTGTCCCGAGGTATACTACCTCCACTATTTCAATCCCCTGATTGAATTAGCAAACTCAAATGGAAAATAAAGTTTTAGAATACAAAATAGCTCCTTAAATGAGCAAATATGCAAATAAATAAATAAGGATAAGAAAGCCTGAATGAAGCGTTTTGAAAGCAAGCTTTTCTTCTTTTCCTCTTCTCCTTTGAAAGATTGAATCAGGGCCTCAGCTCAGATTCTTCACTGAAAGTTGCAGTTGAGAAGTTGAGGATTTGGGGCTTTTGCTTTCTTTCTTCTAATGTTGAAAATCTCCTTGATTTGATCTTGAGAAGCTTGTGGATTTCTCTTTGAACTTTATGGGATTGATGGATTTGAGCTCTGAGTCTTTTTCTCTTTGATTTTTCTCTTAAGATTTTTTTTGATTTTTTCAGTCTCTTCTCTCTCTGTTCTCTTCTTTTTCAAACGGATAATTTTTTCTTTTTATAGATCTCTTAATCCAAGTTTAGGTGAAAAATAGAGCCATTATGAGATGCTTGGATACTTCTACACATAAAGAAAAATAGCCGTTAGAGATTAGGTAGAAAAAATATTACCGTTGGAGTTCGTTCTGACAATTAAAAATCCATTCCTGACAGGTTGGAGTCGGCTCCAACTTTTCATGTGTCGGCTCCAGATCGGGTGTCCAAAAATGCAAATAAAAAGTTGTTGAGGAGTCGGCTCCGAGAAAGTTAAGTGTCGGCTCGTCGCTTTCGGGAGTCGGCTCCGGAATCCAAGAGTGTCGGCTCCAAGAATATCCATAAAAACACGTTCTCTGTTCTCAGGTTAGAATCGGCTCCCAAACTCTTAGGTGTCGGCTCCCAAATTTTAGGTATCGGCTTCGAAAACTGAAACAAAAGATACTTCTTTGTATCTCAGGTTGGAGTCATCTCTGAAACTCTGGGTGTCGACTCTGGACCGTGCCAAAAATCCAGAAATCTTCTGATACGCCTTGGGGTCGGCTCCTGACTATTTGGGTGTCGACTCTAAGTTCTGAACTTTGAAAAATTCCTTTAAATTTTGGTTCAAAACTTATTCCTTTATTCCTTTTGATTGATTAAACATTTTTAATCCCAGAAACACTTAATAAGTCTATCAGAAACATAGTGAATATACTCAAGTCTTTTGTTAATCATCAAAATCAATAATTGGGTCAAAAATCTCCCCCTTTTTGATGATTATAAAACATTGAGAATATGCATGATTAAACAATAAGAATTTCAAATCAAATTTCTTAAATATTTAGTTCTCATATGTAAGCTCCCCCTGAATGAAGTAGCTCCCCCTATGATACTTATTTTAACATCTTTTCTTCCCTTTAACAATAAACGCATATACAACTATCAATTACTTCTCATATGTGTTTAATGTTTGATACCAATTAAACTATCATATCAAACTAAGTCAATTAAGCTTCTTCCTTTTAATGTATATATAGAATTATCAATTTAAGTCAATTAAGCTTCTTCCTTTTAATGCATATACATATATCAAATACTTCTTCCACTTTTTTGTAATCAATAAAAAGGTCAAGAAGTTTCAAATTAAATGACAAAATTAAGAGATGCTTCAAAGATCAAATGGTATTCATTAAGTATCAAAAAGTTCATTACATACTTCAGAAAGCCATGCATCATATTACATAAAAGACTTCATTACATCAAAATTTCAAACTAAACTAAACATCATTTTTTTAATAACATCAAAAGAACTTCATTACATCATGATCAAAAATGAGTTCTAAGTAGTCTTTGCAATTCTTCTAATATTTTTCCCATTCCTTCACTTTGAGTTTGGACAAATGCCTTCAGTCTTCTATCAACAAATGCACATACAGTAACAATTTTGTCTTGAAGCTCTGCATTGCATCTGGAATAAGTTTCTGAATCACCTCCAATCTCTTTAAGTTTTTCAAAAATATTCTTGAGATTAGTTTTCAAAGATTCCGAAGAAGAACTAAGAGTGGACTCAATCTTGCTGATTCTATCATCCAAGAAATAGAGTCTCTCTCAAGTTCATAAAACTACTATCTAACTCAGTCTTTATCTCTTCTTTTTGAGTACTAAATAATCCTTGAAGTTGCTCCAGCTAAACATCAAAAAAACCAACAGAATGAACAAACACTGGTACAGATGCAGGGATGGAAGTAGGTGCTAGTGGTGGTGATGATCTGCTAGGTTCTGGTGAAGGATACCTCACTGAAGGGCCTACCTCAGAAGGTGCAGTGACTCCAATATTAGCCACTCTTTCATCTAGATTACCTTTTCTTTTCCATCTACCATCCACTTTCACAAATCCCATTCTATGCACAGTAGCTAGGTTGTAATAATCAGTGTCTCTAAGGTTCTTCAAAGGTTCATTCTCAGATATAACAATCCCTTGACTTCTAAATGCCATGGTTAGGACCATCCCATAAGGCAATGAAGATCTTCTCTTGCCCCCGGCCTCAATCATGTACCAAATCATCATCCCTGCTAAATTGATTGGCTGACCCGTCAAGATACTGTCCATTAATAATATGTCTCGCTCTGAGACATACTCGAATCGTCCAGTCTTGGAAAATAAGATCCTACCATATATGTTATGCAACAGTCTAAGTTCAAGAGGCAACTGATTTGCCCTAATTTCCTCAAAATTAGTGAAATCTCTACCCAACATCCTTGATAATGCTCCTGCTCTATCACTATAACTAGTAGCAATCATCCCTACAACAGGAATTTCTAGAAGATTACATAAAATCTCGAAAGTGAGATGGATTCTCTTTCCTCTTACTATACTCACTAAACCACCATCTTCCCTTGATAAATTGAAGTAAAATTCCTTTACAAGAGCCGGATAAGTAGGTACGTCTAAGGAACATACCTTATTCCAACCAAGTTCCTTGATTTGTCTGCCAATTGTAAATCCCTCGGCTTCAAAGAAATCAAAATCTACCTTCCTTCCCATGGTTATGATTCGGCCAGCTAGGGTATCTACTTATGGAGAGGAGGGGCTAGGATTGTCAGAGTGCGTTGAAGAAGAATCATCGCTCGGTGTAGGTTCACGGACAGGTCATCGCATCGTCCGCTTCCTTGTAGCCATGGGAGCTTCAAAGATCGATCCCCTACGCTTAGGTTTTGGAAGGCTTGGAGAGGTTTTGGAAAAGGTTTGGAGATGATAGGGAATGAGAAAGTGTCGACTCTGCCCTAATATAATCAATTTGGGGCCACCAGGTGTCGACTCCCGCAAAGTCGGGTGTCGACTCCAAGTCGCTAACACTGTTAGCGCCCGAGCTGGAGTCGGCTCCACTTAAGCAGGTGTTCGCTTCAAGGTCACACACTGTGAGCGACACAGATAAGGTGTCGACTCAACAAATTAAGGTATCGACTCCACTGACAGTTTTAGAAAAAAATAAGAGAGTTTCAAACATCCGAGACTTGTCGATATAAAATCAATAAATTTTTGATAAAATCTTTGAAACGTGGAGAGTCAAATTGTTCAAATGTTTAGATAAATTTTCCTTAAAATCATGAAAGGATTTTCAAGAGATTAACTGAATTCTAGATAATCAATCTTAAGGGTTTCAAAATTATTCCAAAGGATCACAAATCCCTAATTCTCCTTTAAGATAACAAAATCTCTCTTCACTTAATGGTTTTGTAAATATGTCAGCTAATTATTCCTCAGTACAAACATAATCAAGACAAATTTTACCATTACCTACATGTTCTCTAATGAAGTGATATCTAATTTCAATATGTTTAATTCTTGAATGTTGGATTGGATTTTTAGTTAAGTTTATTGCACTTGTATTATCACATTTAATATGAGTTTTATCAAGTGTTATGCCATAATCTTCAAGTTGTCGCTTAATCCAAAGGATTTGAGCACAGCAACTTCCAGCTGTAACATATTCTGCTTCAACAATAGATAATGCAACCAAATTTTGCTTTTTGCTGAACCAAGAGATTAAGTTACTTCCTAAAAATTGACATGCACCACTTGTACTTTTTCTATCTAGTTTACATCCAGCATAATTAGAATCAAAATAAGCAATTAAATTCAGTGCTGAGTCTCTAGAATACCATAATCCTACATTTTTAGTTCCACTTAGATATCTCAGTATTCTTTTTACAGCAATTAAATGAGATTCTTTAGGTTCTGATTAAAATCTAGCACATAAACAAACAGCAAACATAAAATCTGGTCTGCTTGCAGTTAAATAAAGTAGAGATCCAATCATACCTCTATAGTACTTTTGATCAATTTTCTTACCATCTTCATCTTTGTCTAACTTGCATAAAGGACTCATTGGTGTTCCAAGGGTTTGATTGATTCCATTTCAAACTTCTTGAGAATTTCCTTTGTGTACTTTATTTGGTTGATGAAAATCCCCTCTCTACTTTGCTTGATTTGAAGTCCTAGGAAGAAATTGAGTTCTCCCATCAAGCTCATCTCGAATTCTCCCTGCATTAGCTTAGCAAACTCTTGACATAGAAGATCGTTAGTAGCACCGAATACAATATCATCTACATAGATTTGTACTACTAATAAATCTTTATCTTTTCTTTTAAAAAATAGAGTTTTATCTACATTTCTTCTAGTAAAATTATTTTCAATTAGAAATTTACTTAACCTATCATATCAAGTTCTAGATGCTTATTTTAAACCATATAGTGCTTTGTGTAATTTAAAAATATGATTTGAAAATTAATGATCTTCAAAACCAGGTGGTTGTTCTACAAAAATTTCTTCATTTATAAAACCATTTAAAAATACACTTTTAACATCCATTTGAAACAAATTGATATTCATATGACATGCAAATGCAAGTAATAATTTAACTGCTTCTAATCTAGCTACAGGTGCAAAGGTTTCATCAAAATCAATTCCTTCTTCTTGATTATATCATTTTGCAACTAATCTAGTTTTATTTCTAATTGCTATGCCATTTTCATCTAATTTATTTCTAAATACCCATTTAGATCCTATAACTAAATGACCTTTAGGTCTATCAACTAAGGACCATACATTATTCCTAGTAAATGATTTAATTTCTCTTGCATAGCTAGCATCCAATTACTATCTTTTTCAGCTTCTTCAATGGTTTTAGGTTTAATTTGAGACACAAATGCAAGATGATTATTGATATTTCTCATTGATGATCTAGTTCTTACACCTTGAGATGGATCACCTATAATCAGTTCCTTTGGATGACCATAGGCATATCTCCAATCTTTAGGAAGATCTACCTTATTATGATTAGTATCAATAACATCAATCCTAGGTGAATCATCATCTTTAGCTTCTTGTTCATGATCTGAAGATACATCTATATTTAATTTTTCAATATCTCTTTCTAGCAAATTTGTATCTTCCTCATCATCAACCTTTTCTGAACTTGATGCTAGAGATTCATCAAAAATTACATGAATATATTCTTCTACAATTAATGAATTCTTGTTAAATACTCTAAAGGCTTTACTAGTTGTTGAATATCCTAAGAATATGTCTTCATCAGATTTTGCATCAAATTTCTTAAGATTATCTTTACCATTATTATGAATGAAACATTTACAACCAAATGCATGAAAATAACTAATGTTAGGTTTCCTATTATTCCATAATTCATAAGGAGTTTTCTTAAGAATTAGCCTAATTAAAGCTCTGTTAAGGATGTAACATACCGTGTTTATAGCTTCCGCCCAAAAGTATTTTGGTAGATTGCTTTTACATAGCATGATACGGGCCATGTCCTCTAAGGTTCTATTCTTTCTTTCTACAACTCCATTTTGTTGTAGTGTTCTAGGTGCAGAAAAATTATGATGAATTCCATGTCCAGTACAGAAATTTTCAAATAAGTAATTTTCAAATTCTGTGTCATGATTACTTCTAAGAGACACTATGGCGTTATTTTTCTCATTAGTGACTTTCTTGAAAAACTTCATGAATATAGGGAAAGTCTCATCCTTATGAGCTAAAAATAATACCCAAGTGAATCTAGAATAATCATCTACTATCACAAGACCATATTTCTTTCCTCCTAGACTAGTAGTTCTAGTAGGTCCAAAAAGATCTATGTGAAGTAGCTCTAGTGGCGTATAAGTGGAAACAATAATGTTAGATTTGAAAGAGTTTCTAGTTTGTTTTCCAAATTGACATGCATCACAAATTCTGTTATTTTTAAAATCTAACTTTGGAAGTCCTTTAACTAAATACATTCTAATTAATTTTGAAATTAGGTGTGTGCTTGCATGACCTAATCTACGATGCCACAACCATCCAACCTCATTTACATTAGCATTATCAGCAACTAAACAATGACTACTAGTAGACAGATTATCTAAATCAATTAATATATATTGTCATTTCTACTTTTAGTAAATATAATGCTATTGTCAATAGAATTAGAAATAGTGCAGATAAAAGCTTTAAATGAAACTTTGAAACCTTTATCACACAATTGGCTAATACTAATTAAATTATACTTTAAACCATCTACATAAAGAACATTTTCTATAAAAATGGAGGGAGTTATCTGAATTTTACCACAGCCCATAATCTGGCCTTTGCCATTATCTCCGAAGGTTACTACTCCTCCTCTTTTATCCTCAAGGGTGATGAATTGATCCTTGTCATCTGTCATGTGCCTTAAGTAGATACACTTTTGTTTTGATCTTTTGGCTGCAAGACACTCCTGCAAAGTGATCAAACTTTCTGTTTAGGTACCTAAGCTTTCTTGGGTCCTTCATGGTTAGTAGCAATAAAGATTGTTCCTTTTGGAACCCATACTTTCTTTCCTTTTATATTTAAATTCTTATTAATTTTTCTAAGATTGCATTCATATGATTTATGACCTTTTTTGTTACAGCAATAACATGAAATATCATTCTTATCTTGTTCCTTTCTAAAGAAATTTTTAACATATTTTTGTTTCTTGTTAGGCCTATAACCTAATCCAGCTTTGTTAAATACAGATATTTGATTACTTAATAGCAAATTAATTTTTTCAGAACTATATGTAAATTTATCAACTATGTTTTTATATTTATCAACTTCCTTCTTTAAACTAACATTTTCATTGGAAATCGATTCTCTTTCTTTTATCAAAATTTCATTTTCAGATTTCAGTTTTTCAACTTCATAAATTAGTTTGTCTTTTTCTTTGATAAGATTTAAATTTTATTTCTCAAGGATTTGCTTTTCTTTTTAAAATTTTGAAATCATCAACTAATTCATTAAATGCATCAAATAATTTTTCAAAAGTAAAGTCATGAGTTTCAGTACTTACCTCATCATCTTCTTTTGCCATAAAGCAAATATTTGCAACTTCCTTTTGTTCTTCCTCGGATGAGGATTCTTTGCTGTCGCTCCATGTTACAACATAAACCTTCTTTTTCTTTTTAAAGGCTTTCTTCAATTAAGAACAGTCATATCTAAAATGCTCCGATTTCTTACATTCATAGCATATGAGAGGGTCTTTTTCTTTGTCCTTGTCCTTCTCTTTTTTTTTCTCCATCTATTTTTGTTCCATACTTCTTCTTGTGGAAAGGTCTTCTTCTTTGCATGAATTTCTTAAACTTTCTAACAAGAAGAGCTATCTCATCATCATCTTCATCCTCACTGCTGTTTTTCTCAATTTCTGCAGCTTTAAGTGCAATGGTCTTCTTCTTCTTGATGTCTTCCTCTATATGCTATTTCATGGTCAACTCATGGGTCATTAGTGATCCAAGTAGCTCCTCCAAAGGTAAGGTATTGAGGTCCTTGGCTTCTTGGATTACAGTCACCTTTGCTTCCCATGACTTTGGAAGAGACCTAAGAATTTTATGAACCAATTCAGAGTTAGTATAGGTCTTGCCAAGACTCTTTAAACCATTCATAATATCAGTAAATCTTGTATACATGCAGGTTATAGATTCGATTTATTCCATGCTAAACAATTCATATTTATGAACAAGAATATTAATCTTTGATTCTTTGACTTGATTAGTACCCTCATGGGTAACTTCTAATCTGTCCCAAATTTTTTTTGCGAAAATACATGTAGAAATTCTATTAAACTCATTAGCATCTAAAGCACAATATAAAATATTCATGGCCTTAGCATTGAGCTGAGCCATTTTTCTATTGTTCTCATTCCAATCCCTTTCGGGTTTAGGAACCATTGAACCATCTACTAAGTGTGTGGGTGTGCTTGGTCCATTAGTGACTACACTCCAAGTTCATAATCTAAAGCTTGGATAAAGATTCTCATTCTAGTTTTCCAATAAGAATAGTTTGAACCATTAAATAAAGGAGGTCTATTTGTAGAATGACCTTCAGCAAATGAAGATCCAGCTTGAGCTGACATTTGGATCTTTAGCTCTTGATCGCTTGATCAAATAAACAATGAGCACAATCTCTGATACAAATTATTGGCCTAGATGGCAACCCAAGAGGGGGGGTGAATTGGGTTCTTAAAAAAAATTTAGCTCTTTAAAACTATGTGCTTTGAAATAAAAGAGATTGAGTGTAAGATAAATGCTAAACACAAATAATGAGATAGAAAGAGAGTGAGAGAAAGACAAAGCACGGCAAACACAAAGATTTTATAGTGGTTCGATGTATCTAACACCTACGTCCACTCCCAAATAGTACTTGGGCCCACACTATAATCTACTTGATTACAGCCGAGTTATTTTATAAGCTCACAACTCAAAACTTGTTGTTTCTCCAAGGATCACAACGAACCTAGCTGGTTTTACCGGGCTCACTAGCACAAAACCCAAACACAAGCTATCCTTAGCTTGTCCCGAGCTATACTATCTCTACTATTTTAATCCCCTGATTGAATTAGCAAACTCAAATGGAAAATAGAGTTTTAGAATACAAAACAGCTCCTTAAATGAGCAAATATGCAAATAAATAAACAAGGATAGGAAAGCCTGAATGAAGCATTTTGAAAGCAATCTTTTCTTTTTTTCTTCTTTTTTTCTTCTTCTTTGAAAGATTGAATCAGGGCCTTAGCTCAGATTCTTCACTGAAAGTTGTAATTAAGAAGTTGAGGATTTGGGACTTTTGCTTTCTTTCTTCTAACGTTGAAAATCTCGTTGATTTGATCTTGAGAAGCTTGTGGATTTCTCTTTGAACTTTTTGGGATTGATGGATTTAAGCTCTGAGTCTTTTCCTCTTTGATTTTTCTCTTAAGATTTTTTGGATTTTTTCAGTCTCTTCTCTCTCTGTTCTCTTCTTTTTCAAACGGACGATTTTTCCTTTTTATAGATCTCTTAATCCAAGTTTAGGTGAAAAAATATAGCCGTTATGAGATGCTTGGATACTTCTACACACAAAGAAAAATAGCCGTTAGAGATTAGGTAGAAAAAATATTACCGTTGGAGTCTGTTCTGATAATTAAAAATCCATTCCTGATAGGTTAGAGTCGGCTTCAACTTTTCAGTGTCGGCTCCAGATCGGGTGTCCAAAAATAGCAAATAAAAAGTTATTGAGGAGTCGGCTCCGAGAAAGTTAAGTGTCGGCTTGTCGCTTTCGGGAGATGGCTCCCGAATCCAAGAGTGTCGGCTCCAGAAATGTTCATAAAAATACATTCTCTGTTCTCAGGTTAGAGTCAGCTCCAGAAACTCAGGTGTCGACTTTCGAACTCTTAGGTGTCGGCTCCTGAATTCTAGGTATTGGTTCCGAAAACTGAAACAGAATACACTTCTCTGTATCTCATGTTGGAGTCAGCTCCGAAACTCTGGGTGTTGACTCCGAACCGTGCCAAAAATCCAGAAATCTGTTGATACGCCTTGGGGTCGGCTCCTAACTATTTGGGTGTCGACTCTAAGTTTTGAACTTTGAAAAATTCCTTTAAAATTTAGTTCAAAACTTATTCATTTATTCCGTTTGATTGATTAAACATTTTTAATCCAAGAAACACTTAATAAGTCTATCAGAAACATAGTGAATATACTCAAGTCTTTTGTTAATCATCAAAATCAATAATTGGGTCAACATAAGTCGGCTCTCAAAACTCCATAAAAGACCTAATCAATTTCCTTCACCAACACTGTTAGGTTAGCTCCCAAAACTTTGCAGCAAACCTAACTAATCTGGATCCTCTATTAGTGCCAACAGTATTGGTTGTCACCTTAGAGCAATTCAATGCCTTTTGGCAAGGGTTGATATGATGATTAGTTTGGTCCAAAACTTGACTCCTTAGAGATTCAATTCTAAAGGCCAGCTGAAAACTAATTAGAGGGCTCATCGAGTTATAAATAGTGACTAACATCAACCATGGTAATGAAGACCTTCAAAACCTCCAAAATCAACGAGCTAGGGTTGAGCGATATGATTTAAGATCGGCTATTGCAATCAAACAAGCATACTAGCCCAAATATTACTCCAACTAGCTAATGACAAATAGAGCAACAATTGAAGGAGATGAATCAAAGGATTGTAATGGTTTTATAACATGTTTGAAGTCAGAGGGCAAACTTGTCCAATGACCTCAACTTACCTTAGAAACTTCTACTCACCAAGGAGGTTATGGTAGAATCATTACCCCTTAAGTTTAATATGCCTTAACTGGAGGTCTAGGAGAGGACCTCAAATCTCATCGATCATCTAAAAGGCTTCAGAGCTCTTATGCTGTTGCATGGCATGCCAAACATTATTATGTGTCGAGCTTTTTTAAAATGCCAAACATTATGGCTTTCTCAATGGCTCTAAAGAAGGCTACTCAAACATGTGCTCAAGTTTAAGGCTTGCTTTTATCAATCTCTTCAAGCAACCAAGCCAACTATTCATCCACCACTTTATGAGTGATAGGAACCACAAAAAGATTTCGATGTTCTTGATGTCTGTCAAGTAAAGAAAAGAGGAATTACTAAGTGATTATATTCAGTAGTTCAATTTTGAAATTCTAGAAGTTTAAGGTTTGAAATCTTTAGTTGTCATCATAACTTTGATAGGTAGCTTGGGGAATTCCACCTTCTCCTCGATAAAGCATTATCTAAAAGATTTTACTGAGCTATTAGCTCGAACAGAATATATTAATGCTGAAGTGACTCCTCCGAAGAAGGATGAAAGATGGTTTGGGAAGAAGCATTAGGATAAGGATAACTAAAGGCTTAAGGAGTTCTAGAAGAAGCCTCGAGGAGCTCAAAAGACCCCATGTCAATTAAAAGTCTTCTTCTTGAATGTTTGAAAGATATACTCCTCTTAATACTCCTCTTAACACACCTTAGACTCAAGTCTTTATAGAGATCAACCACTATATGTGCTGGCCTCGAAAGATGAGAGCTAAGTTTATGAAGATGGATCAAAGTAAATATTGTCGATTTCATTGAGATTATAGACATCATAATATAGAGTGTCAACGCTTAAAGGAGGAAATTGAGGATCTTATCTGGAGAGGGTCACTAATAACCCAAGCAAACTAGCTGAAAGGAGTCAAGATCTAAGAGAAGGCCTGATAATCAACCCACAACTAGAGTAATTGCAGTGATCAATATAATTCGACTGTAGGTGAAGAGAGTTCTTTGAGAATATTATCGATTTATGAAGATGGATAAGTTTATGAAGATGGATCAAAGTAAATATTGTCGATTTCATTGATATTATAGACATCATACTATAGAGTGTCAACGCTTAAAGGAGGAAATTGAGGATCTTATCTAGAGAGGGTCACTAATAACCCAAACAAACTAGCTGAAAGGAGTCAAGATCTAAGAGAAGGCCTGATAATCAACCCACAACTAGAGTAATTGCAGTGATCAATATAATTTGACCGTAGGTGAAGAGAGTTCTTTAGCTCGGAAGGTCTATGTATCATAGATACAAGTTGAGGAGCCCTCCATGAAGAAGACTAAGGTCCTTGTTGAACCAAGGTTTACATTAGCTAGAGAAGATTTAAATGGAGTGCATACTGCTCATGATGAAACCTTCGTAATTTCAGTGACCATCGCTATCTATTAGGTGAAAAGAATCTTGGTAGATAATAGTAGCTCAATAGATATCCTCATCTATAATACTTTTCAAATGATGGTTATTAGTCTTGAGTGCTTGAAGCTGATCAAAGCCCCATTGGTTGGCTTCATTGGAGAACATGCTCGAACTGAGGAAGTGATCGCCTCACTAATGATGGTAGGAGAATAGCCTTGTTGCAACAGTATAATAATAGTTTTTTTTTCATCGTCAAGATACCTTTTGCCTATAACATAATTTTAAGTTAGCTAAGCCCAAATGCATTAATAGCCAATCTATCATCTCCTTGTCAAATTTTCTATCAATCAAGATGTAAGAAACCTCAAAGGAGATCGAGTGGCAATAGTGCATAACCAGTGTATAACTAAATACTCATTAACATGGGCTCTTATAACTTTCTTGGAGAGTTCAACAACAAAATCGTTATTTTGATTCTTATTTGATAAGCTAAATAATAAAAGTTTTTATTGGATGTCACCAACCATGATATGTGAAGCTTTGCATTCCATATTGACTATTATTGGGTCAAAAATATTGAAACTAGGGGACATGTCCTATGCTGATTTTCCAACCAATTTACTAGGGAAGGACCATGGCTCCTGCTCCGTGGTCCACACGTATATTCCATAGACAACCAAATCACGTCACATGCTTTTGAGTTATTTTATTTGAAATGGTAGTTTTCTTCTAGAATGTTAGCCCAGTGGGCTCTATATGGCGTATGGTCACATGACGAAGGATTTCGTTCGGACGTAACAAGAATTCACACTCTATCTGCAAATTTTCTAAAGTTAAATGGCCACATGTTGTCTTCTTTCACACGGTGAAGCAGAAGCCACCTCATAAAACATAGAATAGTCCAAAGGTTTTGGGACCAGTACTGTCTTCTTAAGCTGTTGGTGCTAATGGTGAAATATGGGTCTAGATTCAACCCTCCATGGATCTAAATAGCACATGGAATTCAGAGGCTCTCAAGGCAAGACTCGACGTCAAACGGATCAAGTATAGTTCTAATAGTAAAGGATCCAATGTGATCTACCTTTTATAAACTCAATTGATTCTGATAAAGTAGCCTGTAAGGTTCCAAGACATAGTCACCAAATAAAGGATCGTAATTGGATCCAAAACATAACGGTGATTTGGTAGTTCAACTGATTTCCAAGCTAAGCTGGAACCAAAGGCGGATAAATACAATGAAGGATTGAACCCTCAAGTTCACAATTGATTTATGACCAGATTACCAATATGAGGCCCGTCTTTTTAAACCCCAAAAGTGTATTTCTTAATATTTTTCTTAAATTTCAGTACCCTCTTCTAATTCCAGTCAATAGTTAATAGAAGTTTACTTGCACGTCTACGACGTTACATTTGGGCGGTAGAGATCTTGCGGACAAGTTTCATACCTACCAACCCATAGTCATCAAAAAGACAATGGAAGCGAGACCCATCAGCAAATAAGAGTTGGGAAAAGTCTTTGAAAGAGCAGTGGTTCGCCCACATGCGAGTCCATGTATCAATGATGTGAGACTTATAAGCGGGCTACTCAGCTGGTCTATATGCCGATGAATCATTGCGTTTGATAAAGGTGGGCACTGGATCGTACCTAGCACGGCATGGTTCAGACCCATCGTGCTTTAAAAATTATCGTGCCATACCTGGCACGGCCTATTTGTTAATGGACCGTGCCAGGCATGGTAAAAAAAAAAAATTCAAATCCGGCATGGCCCGTGACCCATTTTGAAATGGGTCACGAGCCGTGCCAGCATGGCCTAGGCCGTGCTGGGGGCCGTGCCATGGCACGACTGGCCTAGGCACCAGCCTTCCTAGGTGCACCTGGTGGCTAGGCACCGGCCCAATAGCCGTTTTTAATGGCTATATAACCGTTAAAGGCTGTTGGGAGGGGGTTTAGACCATTTTACCCCTTCCAACAGTCATATAACGACTATATCAAAGGATAGTTTTGAAGAAAAAAAATGAAAATTCTATAAATAGATGAACTCTCCCTCATTCTTACCACACCAAACCAACTCCTCTGTTACTACTATTTCTCTCTTTCAGCAAGTGCTCTAGTAGATTAGCAATTTAATTTTTAGTTTGCAAGTGTTCTTACAAGTGGCAAGTGCTCAAGCAAGTAGTCAAGTGCTACAAGGTCACTTCTTGTTGAGAGGCAAGAGCACAAGAGGAAGCTCACAAATTTCGGCTCCACGCCTCCACCTCTGATCTTTTCTTAATTCCTTTTTGTGGGTTAGTTTTATTTTTTATATTTATTAATTAAAAATTTTAGATATGACATTTTTTAACGAAAGTAATTTTAACATGCACCCTTTTTCTAAGGGTGAGGAAACTAATCCCCAAGGACCCCAACCCTAATCCCAACTCCAAGTTCCATCTAGAGCTAGTGTCAGTGAGTGTCAAACCTCTTCTCGTAAGAGGACTAGTAATGTTTGGATTGATTTCGATAGAATTATGGTTGATGGAGTCTATAAAGCAAAATATAAAAAATGTACAAAACTTTACAGTTGTTCTAGTATGGGGGGAACATGGCATCTAAGAAGATATCAAGAGAGTCATAGGATGCATGATTCTCGTCAGCAATGTGTCCTTAATATATAAGAGGGATCACTTGTAGGCAATTTTGCATATAACCATGAAAATTAAAGAAAATTACTGGTAAGATGGATAGTTCAAGATGAATTACCTTTTAGTTTATCCGAATCTTATAATTTTGAAAGATATATTCAATTAGGCCTACAACCTGCTTATAAAAGAACTAGTAGCCATACCTTTAAAAGAGTGGCTATGACAAACTTTTTAGCAATGAAACAAAGTTTAACGGAAAGCCTCTCAAATTAAATGCTAGAATTCTTTAACTTCTGATTGGTCGGCATCTGTAGGTAGTAATTGTTTATTGCTATATTAATAATGATTGGCAATTAAATAAACGAATTATTGCCTTTCGTGCTTTTGATTTCCGCATTCAGATAATAAATTTTAAATATTATTTATCAAACTACATGCTCATATAATATTAATAATAAAATAATATTATTTACTTTTGATAATGCATCTAATAATAATTCTGCTGTTGCACTATTAAATGACTCTTTGCATCCCATTTTAGATAGACAATTATTTCATATTAGATGTGCATATCATATATTAAATCTTTCTGCTCAATCTGGCATGAACATAATTCAAGATGTTATTTCAAAAATTAGAAATGAAGTTTTTTTTTTATTCATGCTTCAAGATCAAGACTTTAAGAATTTAAACAATTATGTGTAGATCATGGTAAACGGTTTAAAAAATTTAAACTTGATTTAATAACTCGTTGAAATAATACCTATGCCATGATACATGATGCATATCCATATAAGAACTTATTAAGTGCTTATATTAATGAGCATGGATTAGGATTTACATTGACTGAAGCTGATTGGAATCAAGGTAAAATTTTAGAAAATTTTTTGGTTACTTTTTATGATGCTATAAATATTCTTTCAGGTATTTATTATCTAACTTCTTGTTCATTTTTACAAAAAGCATATGTAATTAGTGAAAAATTTAAAGAATATAGATATCATGAAGTTTTAATGCCTATTATACGTAATATGAAAACTAAATGGAATGAATATTGGAATAGGATATGTCCATTGCATAACTTAGCTGCTGTTTTTGATCGTAGAATTAAATTAAATGGTGTAATTTTTTTAATTGATCAATATTATGAAAACATGAATCAAAATCCTGAACCTGCTGAAGATGAGGTAACACGACTTCTTAATGATATTTATGATTTATAATAATAAAATTATGGATCCAGAATACCTGCTCAAAGCTTCGCTTCTTCTTCTAGATCTCATTCATCATCTATTTTTCATTCATTAGAAGACACGCAAATGCTTCATCTTCTTCATCTTTAAGTAATGAATTAAATTTTATTTACGAAACGATCTTCATTATGCATATGATGAAGATCGTTTCGTAAATAAAATTCCAATTCATTACTTAAATATGATGAAGATCAAATAGAAAGTCTAGATGTATTAGCTTGGTGGAAGAGTGTTAGAAATCAATATCCTGTTATGTCTGTCATTGCACGAGATATTTTAGCTATGCCGATATCCACAGTAGCATCAGAATCCGCTTTCAGTGCAGGTCAATGTATTTTGGATGAAAAGAGAAGTAGGATGACTGGCGAGACAGTTGAGATGCTTATCTATTTCAAAGATTGATTAGATGTTGAGGTGAGGCTTCAAGATAAAGGTGGACATGACTTAACCAGCGAAGATGATGATGACACAAATACTACTGATGACTGACGAGTGAGTCATTTCTACTTTTATAATTATATATTTTTATTTTTTAAATTGTTAAAAACTTAAAGTAATCATCTTTTTTTTTTTTCTTTTTATTTTTTCTCCTTACTTATTGTATTATGTTCTGGAGGTCAGGCCTAGCCCCCCTCCCTTCTGTAACATTTTGATTTTAAATTAATAAACTGGTAGGGGTCTATGTCAAACCCCCACCATTAAGGTGGCTTCATATTAATAAAATTTCTTTATTCCTACTAATTTTTTAATTTATCAAAAAAAATATTTTTTTTACAAATTTTTTTTATTTGAGCCGTGCATGGCAGGCCGATCCAGGCCCATCATGGACCGTGCCGTGCTGAGTTAACAGAAAAAATTTTCCGTGCCTGACACAGCACGGATTACGGAGCTGTGCTGGTACGGCTCGGTACTACTATAATACCGGGCCATGTCTGGCACGACCCATATGGGCTTGGACCGTATCATGCCATGGGCGGCTCGGCTCAGTGCCTACCTCTAGCATTCGATACAAGTTATTTAAGCGGTGTACAAGAATTTTTTTCATAAGGGTTATTTCCTTTCGGGCTGTGGTGAGCCTCCGCGATAACACCCAAAAATTAAAAATATAATAAAATAAAAAACCTCTATCTTTCCGCATTCATAATCCCAATAAATAACCCAAAACCACACACCTCGCGCCAAAACAACCCGAGCTCCCATCCCCTTCTCACATCTCTCTCTCTCTCTCTCTCTCTCTCTCTCTCGCTCGCTCAACTTTCCCATGGCCAAACTCTTTTTCATCTCCGCTTTTCTCCTCTTATTCGGTGCCATCACTCCCTCTTTAGCCAAGCATG